>CAUYUJ010014837.1:892500-967500 GCA_963575745.1 Prorocentrum cordatum | reverse complement strand
TTGGCGAAGACATCAGCCTTGGGGAGATCGGAGGTGGCAGCGGCTCTGGGTATAGGTGCCGTGGTGCAACGCTTCTTGATGAGCTGTATAATCCAAGCGCTTCAGGCTGAGAAGCGCCGACAATCAACTTGAGTGGTGGCGAATACGGGGCAATGAGAGCAGCTACGTGCAGTCCCTGAAACAGTGGAGCATACCGCTTTGGTGCGACCACAGCACTGTCGATGTCACTGCGAGCTTGATCCGTGGCGCGACTCATCAAATTGACAGAAGACCGGCTTGTAGAATGTAGACAGCGCGGCCGCTGTCTCTTCGCCCACCGGCGCGCGCGTGCGCCTGGCACTCTTAACCCAGCTACTTGTTTCAAGCGGCTCAATAGGTCGAAATGCGTTCGCGGCACCAGGGCACGTGCTACAATGCGCCTGCGCTTGCTCGACGCTGCGGAAGGCAGCCATGACAGAGTCGCAGCAAACCTTTCGCCAAAGCATCCACAGCGAAGCGCCTGGCGGTGTCTCCTCAAAGCCTAAATCCTGCAGACTTCGCTCTGCTGTAGAGCGCTTGGTGACCAGACGCGGTTCAGCGGCTACTGATTCGTCGCACAGCTGGGGGGCGGTCGTCGGGAGAGGAACCACAATCAAACGGCGCGCACACGAGCGCTCCACAAAGTCCCTCATCGGGCCAGGAAGCGGGGCGATCACCGAATTCAGGGCCCTCTCTGGGCCAGCTGTGAGACTATCACGGAGAGGCATCAAGGCCCCCGCCATGTTGCTCCGTCTGGAGGCGGCGTTGATTGCGGTCGCGGCGCCCTGCGCGATCGGCGCAAAATGCTGCGCTGAGCCAGTGTAGACCTCAAAGTGATGCGGCGTGGGCGCCCCAAGACGCCAAGACGGGGGAGGTGACATCTGTCCTCGTCTTGCGGCAGACGATAGGTGCCGATAAACGGAGCCCGGCCAGCAGCGGAGACCCGCCCGTGGTCACGAAGCGTATAGAACGTCTCCAAATCGCGCCCAGGTCCCTTACGCCAAACGTGCAGCCCATCCGGCCGGACATCACATGCGATGATCATGTCTGGTGGCACAGAATACAGTGACTCAGGAAGCGCCATCACTAGCGCCCGGTTCGGGAGTTCGTAGAATCGCGCACCTTTCCTGTGAGCGAGGTGGCAATCAACAATGACATGGGCTGAATATCTTGAGCGGCCCTTGCCTGGGACTTGCTCGCCCGGCCCTGTTTGGAGATAGATGGCGCTCTTGGCCATGGACCGAAGCCCCTGAGCTTCGATGCTGTCGAGAGTGTCCGTCCATGTGCCGTGAAACAGAAATCTAGACTCCCCGGCCGCTGATGGCGTCCAAGGCGGAAGGAAGGCTGCATAGTCAACAGCAAAGCGATGACCGTGCGCGGCGCGAATGTACTCCTCGCCGTCAACCATCTCAACCATCACAGCCCTGTCGCGACTCAAGCAGCTCAGTGCAAACAGAACGTCGGCTCTGTGATATGTCTCACAGGCGCGAGCAATAAGGTCCGATCTCTTGATGAGCCCGCTTGAAGAACGCTCAGGGTTGATCCTCTGACAGAGCTCGCCGAGCATGTCGCGCGCGGCATCTGTTATCCTTGCTCTCTTCACGGCGTGAAGGCACTGAACTGTGACCTCCAACGCAACCTCAGACTCATGCGCGCAGGGACAGACTGAGAGTTCGCAGGCCAGGAGATTCCTTGCCCATGTCTGAATTTGCGCCGCGGCAGCCGAGAAGACTTGTGCATGGCGTCCAAGCACCCTAGCCATTTCCGGCCCTTCAGGGCCAAGCGTGAGTTTCAGGCCGAATGCGACCGCCTGATCCTTTGTATACTGGCGAGAAGATCTGAACCCGCTTGCTGCAGAAGCCACCAAATCTAGCCTGGCACGTTCAATCATTTCCAACTGCTCAGCGCGGTGCGTGATGAGGGCGTTGGAAACCATATGCTTGCGCTCTGGGGTCAGCTCAGTGACACCGTCCGGCCCTGGGCCCTTCGTAAAATAAAAAAGTGGTATCCGCGGATCCAAATCAACGCCCGGCCCATGCGTGAGTGGCAAGCACGCGCCAGCCCCCAGCTACAGAAGCATGAATACAAGTGTAAACGGAAGCATCAGTCTTCCGCCTCTGAGCCCCTTGCGGTGTTTTCGGGAACCCAGCCAGGAGAAGTGCCCCAAAGTGTTCGCCCTGCTCCAGCGCCGCATAAACGTCAGTGAGGCTCCCGCAGAATGCCCGGTACCGAAGCGATTCGGCGTAACGCACGAAGGCCTCGTCTGTGGACACGTCGAAGAACTCCAGAGGTTCTTGGAACTGCTGGCGAACTAGCCTGCCAGTAACGGCTGGGCGCGAAAAGATCGACCGTAATGACTTCCAGCGCGCATCATGATCGCGCCCCTCTGTCGAGACAATGACGTCCATGTCCCACAGCTCTGGCGTAAAGTTCTGCTTGCGCGAAACAACCAAGCGGTCAAATACGCACTGTGATGCGCAACCGCGCCATCCGAGCGTACGCATAGCTGGTGCATTCATGGCGTCGCACCCAGAGCTGATGGCTTCAATGACGGCGCGCAGACCTCCGGCGTCAGCAGCGCTAATGATCGAAGCGCGCCTGCGCATCTTTCTTACAGCAAGGCAAAGAAGGTCAAGCTCAACAGGGTGCTGCTTCGCGGCCTCAGGATTGTAGTGCTCCAGAAGTCCTCTACCAGCGGGATTTGGCGTCACCCATTGCCCTGCGCGCGAAAGCAGCAGCTGCTGCGTGTCACGTGTCAAAGCGACCAGCCCGTGCTGAGTCAGAGATAAAGTCACCCACCGCATCGCGCGTCACACGCGCGATCGTGACCTCACGTGTCACACCCTGCGCTGAATCAACTGTGAGCACGGCGACATTCTCAAGGCTTCGAAGAAGTGAACCGATCCAACCGGGAGTTGCAGCCTTTTTCAACTCCTGCTTGATAAGCTGACGCTGGGCCTCAAACAGGCAAGCGACCGCTGGAGTAAAACCGTTTCCCAGTGAGAACTTGCACCGCTCAGCGGCCCACTTGGCCTCCGAGCGATTTATCCATGACGTTCCTGAACTCCTGGCAGGCTCGTCCAGCAATCGCGCCTTCAAGCCAAACCCAGGATTGACCATCGGGCCTGAATGAAGGGTGCATCCGTACTGCCGCTTCCCAATCGGGGCCACGCGTGCGCTTGGACACCGGTAATTTGTTGTCAGCATGGCGGTGCTAGCGCCGGTAGCCGTCACCAGGCCTAGCGCGCCCTGCCACGGCTGAGTCTCCATCCACAGCGAGGACTTCACGTAAGGCGGCAGCTGCTCTGGATCCCCAACCAAGACGATCTTTGAAACTGACGGCTGCCGGTAGAGTGCTGCAAGCAGTTGTGCGGCGCTGCCACGGCCGGCCTCGTCGACGAGGAATGCGTCGAACTTGCCTTGAAGTTTTTTAACCTCGAGTCGATGGACGCCGCAACAGACTGCCCGTTGGCCAGGCCGCCATATTCAAACGCCACACCATAGACGCCACCAACCGAAACGCTCCTCGGCACCTTCTTCTCCATGTCCGTCTGGCATTCGTTAGCCAACGCGTTGGGCGGCGCAAGATAACATGCCCTTCGTCCTTGTTTCTGCAATGCAAGTGCGACGTGTTGAATCAGAAACGTCTTGCCAGTCGCGACGGCTGCCTGCGCGGCAACGACAGAATCTGAGCCAACAGTTAGCCGAAACGCCCGTTGCTGCGAGGAGTCCAATGCCTGAGGGACTGGAGGGGCTCCGCTGAGGTAACGCACTTGGGGGTATGTAGCTACTTGGCCCGTTGATCCCGCGGTCAGGAGCGGCGCGAAAGCTGGCGAGGCAGATGCTTTTGAGTGATGAAGCGCTGTGCATATTCCGTCGGCCCGCGCTCTGTTGATGTCCTGTGATACGTGAGCCAGGTCCGTTCGCTTCTGCATCTGGGCTGCGGTCACTGGAAACCCTTCGTCTGAATCGATATACGCCAAGCCGCCGTAAGAGTCGCCTTCGTGACTTGTTGGAGTCCACGGGAGCTTTGTCTTCGCTACAGCCGCGTACTCTGCCTGCATTTTTTCTCGAAAATCGTTGAGCAAAGGCGCCATTGAAAGTGCCTGGAGTGAGATGGGTTCCTCCTCCGGCTCATCCTGCGCTGCCGTGAAATCTGTCTCGGGCGCGACGCCGTCATTGGGCCAAACCGCCGCAGGCTGAAACCTTGCAGCAGAAAGGGCGGCGATCGTGGAATCAACCGCCCCGTGCTTCACAGAGATCACAGCAACGTTGCCGCGTGCATCCAGTGCCCAACCTAAAGGTCCGTTCGACATCCGCTGGTTTGGCAGGAGGGCCGAAGCCAACTCGAGTTGGGCGTCAGCCCCAGCCACATCGGGGAAAATCAATGCTGCCCTCCTTGTTGACCTTGGGGGAGCTGACGCATGGAAAGTCCCCTGGCTCCTGTGATCCAAGATCCAGTCGAGTTCGAGGGTCCAATTTCCCAGGGCGACCTCGGAGGGGGCGGGCGTAACAACATGCCCGTTTGGAAACGTCATTTCCACAGGAAGGTTGTAGTCTTTAGCCTCAAAGCCACTTGGCCCGTGTGCCACCCGCTCCTTCGAAAGTCCTATCTGCTGAGCCACGTAACCATTGCCGTGGTTGGCAACCACAAGGTAGCTGATGTACGATACGCCCTGCAATCGCTGCAAGAACTCACTGTTAACAGCAGAGAAATAAGCCTCCTCACTGTCAAACAGGTAACCATGGCGCTCATATTCACGAAACGGGTCATTGGTGAGAAGCGGCATCAGTCGCGGATCCAGCGATGAAGTGTCATACCTCTTCTGGCAGTCCGGAGACTTATGATGGTCGCCAAACCACAAACCGTGCAGGGAGTACAAGAAACCCGCTTGCGCTACCAACTTGCACGCTTCCATGCCATTCGGGTCTGCAAGCCAAAACACCAGCCGACCCGGAGGTGCTAGCTGCTGGTGCCAGAGCCTGAAGAGGCGTTGCTAGCTCCAGTTCCCAAGGGGCAAGCGGGGTTGACCGGCCATAGAGCCGTTCGGCGGTGGCCCTGACCTGCAAAAGCGACAAGAAGCGGGCCTCGGATGGGCCAGATGCGTCGTTTCTACCAACGTACGACAAATATTCACGCTCAACCGGAGTGTTGTCTGTTCGAAACAACTGCAGAATCGCAGCACCCAGATCCGCCCACGACTGCTCACACCCATGCGACATTAGCAACTTGGACAAAGCTGCAGGTACCCTGGTGCGCTCAAGAGCCATGGCATCATCTGTCGCGTCTGGCGAAACAAACGTCTGCAGTAGGTCCGAGTGAATTGGCTGCGTAAGCGGCACACAGTGCCCACCCTGCCTATCAACTCTCAGCATGACTACTACTACTACTACTACTACTACTACTACTACTACTACTACTACTACTACTACTACTACTACTACTACTACTATTACTACTACTACGACTACGACTACTAGGACTACAAATACGACTACTACTACTACGGCTGCTGCTGCTACTACTACTACTACTACGACTACGACTGCGACCATAACTAAGACTACTACTACAAATCCTACTACTACTGCTGCTACCACTACCACTACCACTACCACTACTACTACTACTGCTACTACTACTACTACTACTACTGCTACTACTACTACTACTACTACTACTACTACTACGACGACTACTAGGACTACTACTACTACTACTACTACTACTACTACTACTACTACTACCACTACTACTCCTACTACTACTACTACTACTACTACTACCACTTCCACTACCACTACCACTACCACTACCACTACTACTACTACTATTACTACTACTACTACTACTACTACTACTACTACTTCTACTTCTACTACTACTACTACTACTACTACTACTA
The DNA here is from genome assembly GCA_963575745.1 of Prorocentrum cordatum. Lineage (NCBI taxonomy): Eukaryota > Dinophyceae > Prorocentrales > Prorocentraceae > Prorocentrum > Prorocentrum cordatum. The sequence goes on along the minus strand of CAUYUJ010014837.1, from coordinate 961,576 downwards.
CTAGTAGTACTACTACTCTTACTACGTTGTCTACGTGTTATACTGCTACTGCTAAGTGCTGCTGCTACTACTTCTACATCTACTTATCAGTCTGCTTTTTCTTGTCTAGTACTACGATTACTGCTTTTACCTCTACTACGACTACAGTAGCAGTACTATGCGATAGCCATTCTCCTGATACATCACATCCAGCTACGCCACATACTATCATTATACTGCAAGGCTTGCGCTCACCTACTTATCTAATGCATCTCTCGGTATCTCTACGTGTATCGCTATAGCGGCGGGTCTCGTGTCCAACCCATGCTCATAATGGACATGGTGCTGTTTTCGATGCTCAATTAATGACAGTGCATGCAGGAGTACGTCGGAAGAGGGTCACGATGAGACTCATGGTGGCGACGAGAGTCCATGGCATGTCAAACAGTTGCGACAACGGCAGCACACTGAGTCCGATTGCATCGAAGAGGTGGCGGCAACGGCGGCACAGCGAGGTCGATCACACCGAGGGTTCTAGCACGAACAGAGATAACCATCGCTGCTGCTGCGTAGCGCCAGCGCCTGGGCACTGCATTCACCGGCGCCGGCGCACTATGGCTTGGCGGCGCGCACAAGGAGGTGGCGCGAGGGGTGGCACTCTAAGAAGGCGGGGTGCCTCTCGGAAGGCGGAGGCCCTCTTCATGAGGGGCCCGGAGGCTTCGGGCAAGGCCTGAAGAATCTGGCACGGCTTCTAAGACGCCCAATCTTGCCTTCTCCGCAGCTCCCCAAGAGACTCTTACAAAAGGCCGCCCCTCTCGTGCTAGCCCCCCTTGGTGCCCGCCGCCAAGTGGCGCTGCCCCCGCGTCCACGCTGCGATGCCTTCCCCGCTCCGCGAGGCTCAGCGACCCGGGCCGAGTAAGCGGGCGGGGGCGGAGGCCGCTGCAGCGAGGGGCGCCGCCGGAAAACCGATGCCCTGCGCACCGTCTGGGCAAGCTGACAAAATCTCGGAGTGGAGGAGGGGAGGGGAGGGGAGGGGAGGAGCAGGAGGAGGGGAAGGGGAGGAGGGAGAGGGAGCGGATGAGGAGGGGAGGGGGGGGTTGGAGGGGGGGGAGAGGGAGGAAAGGAGAGAGGGGAAGGGGAGGAGCAGGAGGCTGCAGGATCACCAGGGAGCTGGAGCGGGCAGGAGCGGCACTGGGGAGGAGCAGGAGCGGGCAGGAGCGGCGGTGCTCAAGGGTGGGGCCCAGAGGGATGGGGCCCGAAGGATAGGAGACGGACCGCAAGATTAACCTTCGCCGTGTGTGGGGAACCCAGAGGTACAATCGGACCTGGGCCAGAAGAACATCCCTCAAGAACATGAGACCCTCCGTCGGCCAAAACACCCAGCCCATCCAAGGGTACTCTCCCCAGGATGCACAAGAACATCCCACGAACACGGAGAACACCAGGGTATCCTCCCCGAACCTACCTCGATCATATACCTCGGTCCGACTGTAGGAGATGGACCGCAAGATGAACCTTCGCCGTGTGTGGGGAAACCTAATGGCACCGATACCGCTACTCCCCGGACCTCTCCCGGTGTGCGTTCTGACCAGGACTTCGAGGCGAATCCAGCGGTGGCGACGAGGGCCTCCCAGGAGGCCGAGAAAAGAAACAAGGGCGATGGGTAGCGGTATCGGTACCTTTTCTTCCTCCCTGAGTGTGAGGTTCTCGTCCGTCGGGGCCCCATCCGTCAGGGCGCCGTCTTTGAGCCGTCGAGGGGAGGACAGGGAGGAGGGAGAATCAGAAGCGGGCACGAGGACCAAAAGACGGGGGGCCCTGAGATCCGCCGTTGTGAACTCATCGCAACATCGCGAAACATCACGACCAACGCCCTAGACCTATTCTTTCTGCTGTATTTCCGAGTCAGATTGATCCGTGATGGTCCCGACCCCCGAAACCGGGCAAAAAGTCCTGGTGTGAAAAACTTGGAACGTCCAAATCTCAGGGGAGGAGTGGGAGACCACCCCGGAGAAAGAAGGCACGAACGAGCTGGCAGGCGGCCCTTAGGCCCCGCACAGGCCCTCGGCTCCCGTGGGCCGAGCTCGGGGTGCAGGACTAGATGCCTCCCAGATGGGATCCGAGTAGACGGGGTCGGAGGATCGGCGATGCATCGGCGCTGCGTCGGCAATGCATCGGCGACGTCGTCGATGCATCGGCGCCGTCGGCGTGGAGAACATCAGGCTCCATACCGAGCCGAATTGGCGATGCATCTGCGATGCCGCGCGTTCCTCCAACCCCATCCACAGTCGAGGCAAGATCACGATGACGTGGATCAAGAGCATGGGCCTCTTCGCCGAGAGCCCAAAGCCACATGTAGATACCCCAAACGAAGAGCATTCCGAGGTGGAGAACCCAACGGCAAAGAACACAAGCGGACCTCTCCAAAACTATGGCTGTTCAAGGACATCGATCAACAACATCCAACAAACACAGAAGCCTGTCCCTCAAGAACATGAGATCCTCCGCCGGCCAGACTGAAGAACCTTCGAGGGTACTATCCCCCAGGATGCACAAGAACATCCAACCAACATGCAGAACTGTATGGCACCCTCCCCGGGCCGACCTCGATCTTGTACCTCGGACCGGCCGTACTCCGACCCCATCTGGGAGGCCCAGCAGGGCTCGGCCGCCGCCCCCCCGCGGCAGCGGCGGCGGGCGCCACATCGGCCAGCCGTCGTGCCGGCGCCGCAGGCGGCGGGTGCGCGGCAACGGGGGCCGACCGAGGCGGCAGCGCCGAGGGGGTCGCGCAGAAGCCCTCGCCGCCTCGCCTGTCGGAGGGGGGGGGGCGCCAATACACTCTGACGAACGAACAACACACACCCATGCCCATAGGGGGGACGGAGAAAGCTATGGGTGCTTGTTGTCGGATGGGGGTCCCGCTCGAACGGGAGCCTCCCCTCGAACCGACATCCCGCACCCATACACATAGCCAATCCTCCTCCCGCCGAATCTCTTGAGGGTATTTGTGTGTGTGTGTTGTTCGTTCGTCAACGGCAGCAAGCATAGGGGGGGAAATGAGAAAGAGAAGGCCTTCCCAGAAAGCGGCGGGACTTCTCGGAAGCCCTCGCGCCTTCTGGGAAATTTGATGTCTTCGGGAAGAGCTTACAACACCTTCCATAGGCCCGAGAACTTCCGAGCCTTTCGAGAGGGCCCGCCCCTTCTCACTTCCCACCCAGGCTCGCCGCCGAAACTCGGGTGGCACACGTGCCCTGGCTCTTGTACGATCAAGCAGCGAGGGGGCTGGGGCGAGAGCCAGGGGAGGGGATACAAACGACGACCAACACGAAAAGAAAGGGCTCCGGGGCCAGGAAGAGAGAGGGGCCTTGCGAGGGCCAGGGGCAGGCTAGGGGATGGGGGACGTAGGGCCTCCAGGACCAGGGCGTAGCTGGACAGGGACACGTTGGGAATCCCTGGGATGCGTGCGGTGCCAGGGAATTGCAGTGGGAAGTGCATGTAAATATGTGGTATACATTGTGGCAGGAGCTGCCGTGAGTGCTGCACTACTGGCTACACGAAGAACTGCATTAGGAACTGTAGATGGAGGCGCATTGCGAACTGCATCGGGATACGTACTGGGTATAACAATAAAACCTGCACTCGGAAATCCACTTTAATGTTTGCCGTGATCTGTAGCTGGAGCTGGACCCGAACTTGTATTAGAAACTGTGTTGCTAGCAGGTGTAGTAGGAGCTCTTGTAGTTGATGTAGACAAAGCCGTTGTAGGAATCGCAGTCGGAACTGCAGTGAGAGGTGTAGACGAAGCAGATGTGAGGGAACCGTGCAGCTGGCTGGCATATGAACTCTGTTACGACCTGTTATATAAGCTGTTGGAACGGGGCAGTAGTACGAGCTGTAGGGGGGGGGCTGTGAGCTGTAATGGGCTCTGTCCTCCTGGCTGTGCCAAGGAACTATAGTAGAACCTGCAGTCATATACGCAGTATACATTGTCTTAGGGGCGATCGTGAGAACTATACTCCTGGAGGCGTGGGAAACTACATCAGGACCTTGAGTTTAGATCTGTACTATCTGTTCAAGTTGGGATGTGAATGAGAGCTTTACAAGGGACAGTGTGGAGAACTGTGCTGCTGGCTGTAATGCACTTGCAGGACGGGGTACGCTGGGATATACACATTGAGGGATGAAACAAAACGACCCTACCCTGAGTTCCAGGTGCGTGGTCTGTAAACCTCATGGGAACCCCCAAAGCCTAGAGCCGCCATGACGCGGCACATCACGCAGGGTTTACCCTGTCAGCCCACTGGAGTTTCAGCGCACAGCGCCTCGTAAACCAGGGTAGGGGCGTTTCTCCTGCCCTTGAACAAAGGATGTGCAGCATATGCTGAGTGTAGAGCTGCAAGAGGAGTTGGAGTGAGACCTGTACTTCTGTCCGTAGCAGGAACTGTTGCAGGGGCTGTGCGAACACCTGTATAAGGAACAGGTGTAGGAGTTGTTGCACTATGATCTGCATTGGGAGCTGTTGAAGCAGCTGTCATTGGAGCTGCCATAAGAGCTGCAGCGGAAGCTGCACAGGAAGGGCAGTCGGAGTTATAGCGAGATCAATCGTAGAGCCGTAGCAGAAACTCCTCTTCCTCGCCCGAGCCTCCTCCTCCCCTTCCGACTCCTCCTCCCCTTCCGACTCCTCCTCCTCTCGCCCGAGCCTCCTCCTCCCCTTCCGACTCCTCCCCTCGCCCGAGCCTCCTCCTCCCCTTCCGACTCCTCCCTCCGCAGACAGCGTGCCAGGCAGGAGGAGTTTTCTGGGGACGGGCGCGGCTCCTCCCTCTGCTCCTTCGCCGCCTTAAACCAGCCCCCCCCCCCCCCCAGGACGCCGCGCCAGGCAAGAAACCCGGCGAATCCACGGACATTACACATATGACGTTCAAGGTTTTAGTTAGGAAGCCGCGGGAATCTACGATTGCCCTGCATAGCTTTCAAGGTTTCGGTACTGAAGCCATATGAAAGCACAGTCACCCCATACCTGCATGAAGGTTTTGGTCAGGAGCCCTTGTGAAAATCGTTGCCCCATTTATGTTATAATTTCTTGGGAACTCGCGCCCCTCCTTTTGTTTTTCTCCCGTCACGGAGGCCGTCGCTCCTCCTCCCCCCCCTTCCTGCCCCTGCTCCTTCTTTCTTCCCCCCCCCCACACACGGTCGCTTCGCTAGGCAAGAGAAGCCGTGAAAACACTGAGAATTCAGATATTGCAAAAAAGGCGTCGGTCAGGAAACCCGGTCAAAACACAGATAATCCAGATGTGTTTGACGGTTCTGGTGAGGAAGCCCTTTGATATCACAGATAGCCCACCAACATGTAAAGGCGTTGGTAAAGAAACCCGGTGAGCACATAGGTAATCCATCTACACATATATATATACATATAAACATATATATACACACACTAGAACAGTCGCGCGCGCGCTTCGCGCGCGCTGAAGTTCTAGCTAAGCTTGATGGGCTCTCTTGGAGGCCCTGCGCAAGCCTCGGAATCGTATAGAAGGGGAACTGCGGAAACGCAGAAATCATTACTTCCCGTTCGGTATTCACCGATTTGGGGCCCTCAAAGACTTCCTGGGTTCTTTTCTGGGAGCTGAGGGGGACCTTACTTGTGGTCCGTTGTGCAAGAGTAGACAAGGGGGGCGAACTTGAAAAACAGGAACTGAGGGATTCCCAATTGTTTCAAGTTGCTATGCCTGGGCTGTGGGTTAGAAGTTTTCTGGATGCAGGCCACGGTCTGTTGGGATGCCTCTCGTGGTCTTCGTGGAACAAACAAGCATGGGTTGAACTTGAAAAAATGCTTCGAACTATTTGGTTCAACTCATGGGATCATGGGATCTCGATTTCTACCGTGGTTTCAGGGGCAGCCAAGAGGACACGACGACGATCCAAGATAGTGCCAAGACAGCGTTAGAGAGTTCAACTGTATTCCCGAAACATCTTTGCATGAGACCCCGAAGTCTTGATGGGGCTCGAGGAAGAGGCTATGGGAGTAGGAGTCCCAACAAGAAAAGGTATCTCTGGAATTTCCTTTTTTCAAGTTCCTCGGTCTTTCAGGTCTCTTGGAGGCTGTCTGGGAGCATGAAGAGCCGACCGAAGGCTATCTTGGGTTGCTTGGGAGCGTCTTGGGCTGTTCTTTTACGTTCTCAAAACTTCTTGGTGTCGTCTTGGGCTGTCCTTGGGCGTTTTGGGGGCTCCCCGGGAGGTTGGGAGGTCGGGAAGCGTGGTACTGGGAGCGTTCCGCAGATGTTCCGGCAAAGTGGTGGACCCCCATGACGGGGGGGCGTATTTGTTGAACCTTGACAAAAGGGGATCTCGAAACAGGGAATCTCTGGATTTTCCTTTTTTCAAATTCCTCGGTCTTGGAGCGTTAGAAGAGGGAAAACGTGAGAAGGCGAAGGCGAAACATACATATACACTGGACTCATTTCTATAGCGCTCACTTGTATAGTGCTCACATTCAAATTGAAGTCCAGAAGGGGCCGCACATGCAGGCACATGCCGCACAGTCGAATGCACATGCCCATGCAACTCCATAACAAACCTCAGCAGCACTGCCGCACATGCGCACACATGCCGCACAGTCCGATGCACAGTCGAATGCACAGTCTGGCAACACTCTGAAAACATAAAACGCACATGCGCGCACATGCCGCAGAGTCGAAATATCGGAGGAGGATGGAGGGACAAATGAGCAGGAAAGAGGAATGAGGGGAGAAGCGAGGGGAACGAAGGAAGTTAACGCGGCTGGCACTCAAATTGAAACACCATACCCACATAAAGGATGTGGCATGGTATAACACCAATCCAACACAAGGATGGGGTCAGCGCTCCGGTAATGTAGCTCACGCGAGGATGTCTCAGGTGGAAAAGGCCTGACAACCTGAGCGCAAGGCACCTCGGAACCCAGAGTTGTAAGGATGCCTCAGCCGAAAGTGGCTGGACCACCGTATGGCAGGGCATCTCGGAGGTCAGAGTTGCGGGATGCCGCAGGCGAAAGTGGATGGACCACCTGAGCTCACGGCATCTCCGAGGCCAGAGTTGCGGAATTGTCTCAGGCGACAGTGGCCTGACCACCTCAGCGCAGGGCATCTCGGAACCCAGAGGTGCGAGGATGTCTGGGGCGAAGGTGGCCAGACAATCATGGGCAACGGCATCACCGAGGTCCGAGTTGTGGGGATGTCTCAGGCGACAGTGGCCTGACCACCTCAGCACATGCCCGGGCACGTGCGCACAGTAGGACATTTGTCCAAAAGCACCCGCACATGCCGGGCACATACACCCACCCAGGGGTATAGAAGTGAGTGTGATGTATATATATATATATACACATGAGCACATTGGAAATCAACGATTTTACCCTTCTCGGGCTCTCTCGGGACGGCTCTCGAAGCTCTATTGGAATGTTTTGGGGGCCTCGTCGGGGCGTTTTGGGGGGCCTGTCAGGGGTCTGGAGTGTGTTGGAGGCCTCTGGGGGGTCCCGGAGTCCTCTCGGAGGTCTCTGGAGGCCTCCTGCTCCCGCTCTTGGGCTCATCTTGGGCCTGTTCTGGGGTGGTCTGGAGCTGTCCTGGGCGCTTCTTCGGCAGTCTTGGGGCAGTCTTGGCCCGTCTTGGGGCGGTCTTGGGGGCCTCTTGGGCGGTCTTGGGGTCCTCTTCGGCCGTGTTGGAGCGTTGGAAGCACGAGATGGTGAGACGGCGAAAAACCATGAACAAGAACAATGACAATTAACGAAATTAGGTTCTCCGGGCACTCTCGGGAGGCCTCTCGGAGCTCTCTTGAGGTCTCTTGGAGGCCTCCAGGGAGCCTGGAGAGCCGCCCGAAAGCTATCCTGGGTTGCTGGGGAGCGTCTTGGGCCGTTCTTTCACGTTCTGCTGGCTTATTGGGGTCGTCTTGGGCTGTCCTTGGGCGTTTTGGGGGCTCCCCGGGAGGTCGGGAAGCGCGGTATCGGGAGCGTTCCGCAGATGTTCCAGGAAAGTGGTGGACCCCCAGGAGGGGGAAGGGGGGGGGGCGTATTTGTTGAACCTTCAAAAAAGGGAGTCTCTGGAATTATTACCTAACAGCGAAGACTGATAGGTTTCTAGTTGACTCAAAAGAGCTCACAGATCACTCCACAGGGGGGTCCGGGCAGGCGTTGGGAGTTGCCGGCCGGGCCTGTGCCGGGCTCGTTTTTCACCAACAGTCACACACTTCGTGCTCGTCGACCTCTCAGAACCCCATTCCCAGGCCACATTCTGAATAACCGGATGCAACAGTCACACCTTCGTGCTCTTCGACTTCCCAGAACTCCATTCCCGGGCCACATTTTGATGCCCGGAGCCAACTGTAGGCCACTTCGTGCTCTTCGATCCCAGAACTCCATTCCCGGGGATGCCCCAACTGTAGGCCACTTCGTGCTCTTCGACTTCCCAGAACTCCATTCCCGGGCCACATTTTGGATGCCCGGAGCCAACTGTAGGCCACTTCGTGCTCTTCGATTTCCCAGAACTCCATTCCCGGGCACATTTTGGATGCCCGGAGCCAACTGTAGGCCACTTCGTGCTCTTCGATTTCCCAGAACTCCATTCCCGGGCCACATTTTGAATGCTGAGGCAGGCTGATGCTGCGGCGAGGCAGGCTGAGGCTGAGGCAGGCTGAGGCTGAGGCCGAGGCTGAAGGCAGACTGAGGCTGAGGCTGAAGCAGACTGAGGCTGAGGCTGAGGCAGGCTGAGGCTGAGGCTGAGGCAGGCTGATGCTGAGGCAGGCTGAGGCTGAGGCTGAGGCTGATGCAGGCTGAGGCTGAGGCAGGCTGAGGCTGAGGCCGAGGCTGAAGGCAGACTGAGGCTGAGGCTGAAGCAGGCTGAGGCTGAGGCTGAGGCAGGATGAGGCTGAGGCAGGCTGAGGCTGAGGCTGAGGCAGGCTGAGGCTGAGGCTGTGACTGCGACTGCCGTTGCCGCTGCGACTGTCATCGCGAATGCGACTACGATTGCAAGAACAGCAGAACTCTACAGCTGGATTCTCACCTGAATCTTAAGGGGAATGCTTTCAGATATGCTTCTACACATCGCTGTTAGGTTGCTTTGCCGGGATATTTTTTTTTGTTCTCAAGTTCCTCGGTCTTGGAGCGTTGGAAGCTGGAAAACATGAAAAGGCAAAACAACGTCCACAAAAACCAGTGGAAATCAACGATTTGACCCTCTTCGGGCTCTCTCGGGACGGCTCTCGAAGCTCTATTGGAATGTTTTGGGGGCCTCGTCGGGTTTTTTTCTGCGGGCCTCTCAAGGGTCTGGAGTGTGTTGGAGGCCTCTGGGGGGTCCCGGAGTCCTCTCGGAGGTCTCTGGAGGCCTCCTGCTCCCGCTCTTGGGCTCATCTTGGGCCTGTTCTGGGGTGGTCTGGAGCTGTCCTGGGCGCTTCTTCGGCAGTCTTGGGGCAGTCTTGGCCCGTCTTGGGGCGGTCTTGGGGGCCTCTTGGGCGGTCTTGGGGCGGTCTTGGGATCCTCTTCGGCCGTGTTGGAGCGTTGGAAGCACGAGATGGTGAGAAGGCGAAAAACCATGAACAAGAACAATGACAATTAACGAAATTCGGTTCTCCAGGCGCTCTCGGGAGGCCTCTCGGAGCTCTCTTGAGGTCTCTTGGAGGCCTCCTGGGAGCCTGGAGAGCCGCCCGAAAGCTATCCTGGGTTGCTGGGGAGCGTCTTGGGCCGTTCTTTCACGTTCTGCTGGCTTATTGGGGTCGTCTTGGGCTGTCCTGGGGCGTGTTGGGGGCTCCCCGGGAGGTCGGGAAGCGCGGTATCGGGAGCGTTCCGCAGATGTTCCAGGAAATTGGTGGACCCCCAGGAGGGGGAAGGGGGGGGGCGTATTTGTTGAACCTTCAAAAAAGGGAGTCTCTGGAATTATTTGTTTTGTTCTGAAGTTCCTCGGTCTTGGAGCGTTGGAAGCTGGAAAACATGAAAAGGCAAAACAACGTCCACAAAAACCAGTGGAAATCAACGTTTTGACCCTCTTCGGGCTCTCTCGGGACGGCTCTCGAAGCTCTCTTGGGCTGTTTGGGGGGCCTCGTCGGGTTTTTTCTGCGGGCCTCTCAAGGGTCTGGGGTGTGTTGAAGGCCTCTGGGGGGTCCCGGAGTCCTCTTGGAGGTCTCTGGAGGCCTCCTGCTCCCGCTCTTGGGCTCATCTTGGGCCTGTTCTGGGGTGGTCTGGAGCTGTCCTGGGCGCTTCTTCGGCAGTCTTGGGGCAGTCTTGGCCCGTCTTGGGGCGGTCTTGGGGGCCTCTTGGGCGGTCTTGGGGCGGTCTTGGGATCCTCTTCGGCCGTGTTGGAGCGTTGGAAGCACGAGATGGTGAGAAGGCGAAAAACCATGAACAAGAACAATGACAATTAACGAAATTCGGTTCTCCGGGCGCTCTCGGGAGGCCTCTCGGAGCTCTCTTGAGGTCTCTTGGAGGCCTCCTGGGAGCCTGGAGAGCCGCCCGAAATCCTGGGTTGCTGGGGAGCGTCTTGGGCCGTTCTTTCACGTTCTGCTGGCTTATTGGGGTCGTCTTGTGCTGTCCTTGGGCGTTTTGGGGGCTCCCGGGGAGGTCGGGAAGCGCGGCACCGGGAGCGTTCAGCAGATGTTAGAAAAAAAGGAGTCCCTGGAATCCCATTTGTTTCTTCAAGTTCCTCGGTCTTGAAGCGTTGGAAGCGGAAAAACATGAAAAGGCAAAACAACGTCGACAAGAACCATTGGAAATCAACGTTTTGACCCTCTTCGGGCTCTCTCGGGACAGCTCTCGAAGCTCTATTGGGCTGTTTGGGGGGCGTCGTCGTCGCTTTTTTAGAGGCCTCTCAAGGGTCTGGGGTGTGTTGAAGGCCTCTGGGGGGTCCCGGAGTCCTCTCGGAGGTCTCTGGAGGCCTCCTGCTCCCGCTCTTAGGCTCATCTTGGGCCTGTTCTGGGGTGGTCTGGAGCTGTCCTGGGCGCCTCTTCGGCAGTTTCGGGGTAGTTTTTTTTTGGACCACGTTCGAGGTTGGAAGCTTATTGCCTGCACTGTGACTTCCAAGGCGTCGCCAAATGGGTTAATGCTAATTGCCAAGCGTAGATCAAACGCATCGAAAGGACGGCAAGCGAACAACGACGCTGTCTTCGCAACATCCAGGCTTGCCAAATAGATCCACATAGCACCAGGCCATAATATCGATCACCAGTCACACCTAGCTGATGCTGCACCCCCTTCCTGCTTGACGACCGGAGCGACTGCCTGTGATGGGACCGGCGCACTTTGCCTATCGGTGCCGCCATATGGAAGATAATAAGGCATAAGCTCAGGGCAATCGGCAAAGAAAGCCTCGTTCTCGATGACCTTTGCGTACTCAGCGACCAACGCCTCAAGATCACTATCTCGCTTCTGGTCACCCTGTGGGTGCCTTCCATCGGGCATGACCTCGTCGCGAATACGCGCCATACATTTGCCATTCCACTCCGACCAGAAAGCGTTGCCATCCTCGTGAATGAGAACATGGCCCCCAGTCGAAATGAGCTCTTCTTTCAAATCTGGATGCTGCGCAATTTGAGCCCGCTTAGCCCGGTACATGACTTCAGCTTTAATATGCTCCCAATTATTGCGGAACGACGGGTGGCGCTCCTGACCCATTCGGGCCATGAAGCAGCCGTATGCCCAAGAGCTTGTACCTTCTTCTGGGACACTCTCCTGGAATTTCTGCACCATCTCCTGATCTTGATACTTGAAGACCTGGAAAAACTGTTCCGCACTGTTCCGCGCTCTGCCACTGCGCGCCGTTCAGCATGTACGGCCGAACGAAGAAATTGTCTGTGCACGCGGGTGCGTCTGAAATGCCACCGTCGTCTCCTAGAATCTTGCACGGCCCGCCCATGGCGAAAATGCAGAGAGCCCACGGGCTGTATATCCCTCTGTCTCACACAGGGAGCAGGTGCTTGAGCCAAAAAGGCTACGGAGCAGTCTTGGGGCAGTCTTGGCCCGTCTTGGGGCTGTCTTGGGGGCCTCTTGGGCGGTCTTGGGGACCTCTTCGGCCGTGTTGGAGCGCTGGAAACCTGGATTGGTGAGAAGGCGAAAAACCATAAACAAAACAATGGACATCAACGGTGTTAGGTTCTCAGGGCCCTCTCGGGAGGCCTCTCGGAGCTCTCTTGAGGTCTCTTGGAGGCCTCTTGGGAGCCTGGAGAGCCGCCCGAATGCTATCCAGGGCTGCTTGGGAAGCATCTTGGGCCTTTCTTTTACGTCCTGCTGGCTTATTGGGGTCGTCTTGGGCTGTCCTTGGGCGTTTTGGGGGCTCCCCAGGAGGTCGGGAAGCGCGATACTGGAGCGCAACCCACATGTGATCGAGGTGGAGGACGCCCCGGGAGGGGGCCCCGCCGATTCGTTTATTTATTCGTTGATGTGTGTGTATATATATATATGTGAAATTTATTTACTTATTTCGGCACTGCTTTGCCCACGAAGACTGCATTGCTACTGACCTGCCGAAGGGCTCGATGCGACTAAGACCACCACGTGGCAATCCTATGTTCCTGGCCTGTATGCCCAGCACGGATTCAGTTCTCTTACGTGCACTGGAGTGCCCAAGAGCCCTTGTAGACTCGCGGTCCCACCCGCCTGCAGATTTGACAAAGAGGAATATGGAAAGAACGACAGCTCGAATCTCTTGCGCCTCAGCCCACAACGCGTCTGGTACTGCCGTGCACAGGTGAGGTGTAGCTCGCCTGACCGCCCATGCGAAAGACCCCACTTGGGAAGAAGCCCGGAACGCTCTGTCCGACCAGCACAGGAGGCGGAACTCGGACATATTTTCGGGCGATAGCCCCGGGGTCAGGTGCACCCCGCCGGCTTTCGCGTCCATGGCAAAATTTGCGAGCTTATCAACCCGTTCTGGCCCCGCGGCCCCCAAGCGACCGGAGAGACCCAATCCAAAGCGGGGCGCGCTCCACGCAGCTGGGCTCCCGCCATGTGTTCGATGGTGTCGCGCAGGGTTCCTTTGGTGTAGGCTTCGAGCTTCTGTTCCCCGGAAACGCACCGAGCGAACACCTCAGAGTCCACAGTGTGTTTGTACTTCGAAAAACCCGACCCTCAAATCATATCCTCGTCCCATACCGCCGGACGCATGTCGAAGAAGATTTGGTGGTCCTTGCTGTACACAGGCGTCGCCGCTCTATCGAAACTGAAGTTAGGACGACGGCGCTTTGCAACAACTCGTAAGGGTCGGTCGTCACGCACACATCGAAAACACTACTGGCGAGAATACCCTTGTTTCCGCCACCAGATAGGTGGGCCCCAGCTTTTGCACGTCCATGCCACCAAAGGGTCCTGAGTACGTGCCCAAACGCGACGCCCGCCCAATAGTAGTTTACCTCAGCCCTCCAAGAAATCATCGAACATCTAATCGCCACCGAAAGTCTAAACGTCACCCGCGGTTGTTTGCCCCGTGATCGGTATCGCCAATCAGCGTCCCCATCCATCCGAAATTTCTGTTTGCTGTTCTGCATTGTTTGTGCCACCACATGTGCCCCCCGACCATAATTCATTCGAGTGCGAATCGGAAATCCGCCCCCTCCTCCGAATGCCCCAAACGGGCGGCAACGAGCGAAAATTGCAAGGATTCGATGCGGCATCCTTTTGCTCTCGAGCCTGCGAGGGGCCATGATCAACACAAGTGTTGTTCGGATCCTGTTGGCTATGAGGGCGCGATGATGTCTCGCACTCCTCTTCGAGAGCGGCAGGCTTTGCCGCGCTCGTCTGCGTCCCTCGCGCTTAGTGCTGCAATTTCTCCACCATATACAAGCTGTGGACGGCTCCCCGCCGGGCTGGCTCTGCCAAGCGGGTATTATTGGTGAGTCCTCGTGGCTCCATGCTGCGCGGCGCATCTCTCGGCTTCGCACTGCACGTGGCAAGCTAACCGCTTGACTCTAGGCCAAGCGCGCACAAATCATCTGCATGCTGCACAGCTGAAGCGATGACGTACTGCGTCGCCTCCGTCTCGCTCCGCCGTGGCCGTCGTGGGTCGCCGCCTTGCCCCGCTGAGCGCCTCGCAGACTGCAGGATGACAGGCGGCCTCTCCACCAACTCGTGTCGTGTAGGATCACGCGCATTTGTCATGAGATCCGCCGCGTTCTCGCTCGTCGGGACCTTCTTAGTCCGCGCCTCCTTGCTCGCCGCCTTCTCCTGCAACCGCGGGCACCTCGCGTCTAGCTGTCTGATGTGACGGGCGCCGAGCCTCGAGCAAATCCCGATCGCCGCCGTGCCGTCGCCAGCCACCGTCACCGTCATCTCGGTCTGCATCTCCGCGAGAAGGTTCTTCGTGAAGATACCTCGGGCCGCTCAGTTAGTCATCTCCACGTGCTCGGTTTCACCGCTGCTCAGTGCTCTCGACGCCTGCTGTCCAGCCCAGCTGTCGATGCACGCGTTTCCCACGCACTCGAAACCGCCTCCGCGGCTTCGCCTCGCCACTTCATCTCCAGCCCAGTCGGAGTCGGTCACGATCGTGATCTCCGTCGGCATCTCCTGATACTCGAAGTGCCAAGTTATCTGTGGGTACGTCGCCAGGTACGTGGTCAGCCGCTTGAGCTCCAGCTCGTGGATCCCCATCGGCTCCTGCATGCCTCGCATGATCCAGCTCGTCGAGAACTGGATGTCTGGCCTGTCTGCGGCCAAGTAGAGCGCCGTCGGCGCTGCATACTGGAACGCCTTCTTCGCGTTGTAGCTCAGGGTGTCCAGCGCCGTCGGCGCGTCCTTCCCGATGTTCTTTGATGCTGGCGAGATCTCTCTCGTCGCCGCCAGCTTCCGACACGCTTGCGCCATAGTCCCTGCGTGCTTGGTGCTTGAAGCCTTCTCCCGTCCAGCTCGCCGCCCGCTTCAAGAACCTGCCAGACGCAACTTCACCTCTGGCCTGTGAGGGCCCGGGGAAGGGAGACCGTTTCACCTCGAACTTCTCTTTCAAGATCTCGTTGGGCCACTGCAGGTTGACGTGGGTGGCCGCCGCCATGAAGGCGTCGCCGTGCACCGCCGCGTAGATGCCCTTCTCGGGGTGGAAGAACATCATGACCGTCACCTGCAGCCTGATGAAGCCCTTGGCAATTAGCGCTCCCATGACAATGTGCTGGAGCAGCTTGCTCGCGCGCCTCGCACCGCGCATCGCCCCCCAGCACCCAGCAACTGCCGTGCCACATTCGGGTCATCTTCGCCGACGGGCGGCACCGCGTAGACGTCCTCATCCATCCTGGCGCGGAAGAAAGCGTTGCTGATGTCCCAGAGGCCAATCAGGTAGACAGCGTGGCAACGCTCGAGCCTTGCCGCCATCGCCAGCGCCAGCCTCGCGACTTTCAGGGGCGGCGTGCCTGCAAACGTGTCATCGCGCACCTGGTGCGCGACCTGCATGGCCACGAATCTGCACCTCACGGTGTCCGCCCCTGTCTTCCAGTCCCGGAGCCACTTGCCTCGCGCGCGCTTTCCTCTGGCTTCGTGGGCGAAGGCCCTCTTGAACGCGCTGTGCTTCGTCATCTTCGCGCGCTCTCGAGCACGCCCTTCCTTTACCTTGTCTGCTGGCAGTAGCTGTCCAGACAGCGCCCCCCTTGGTGCTCGTCAAGTCCTTCTCGTTGACGGGCTCGGCTGCGTACTCGCCCAAGTCCACTGCGCAGATCATGGGCGGTGCGACGCACGCGGGCGCCTTCTTGCTTTCAGGGATCTCCTCCTTCCCTGAGGCTTGTCTCTTCGGCCTCGCAGCGATCTTGATGGGCTCCTGAACCATTGTCTCGTCGTTCTCCTCGTCGGCCTCGGGCATGGCCACGTCTGCTCCGTCGTCGCGGGCTGGCTGCCGCGGTATCTGCTGGTCAAGGGGGGAGCTTGGCCGTTGCTGGCCGCTGGCTGCGCAGACTCGGCCTGGCCCCTGTTCCTGGTCACTGCCCTTGCTGGTGGGGGGGGGGGGGGGGGGCTCGGCTCTAGACCCAGCCTGGACTGCCATGCCCTTCGCGATGTCTTCCGCGTCCAGCAGCGCCTCCATGCGAGCTCTGCGCTCGGCCGCGCGGTGCTGCTCCGTCTCGTCGCAAGCAGGGCAGCCAGGCGACCTTCCCAGTCGGGCGAGGACCGCCTTGGTCAGGGACCTCGGCCTCAGAACGGGCTCCGCCGCCAGGGGGGCGCCTTCGGGTCGAAGGGGGCGCGCGCGACCTGGCCGAAGAGGTGCTTGTTCCATCTTTGCTCGTTGGGCCTCCTCGCAATGGAGAGCGAGAAGACACTGCCCCTGGGCGCGCCGATCATGCGCTCGTCGCTGAAGTTAGCCCTGCCTGGCCCTTAGCCAGATGCCCATGTCCCACCTGGCCTCCATCTTGCACGCCGCTCCAGCGGGCAGCATGTGCAGCGCGGTCTCCGCGAACTCTCCGATGTGGCCGTGGTAGTCTCTTCTCTTGATCCGTCGATGCGGCGTCAAGCCGTCTTCACTCACGGTAAACCCTGTGAGAATCCAGCTGGCGTGCCTGGCCAGCAAGGTGCAGATTGGGTCGCTGGGCTTCAGCTCGACCTTGTAGTGCGCGTTGACGGTGTGCGTCATGGTGCGGATGAGCTGCTGCGCCCTGCCGCCAGCTGCCTCGATCGGCCCCTTCGCCTTGGGGCCCAGCCTCGGGCCGACCTGCGTGACAGTCTCCTCGCCGCGTTCCGCGGCGACGGTTCTGCCCTGCGCCGCGATCGCGTTCTTCTGGTCGCACGACATCACCGCGCGCTTGCGGCCCCAAGACTGGGGGGCCTGCGCTAGGACCTTGATGGCGTAGTCAACCGCGTCCTTCCCCATCACGCTGGCGCTCTCAATCGCCGTTGACTCGAAGTCCAAGCACGCAGGCAGGGCCATCGCGTCGTCGGTGCCACGCATCCCTGGAAACGAGTAGTCAATCCAGACCTGCGGCGCGTCGCGCTCCTGATCTGTCCTGCGGCGTATTTCCTCGCGGCCTCCTCCTGCCGCGCATGCCTTGCACCGCGATCGGTAGGGCCAATGAGTGAGTGGCTGCCTCTCGGCCAACGGCGCAATGACTGGCACTCCTCTAGCCTGTGCAGCTCGGCCTGCAAGACTGTCGCGCAACTCGGTCGCATCCCTGCCTTGGTGGTCGCTGACCAGCCTCTCCTGTGCCGGCCTTCCCGCCGCCGCTGCCGATGAGCTCGCCGCTCCTCCTCCAGCTGCCTCCTGAACTGCGCCTTCTGCTTCTTCAGGATCGCGCCCTTCTCGATGGACTGACAGCGGGTAAACCGCAGCTGGCTGCCTGAGCGGCACGATCGTGATCGCGAGCTCGCTAGCCGCGACCACGCGCTTCACCTGCAGTTGTCGGATGCACCCCTGCGAGGTCAGCGGGGATAGTCTCCCACTGCGCGCCTCCAGCACGCTCGCATAGACCCCGCACCTCGGCGCGAAGCCTGCCTTCAGCAAGTCCTGCTGCGCGACGATCGGGCACTTCGCGTTCGTCGCTTGGAACCTGAACTTCGTGATCTCGTGCTGCTGGTTCGTCGCCCTCGCGATGAAGCTGACTTCGGAGGCGCCGTCGTGGATGGTCTCGTGGCCAGTGGCCGCCTCCAACGGCGGTGGCTTCATGGGCTCGGTCCACTGCCCTGCGCCCAATGGCCCTTCCCCCCCAGAAGGATGGCGGGCATGTGGTGATGCCGGCCCCGCTGTCGATCATCAGATCGTCGTAGTCGTCGTTCTCGTGGGGGCCTTCGCTGGCCGATGATGTAAACGGTCTCCTCCTCGTCCGTGTCTGGCCAGGGGTAAGCTCGATCTTCTCCAACAGTGGCGCTCCTTATCTTGCGCTGCCCCAGCCGCGTCGCTGCCATCGCTGTCGGGGGCGCTGCAGTCGGGGCCGTCCCACCTGTGGACTGCGCCAGGCGCCTCGCCATGTCCAGGTGGTGCTGGGTCAGCATAGAGACGGGAATGGCGTTGGCCATCGAGGCGGAGTCATTCGGGCCAAGAGTGTGCACTGTGCTCTGTGCACTTAGACCTGTCGCCGCGGCAATGTGAGGGCACTGCTGCTGCTGAGGAATGCGAGCGTTCGTCTTGCTGTGCTGCTGCGCTATCCTCTGGTCATACCTGCGCTTCTTCCTGCGCGTCTCCGTCGCGTGGCCTGCGATGTTGCGCCAGTCGCACCACTAACTCTTGTCGGTGTTGGTCTTCCCCTTGCCATCGTTGCCGTTGCCTTTGCCATCTCGTGACTTGCCTCCTCTGTGCCGAGGACGAACTGCGTCGACGTCCATCGGCTTGACCTGGCCATCGTCTCTGCGCCACACCCGCTGATTCACAATGTAGTCCATGACGTCTTTGCGGATGTCGCGGTGCCAAACTGGCCGGCTTGAGTTCAGCGTCAAGTTGGACTTCAGGACTTCATCTTCCTGTCCCTGGACCAACGCCTTCGACTTGATGCTTTCTGGTAAGACATCCTTCCGCTTGCTCCTCATATTCTGCACTTTTCGCTCCCGCGTCTCGATGGCTTCTCTGTGGCCTGCTCCTGCCTCGAACGTCGCGATCAATGCCCTGGCGTCCCCGAGCTCTCGGCTCGTGCTCTACGATGAGTTGCCTCCACGCTTCGAAGCCATCGACGACGTGATATTCTCTATCAGCTTGAACCCTCGAGACTCCATTGTCATGCTAACCGTCAGCACATGAAACAGCGTCCGTGATCTCTTGTCGTCTCCAACCTTCTCGTCGGCAAACGATCTGCCCATGACTATCTCCTCGCGTGGCCGACCTGTCCATCAGCTCGATGGCGCGCTCATCCTAGCTCCTGCCGCAGCGCCCAGGCCAGCCACCCTTGCAGCGGCGCGAGCCGCTGCCGCTTGCCGCCGATCTGCTCGCTCTCTGGCTTCCCGTGCCTCGTGTGTCAGCTCTGCGTCGTTGATCTCCAGCTGCTCGGTTCCCCGTGGTATCTCCTCGGTGGCTGTCATCGCGCGCCCGACCTCTCTGCTTAGCCCCCTGAAATGGCCGAACCGCGCCAGGAACCTCGCAACCCATTTTTGCGCGATGAAGCCGCTCACGATGCGCTTCCAGCTCCTGTCGGTGTCCGTTGTCACACCGAGCCAGGTGCAGCCCTGCTCGTCAGTCTGGAAGCCCGTGTCCGCGGCGCTCGTAGCACCGCGGCTCCGCGCTGCCATCCGAGCGCCCAGAACGGGCGGTAACGAGCGAAAGCTCCGAGGATTAGATGCGGCATCCTTTGGCTCTTGAGCCTGCGAGGGGCTATGATCAACATGAATGTTGTTCTGATCCTCTTGGCTACGATGGCGCGACGATGTCTCGCGCCCCCCCCCGGCAAGATCTGCGCGCCTGATGCCTCCACTTGTGTACTTTTTGACGAAGACGGCGATGTGTTTGACGCGTGGTGCATTATTTAAGCCGTGTAGCGATAAACAGCGCTGAGCATTTGAAGACTGCTTGCCGCCCCTCCCTTTTGTTCCTCCACCGAAGTTCCCAAACCCGACGAACGCGCCCGTCTTCCCAAGCTTTGACTTTTTGAAAAATGCCTGGCGGATTTCCCAGCGCCCAGAATTATAGGCGGCGCTGGCGGCCGGGCCACGTGCAAAGCCATTGCTTCATTTGCCTTGGGGCCGAACTTGTTGCCGAGGAATCTGCGCATGGAGCCGCAATTTGCATGTGTTTTCGCGCGCCGGTGTTCCCGGGCCCGTTCCGCGCTCGCTTTCCGGTGAAACATCGCGCCCCAAAGCTCCATTTCCCCCGCGATCGGAACCCCCGGCCCGAAACCGGGGGCCTGCATGCCAAGGCAATCGCAAATGTGCCCATCATTTTTTCGCGCAATCCCGCGGTGCAGATTTAGGCGCTTCGCCTGCGTGACCAATGCGCCCGCGAGTGGCTCCTGGGGGCGGCGGCGGCGAATGGCCAGATCAGATTTTACTATATTTCCATGTCATCTGGAAGCCCGCCGCGGCTAACGCGAAAAGAAACATATCGGGCAGCGCACATCGGGCAGCAGCTGGCGCATCGTCGTCACGGAGGCCGCGGGCGCGTTGAGACTGTCCGCCCGCGCGAGGGGGCCCAACCCAGCGTCGTCGACCCGAAAGCTGGGGGAACTGCCCCGTCCACGCGCCCGCCGCCGCCCCCGATCCCGTCTGTGTAGATGCCCCCCCTTCAGCTCGAGAAGCTCCCTCGCGACCCCGGCGGCGAGGTTTGCAAGTGCACCTGCGGCCGATGGAGCTTTCGAAACCAGTTCGCGCCGCGTCGCGTCGAAGACGAGCCCGGTATCCAGGGGCGCAACCAGGGCAGGCAGGATGTAGACGGAATGCGCATGATGTGCGAAGGGCGCGCGCGACGATATCTACCAATTGTTGCGCGCGCCTCCCAGGGCCGCCCCCGAAAAAAACCTCTTGCGCGCGCGGGGCCCGATGCTCCGTCGCGCGGCGGCGACGAGGCAACGCGGGCACCGCCTTTGCACAGTGGGAGTCTCACGGATGAGCCTGAAATCTGCAACAACTTGAATGCGAATGCGTTTGGGTACACCTATCATGTCCAAAACTTTCCAAAGCTCACCCCCGCCCAATCCATCTGTCAAGTAGTGCCCAAATGGCGCCCGCACCCCAGAAACTGCCAGGAAAAGGCAGCATGGCGAGCATTTCGGCAACCGCGTTATCCCGAGCTCCAGCAGATCCCTTCTTCATCGCCCCTCGAGCATCCAAGCAGTTGGCGAACTGCATGCTCGCCGCGCCAGGCCAGGCCGAGTCGGCCTGCGCGCTGGCCCGCGCCGCGCTGAGCTGGGACTTCAAACGGCACCGCTGCGCAGCTGCGGCGTCGTCCTCGCCCAGCGCCGATCCCCCCCCCCGAAGATCCGGAGCGCCTCCTTCCAACGGGCACGCTGCGCGCCCCCCCTGGGCATCGCCACCCTTGCGGGCAGATCCAGCCGATCAGGCAGACGAGCTTTTCGAAATTCACGATGCGACGAAACTTGAGCGAGACCCTGCGTGGCCCTCTCCCTCACGCGTAGGCGATGCAATTTGTTCTACCGTCGGCCCAGCGCCGGCTGCGCTGGCTGGCCTGTCCGAGCGGCCGCCCGAGTCGAATCCCAGCGGGGCCTTTTCCTCGAACGGCGCCTGCCTCCCCTGCCGCGCGCGGGGGCCCGTGGTAGAGCGAGGCGCGATGTGCGCTATGCTCGCCATTCCTTCCTCCATGCCCCTGATGCCCCCCCCCCCCCCCAGTCCTAGGAAATCCACGTCGCCGTTAACTGCTAAATGCAAACGCAAATCGCGGAATGCGCGGGCCGCCGCGTCGCCAGTGGGCCCCCGACCGGTCAAGGAGAAGGGTTTCTGGATGAAGGAGACGAGCTTGCATGGGCGAATTATGTCGACCAGCGCGATTTTGTGATCGGACTTCGAATGGCTGTTGTGAAGCACCTCGAAGCAGCCCCAGCTAAAAAAGAACACGCACATACGTAATCAATTTGGGACTGGTGCGTTGCGAATCCCCCAAGCGCACAATTGCTTATGTTTCGGGTTGACAAGTTTTTCTGCGATCAAGTCGTCGAACGCGTTGATGGCTAGCACTCCCCTGGCACAGAGATAGCTGACCACTCGCCGAGTCCGCTCAACAAGGCACCGGCCTGCCGCTGGGACCCGCTCCCCAGACAGGCCTGGCAATGCCGCCGGGAGCAAGAGGTTGAAGTCACTGCTTATGTGCCAATGCTTGACGGAATGGTTGCCCCTCTCCCACTCCTCGCACTTACTCTCCAACTCTGTCATCACCTCCTCCCATCTTTCCCGGCCCCCCCGCCGAGTGCCCGAAGGCAGATGCAACGATAAAAAGGCTGAACGATCGATCATAACCATGCTGGACAAGCTGTGGTGCTACTGCCGGAGTCGACTGTCATGCCTCTGCCGCGGTACACAAACAGCGCAATCAATGCCCACTCCTTTCATGCAAACTTGCTTCGAGAAGAATCCCTCCGACCACTCGGGAACCTCTTGGAGCAATAAGATCAAGGTTCTCCTCATCTTCCCCAAGATCCGTAAGATTCGTGTTTGGGCCTCCCGCGCCTTCTTCTTCAAGTTAACGCTAGCCAGTGCTAGCGCGCTGACCTTCTGAATTGAGCCTCCCTGGCGCCCCTACTTCTTCATCTGCATCTCTAGCGTCTGGCGGCCCCACTTGAGCATCTCTTTGCCCTTCTCGTGCCATATGGGGCCTGCCGAAGCAGACACCCCAGCCACAAGGATGTCATCGCCGTTGTAGTGCACCTTGATGGATAAAGTTCGCTGCCAGTCCGCCTTGACCTCCAAGCCCGCCTCCGAAGCCTCAGCCGCGATCGCGTCGCTGAGGCAGCCCATCGTACTGTACTTCGCGATCCTATCTGGACGATTCTCCAATCTAATTTTCGGGGAGACGCCCTTGATGCGACTCTCCCGCGTCGTCATCCCATCCGTCATCTGGCTGCGCAGCTCTGCCAATTCGCTCGGCACGAAGGAGACCTGGAATGTGTATGTCCCCTCGGTAACCTCCGCACGCGCCCCTCCGAGCGCCTGTCGCAAGTCGTCGTCCACAGCCGCCCTGATGTTCGTCAGCCATGCTTTGGCCTCCGTGATGGTGCATCCCTTGGTCGCCCGCTCCCCGAACTCCCACACCTTATGTCCAGGCGTGATGCCACCCAGGTTCCTCCACTCGATCTGCTCGATGGTTAACCCGCCGTGGTGCTGGCAGCCTCCTTCTGCTTGGCCTCCACCGCGCTCAGCCTCTTTCCTTGATCACGTATATGATCCTCCATGCTGGTGCACCAGTTGTTCGTCTTTTTCAGCTCCAGGTTGATCTTGGCCACCTCCTTCCCGATCGCCCGCGAGGACCGGATGGCAACGCTATGCTCTCCTCAGTGAGCTTCCCCACCTGCGCCTGCTCTTCCTCACGCTGCCTCTTCAGGCGGCCCTCATCGACCTCCATCTGGCGAAATAGAGTGCAGCAAAGGAAAACCGTATATTGAAATCACGGCGCAGCCCTCAAGGGCCTTTCTGGCACAGCGAACCTTAGCCAAAGTGGATACTTGAGCCAACATGGCTACGGGATTATATATATATATATATACATATGATACTTGTCTGAAGGCAGCCCCCCAAACCTCCTCCTCCTGCCCCCAAACCTCTTTGAGGCGCGCCTGTCGTCAGAAGAATAGCCAAGACAATATGGATTCTCCGTGGTTTCAAAAAGTGTCCTAACAAACGCTGTTGAACTTATCGGTTTCTAACTGTGCTTCCACGTCGTTTCCTGAACATGTCATCCTCAGGTAAGAAATTCTCACAAGGAGCCCTTTGGAACAACAGCCACAGAGGCAACCCGAGGCCCCCATGAAGGACCACACAACGTAGACGATGCTGATCGGGGGTCTCCTGACCCGGGTCAATCCAAACCCGGGTCAGTCAGGCATTGCAGGATCCTGCAAGATAATGCAAAATCCTGCAGGACCCTGCAGGATCCTGCGCGCTAGCCTGGGTCAGTGCAATCCTGGCCCTGCAAGATCCTGCAAGATCGGGCGATCTGACTGACCCCCGTTTGCGTTGTTCCCTGTCCTCTTCTGGTGCCCTCGTCGCCTCACCGCCGCATCATCGGCGGGGCCATTGGCTGCATCATGCCCGGGCTGGCCGTCGCCGCTGCCATGGCGGCCATGCCACCTCCCGTCAGGGGGGTAGGGGGGGGGGGCGCGGCCCGAACGGCCTCCCATGCGACGAGAATGCGCCCAGGTTGAAAAAACATACCGTCAAAAATTTTCGGGTCAAAACTTGGCTATCTGGAAGCCGCTCTGGATGATCTGGGCACTCCGGGAACGCTCTCGGCCAGGTGCAGCCACTGGAGAGGCCGAGAACACACAACAACGTTCGAAAACCTCTCGTCACCTTTCCCCCGCCGAACGTTCCCCATGAGCCAATTCCCCTTGACGCTGCCCCTGGGGTGTGCCCCACTGGCAGGGGCAGGAGCAATCAACATCGAATCGGAAAATCGAATCGGATCGGAACACGCGTTGGATCGGGCCTCCTCGGCACGGAGTCGGAATCGAATCGAACTGGCTGCGCCAGGATGCACAGCAGCGCCGCGCAAGCGTCGGGACGCAGAGAATCGACGGGAAGCAGGAATGGGAACGGATCGGGTTTGGCGATATCGGTATCGAATCGCATCGATCGGATCCCTGACATGACGTCATGATGCGACTGGCTCGAAACACGTTCCAGACGTTCTGGAGTCCGTGTGGAAGATTCGGGCCTCTGGGAAATCGGAGAAACCTTGACACGTATCATTCTCATGACCTGCTGCTCCTCTGATCCAAGGGCCTTCAGGGCGGCGGGCTCCCGCCCTGGAGCAGGCGGGCAGACGAGCGAGAGCGAGAGAGCCTGCCGGCTGTCGTCCCGGGGCGGGCCCAAGAAGGGTGGCAGATGCGCGCCAGACGTGCCGACCTGCAAGCGCAGCAAAACGCGCTGGCGCCAGATGCGCTGGCCTCCAGCAGGAGAGCATCTGGTGACGTGAGCATGAGCATCTGCAGCTCCCCCATGTCCCTGTCCGTGGGCCCTCCTCTTCGAACGTCCCAGCCAAAGAGAAATCGAGCAACGTCGTAATCGAATCGAAAGGAAGCCCCTTCCCTTTGATCCCTTCCCCGCGGGGGGGAAGTGTCCCAGGGGTTGTGACCCCCCTCCGTGGGGGAGCACCCCTCCATGGGAGAAGCTTTCGCCTTCGATTCCTTGCCTCCCAAGCGCGTCGGGCTTCCCTTTCAGGGTCGGCGGCACTGGTGTAAAAAAACATGGTGTCACTGCTCGGCGGCCGAACAGCGCCCAGCAAAGCTGGAGGACAGTGTGGGCTCATCCCCAGCCAGCCTGGGGCTTCTCAGCGCCCGCCTCGGCATGCCGTGCCAGCGCACGGCGCAGCCTCGAAGAGGTTCTAAAGAGGGCGCGCTCAAGCTCCCGCGCCTTGCCCTGCAAGGCGCTGCCAGTCGAGGGCACAAACCGAGCGGAGCGATGGTGGCATCTCGGGGCTGCGCTGGCGCGAGCCGTCGGTCCCGTGACGCTGTCGCCTCTCAGAAATTTCGAAGTTTCGAGGGGCGTCCTCTCGGCAACAACCGAGGCTTGGGGGCAGGATGGGGGGGGCGGGGGGTATCGTGAGGAGGGGGGGGAAGACAACTAGATCTCTCTCTCTCTCTGTATATATGAACATGTACATCTAGCTATGGTAGATGTAGATGTAGCTGTATGCATGCATGCATGCACGCATGCATATGTGTATGTAGGCATGTTTGTCTGCATGCATGTCTGTATGTGCGTCTGTATGTAGGTGTGTATGTATGTAGGCATGTAGGTGCGCATACATGCGTGTATGTGAACATGCATGTATGTATTGTGTGCATGTAAATGTGTACGCAGTTTGCTATGCATGATCAGGCATTGTTGTACGTCGGTGTGTATGCATTTCATACATGTGTGCATGTATGCATGTATGCATGTGTGTATGCGTATGTGAGAATATATGCGTGTGTCTGTATGTAGATATTATGAATGTATACGTGCAGGTATGCATACATGCGTGGATGCGTGTAGGCAATGATGTACGTATGTGTATATGCATGTACGTATACATGCACATCCGTGCGTGCATGTACGTAGATATGTGTGCATGTATGTATGCATGCATGTGCGCGTGCATGTACGCATTTACGCATATACGTCTGGGCACATGTATGCATGTATGCTGTTGTGCACATACCCACATATATATGCACACACATATGTATGTGTGCGTGTGCACTCATACATGCATGCATGTATGCATGTATGAACGTGTGCGTGTATGCATGTTTGTATGTATGCGTGAACGTATGAATGCATACATGCATGATGCATGTGTGCGTGCAGGTAGGTCTGTATATGTATATATATATACAGTTGTGTATACATGCATGTACGTATGTACGTATGCATGTATGCAGGTATGCATGTATGCATGTATACATGTATGCATGTATGCATGTATGAATGTATGCATGTCTGTATGTCTGTATGCCTGTATGTATGTATGTCTGTATGTCTGTCTGTCTGTCTGTCTGTCTGTCTGTCTGTCTGTCTGTCTGTCTGTCTGTCTGTATGTATGTATGTATGTATGTAGGTGTGTATGTCTGTATGTACGTGTGTATGTATGTCTGCATGTATGTATGTGTGTGTACGTATGTATGCATATATGCATGCATGCATGCATGTATGTATGTATGGATGTATGAATAGATTGAAGCAGCCCCAGGACACACAAATAAATAGACACAAATAAGAGGATTCACCATATTTTCCCATAGTTCCAGGGTTTCTGTCTTCCCCCCCCCACTTCCTATTTTTTCGCATATTTTCTGGGAGTCGACGACTAATTGTGTCTGTGTGTGTTTTTCCCCTCCTGATATATATGTGCATGTATGTATGTACGTATGTATGTAGGTATACAGACATATGCATTCACATACACTAGCCAACGCATGCTGATAAAGGCTGGGAAGCCGTCAGACCGCAATAAGGGGGAGGATAGAGGAGGAACCAGAGGACGAGGCGGAGGAGGTGGAGGAGGAGGTGGAGGAGGAGGAAACATACGAGGAGGACAAGGTGGGTGAGGGGAAGCAGCAGCAGCAGGAAGGAAGGGACGGGGCCGAGAACGGGAGGGACGAGGGAGCGGGCGGGGGGAAGGCTCGCGGCGGGTGGGGCCAGGAGCGCGCGGAGCGGCAGGAAGGGGACGGGGGAGGCTGACCGCGCTGCTGGCGCGAGGGAGGAACACGAGCGAGGGGGCACGATGATACCAAAGAGCTCTGAAGCTATGGTTGCGCAATGGTTTCTTCTGCCTGGCTCTAGAGCATGTCGGAGGCTTCTGGATTCGAGCCTCGTTGGCCAATTACGGCTGGCGCATCAAGCATGCATGCATGCGTGCATGCGCCTGCAGCAACTCGTGCGGCAATGCGCTGCATGGCGTGGCGACGAGCGGGAGGAAGACGTACGGGAGGCGGCGGCTGGAGGAGCTCCGACGGCGGCGGCGGCGCTGGGCCTTGCGGCGGTTGCTGCTGCTGCGCAGGCGGCTGCTGCGTCTGCGGCCGGTAGCCCAGCCGCTGCAGAAACTCCTGGGGCCGGCCGAGCGGGGCCTCCCGCCGTGTCTGGCAGCATCGATACGTAAACCAACCCCAGAATCTGCATTCCCCATCGGGTAAGCGTTCTCCCCCGTGGCCGACCTGCCTCCCCTGGGCAAGCATCGATGCCGTTCCCGTCGGGTTCTGTGACACCTACCCGCACCAAGAGGCGATAGGCTGGTGGCGACAAGGAACCGTGTCGCACTGGGGACGGGGAGGATCGAAGCTTGCGTATGCCTCCTGCCCTCCATGGTCCGCTGGGAGCCTCTGGTGACCTCTGGGTGCGCCTCTTGGGGAAGGGAGGAGGAGGAAGAGCACGAAGGAATGGAAAAGAGGAGGTCGTGGTGGCGGTGCGCGGAGTGGATTCCTGGGTTCTTCGCCTGCCCACGCGCGGGGAGTCTTAGCCCATCGGGATCGGCATCCCGCATCTGAGGGAAGGACCCCGGCGAGACCCCCACCAGGGCAACGTTTCCTACTGCTTGGGCGCATTTGCTCGACAGTGCTTGGCATCTTGCTTCACATTGCGTGGCATTGCGTGGCACGTGGCATTGCTTTGCATTGTTGGTATTGTGTGGCAGCAAGGAGCCAAGACAACGGAAGCAAGGAGCTACGGCCAAGGAATCAAGGAACAAGACCAAGAAACTGATGTAGCAAGAACCAGGAGCCTGAGGAAGGCACCCAGGAACCAAGACCAAGCAACTAGGGGACCAAGACCAAGGAACCAAGGAACCAATGCCCAGGAACCGAATAATCAAGGAACCAAAAGACCAAGGAACCCGAAAAACGCCACTGTAGGTAACCAGAACCAGAGAACCCTGGTCACCCGCTGGTCCGCCACCGTGCCCCCTGGCACGTTGAGGCGTGGACGAATGCCAAGGTCTGTCCGGTAGGGGTCTTGATTTTCTAATCAGGGAGGTCCCCCCCTGTACCCGCAGACTCTTGAGTGCAGCACCCCTTCTCACCGAGGCCACTGCCCTCGTGCCCGCTCGAAGGGAATGCACTTCCAGCATGGCAGCTAATGCCTACACCCTCATTCCACGCGTGCCCGATCGAGGAGAGTGCACTCTCAGCATGGCAGCTAATGCCTGAACCCTCATTCCACGCGTGTCCGCTCGAAGATGGTGTGCTTCCCGCATGGCAGCTAATGCCTGAACCCTCATTCCACGAGTGCCCGCTCCAGGACGGTGCACTTCCCGCATGGCAACTAATGCCTGAACCCCCATTTCATGCGTTCCCGCTGGAGGATTGTGCACGTCCTCCATGGCTCCTAACTCTTAGGCCCTTCGTCCCACGCGCAACCGCTCGAGGATAGTGCACTTCCCGCATTCCAAAGCGCTGCTCCCAAGCGCTCCAGGGCCTCCCAATCAACGATTGCCCATTGAAAACTATGGATCGTCGTCCCGAGCTTCAAAGACGGCCCGTGCAGGCAACCAATGACACTGAGATGGCGCAAGATGCCTCGACGAGGGCCCAAGATGGCTCCAAGGCGGCCGTATATTGATTCACGACGGCCCAAGATGCCCAAACTGACCACACGAGGACCTCCCACCAGTTCCGACGAAGCTAGCATCATTGATCTCCGGGTAATGTTTGAATCATTTTTGCAGTCTCGCCGTTCCGGGCTACCGTCAGCTCAAGACGGCCCAAGAGGACTCCAAGGTGGCCCACGAATCATCCAAGACGGACGCAAGATGACCCAAGAGGACCTGCCGTGGGATCCAAGACGGCCTTAGAAGGCCCTTCGACGGCCCAAGATGGCGCTGAGACGGCTCCACGACGGCCCCCAAACACTCACCATATGGCCAAGAGGGCCCTAAGACGGCCCAAGAGAGCCCCAAGCCGTCGTAAGAGGGCCCCAAGACGGCCGAAGAGGCCCCCTGGAACCCCGTAAGACTGCCTTAGAGGAGAGTGCCAAGACGGCCCAAACGAGATTCATCATCACCATCATCACCATCATCATCACCATCACCATCATCATCAACATCAGCATCATCACCATCATCATCATCATCATCATCATCATCATCATCACCACATCATCAACAGCATCAACATCATCATCATCATCATCATCATCATCATCAGCATCAACATCAGCATCATCATCATCATCATCATTATCATTTTCATCACCATCACCATCATCGTAATCACCATCACCATCACCATCACCATCACACACATCATAATACTCATCAACATCGGCATCAACATCACCATCACCAATACACATCACCATCACAAACATAATCGACGGCATCGTTATCGCCATCGTTACCGTTACCACCAGCATCAGCAACAGCATCATCAGCATCATCGTCATTGTCATCGTCGTCATCTGCATCGTCATCATCGTCATCAGCATCACCATCAATCAGCAACAGCATCATCATTTTCAGCATCATCACCATCAAGATCAAGATCACGATCATGCTCAGCATCACGATCATCATCATCGCCATCACCATCACCACTATCATCATCAGGTCCAGCATCATATCATCATCACCACAACCATCACCATCACCATCTTCATCATCATCCGCATCATCACCATCAGCATCGTCATCATCACCATCATCAGCATCGTCATCTTCGTCATCATCATGATCATCATCAGCATCAACATCATCATCAGCCCCACCATCATCAGAATCACCGCCATCACCATCAACATCATCGTCATCCTCATCCTCATCCTCTTCTCTTCCTCCTCCTCATCATAATTCTCATCACTATCATCGCCATCACTACCACCACCATCATCTTCATCCTCATCCTCATCCTCATAACAATCACCATCACCACCATCACCACCATCACCACAATCACCATCACCACAATCACCATCACCATCACCATCACCATCACAATCTCCATCACCATCACCATCACCATCACCATCACCATCACCATCACCATCACCATCATCATCATCATCATCATCATCGCGATCGTCGTCGTCACCCCCATCATCCTCATAATCCTCATCATCCTCGTCACGGGTCCCCCAAGCCTTGAAACACTAGTTGTCACACGTGTCGACCTCCTTTGTCCCCTCGAACAATCGCCACCCAGAAAACTGGGCTGGCACGGTGGCGGGTCTTGCCGCAAGCAGCTGCATAAAAAAAACAACACCGAAGAACTTCTCGCCAAAGAACCCTGGGAAACCTTGCGACGACCGCGTCCAACACCCACCGGGTTTTCCCACGGACCAGAAAGAACCCGTAGGGCAAAGCCTACTTGGGGCAACAACTCCTGGTCGCCAGGCGTGGGCACGTGAAGCTGGTCGTCAATGAAAAGCCACGGTGCCGAGAGCTCAGGTTGAGATGGAGGATGGTGACAAGAAGAGGAAGGAGGCGATGGCGGAGGAGGTGGGGTCGGTAGCCATTCTGGCTCAGGAGCCACCGTCCCTCGAATCTGGTCGGCTGGGTACATTTGCCCCTGGTGTGTGTGCAAGCGTAGAATCATGGGCTGGAGGAGGAGGATCAGGAGGAGGATTCGATTCGAGCTCATGGAATCCAAGACTGAAGGAGGAGGAGGAGGAAGAGGAGAGAAGAGGATAAGGAGGATGGTGAGAATGATGCTGAGGAGCAAGAAGAGGGGGAGGTGGCACGCAAGCGCGCAAAAAAAACACCTAGACGGCGCATCGGCAGAACTGATGGCAGTATGGAAAAGGATGATGATAATTGGGACGAGGTGGGCGATGGGAAGCGTGACGAGGTGCAACACGAGGGAGAATCCTAGCTACTCGGGTTCAACATGCCGACGTTGCATGCACATGCCGCATGGTGCCTGGAAGCCATTATACGTTACCGCGACACAAGCATGAAAGCCGTGTCAGACCACCTCTTCGGATGTCTTGCTGTTGTTCCTGCTGCCACATCATTTGGCAATCGGACAACCCTGCCATTTTGGGTACCTGCCCGGTCGCGGAGCGTCCGCAAATGTGCCGTGCTCACGCACAGCCACATTACCCCCCGCAAGTCATTGCCACGGTATTGTTCTGTCCGCGGAATCGCGCTAGCGTTCCGAACTCGAACTGGGCCCCGCAGGGCCTACATCCACGATTGTAGTTTCACCTCAGGGCGCTAGAGCCAGAACGGTTGCGGATGCGTCGAACGATCGAACATAAACTGGCGTGAAAGCCGGGTCAAATTCCCGAGTCGCTTTCCTAGAAACGTACTCGTAACATGCGGCCTACGGATTACGGGGGAATCTTTCTCTGCTGCACCCCTCCTTGGGCACTGGGCTTCGTATGGGGCTCGTCTTACTGAACAGAAGCCGTCCTGATAAACTCTAGCACACATAAATATGTTACCAGTGCCCGCGGGCCTATCTAGCTCATTCTCTGAGGGCCAGCGCCTCAGCGCTGGTCTTCATCTACTCGCGCCCTCGAGCTACTGGCGAGGGGGCCCTTTCCAAACAGACGACGCGCGCTCCAGCGCGGCGCGTCGAGCGCATGTAGAGCGGTGCTGCTGCGCTACAAGCAAGGCTCACCTGCGGCCTGCTCCGTTCAGCAGGTCCTCGATCATCTGCGACTTGAACTGTCCTCGATGCAGGCCCAAGCGCAGGCACTCCTCGCGCAGCTCCGTCGCACTCCACGTCCAGTAGTGTTTGATCGGAGTCGTCTGCGTGTCTGCTGATGCCGCTCTCCACGGTCGCCATATGCTCCTCTCCAGGTGGGGCCTCCACCTGAGCGATCTGGTCGTCGTCATCTCTCACCAGCTTCCAGATGCCCTTCAGGAACCGCATTGGAGCCCTGCGCACGCGGTAGCCAACCCACGCGGGCAGGAACGCGATCCAGCGTCAATCCGAACATCACCGTGATGGCCGTCGCGCAGACCTGCTCCATCGCGGTCGGGCTGCTCACCTCCATAACCGCCTGATTCGCTGGGACCATCTCCATTCCTTGAACTCTGCCAATTATTCTTGCCGCCAACATCGCTCCGAATACCTGCGCGCGCCCTGAGGGCGGCGTCCGACGTGGAATCATCGCCAGCAGCTTCAGGAATATCGGTCCCTCGAGCGGCTTGGTATGCATGTCGGCCCTGTTCGTGTCCGTGTGAATCTTCGCCATCGAGACTGTCTTGTCCCCTGACTCTCTCTTGCACCCAAAGGTGCTTCGTCTCCAGGTGGCGCGCCTTTCCGCTTCCCAAGCGCGATGCGATACCCTTGGCCTCAGAGCTGCCCGTGTCCACCTGCAGGGTCATCTCGACCCCCATCTCCAGCATCGCATTCCTCAACCAAGTGCCTCTCGTCGAGCCGTTCACAATCCCGGTGAACTCTGTCTGCTTCCGCGCTGCTCAGCGCGTGATTGCCCTGTCGGCCGCTCCTGCCATCGATCGCGTGCGAGCCGGTGAACAGGAATCCCCCGTCCACGGGCCTCCGACCAGGCTCGGACGCCCAGTCGCTGTCGACTTCCGCCACGATCACCGCGGGCATCCTCTGGACCTCGATGAAGAGCTCGAACTGCGGGTGCTGCTCCAGGTAGCTCGCCAGCCGCTGTAGTAATAGCCAGTGGTGCCAGGTGGGCGCAGCCATGCCCCTCAGGATGTCGAATCGGTCGTGAGCCGCGTACAGGGTGGTCGCGTACTCCGTGCTGAGCTCGTCCGATGACTCCCTGCAATCCTTCCCAATCGTCTTGGAGGAACGAGTGATCGCCCGCTTCGTGCAGCTGCTCTCACCGGCCTTCCTGTTGAGCATGGTGCTGACCAGAATCTCCACGTGCTTGCGCTCGTGCTGGATGCCGAACCCTTCGGAGCACAACGTCACCGCCCGCTTGAGGAAGCTCCCTGACTCGAGTCCTCCTTGTCTAGGGCTGCCTAGCCTCGCCACCACATTGACCTTGAGGCGTCCCCTCACCAACTCGTCGAGCCAGTCCAGAGATTCCCTCCTTCCTCCAGCCAGGAAGTGATCCCCATGCACGATCGCCATCAGCAGCCTCTCCTTGTGGTCGTAGACCTGCACCGTCACCTTGATGCGCGTGAACCCACCCTTCTCCATTACCTACCTCCATGATCAGGTTCTGGAGCAAGAAGGATGCGCGTCTCGTGCCATAGAGAGCGTGATTCAGCTGGTAGACGATGCCTTCTGGTTCCTCTCCGCGAGATGGAACCACGAGGATGTCCTCGTCAAATGTACACGTGAAAGAAAGCCACCGACACGTCGTGGAGCGCGATCATTCCGTCGTAGCCGATCCCCATGGAGTAGCGGCTTGAGGCGAAGGAGACCACCAGCCTGAATGCTGCCAGTGGTGGAGTGCCTGCGAACGTGCCGTCGCGCACGTCCCAGGCGAACTGCATGTCCACGAAACGCGATCTGACCGACTCCCTGCAGTCCTCGTCGAAGCGCTCGTCGTCGACCCAGTTCCCTCGGACGCGCTTGCCCTTCGCTAGATTCTTGGGCGCCCTATCGAAAACCTGAAACTCCTCCATCTGCCTGTGCTCCTTCTCCCTGCCTCGCTTCGCCCAGGCGGGGCCCAGCCTCTGGTAACTTGCCTCGCGGTCGTAGAGGCCTTGCTTGTTGATGTCCGTCGCGTTGTCGCGGGGGATGGCGTCGCGTGTCAGCGCGAGAACTGCTGTCGCCATGTTCGCGAACAGACCTGCGATAACCTGCTGCTTCGGCCCCCGCTTCGCTTCCGCCAAGGTGCCGTTGACGCCCATCTCGATCATGCCGGGCTCCCTGCCGTCCTGCTGCGGGAGCCCCGCGGCATTCTTGCGTGGGATCCGAAGGTGCGTCCGCCTCCAGCCGCCGTCTGCGGAGTCGTCCTCCTTGGGCGGCCCCTGTAGCAAGTTGTGGGTCCTGTGCGACGGCTGGGGGGCGTCGGCTCAGGTGGTGCGTCGCCAGGCCCTGGTTGAGCATGTTGCCCTCCTCATGGGGGTGCGGCGGCAGCTGCGGATGCGGCCGCTCGAACTGCTGCCTTTTGTTTCTCCTTCTCCAACTCGGCCTCCATCCAGCCCTCGATGCGCTCTCGGCAGGCTTCAATGCGTGGGTGGCCGAGTCCGTGGCAGCCGTCGCAGCCAGGTGTAGGTCCCACTCGATCAATGATCGCCCTCGTGATGTAGCGACCGCGCGGTTGAGGCGGTGCTGCCTCTGGTCCCGCGCGAGTGCCCCATGGCGTGCACTCGACCTTGTTGAACAAGCTCTTGGACCAACGCTGGTCCTCCACGCGCCCACTGATGGTCCTCGCCGTCTTCCTGCCAGCAGCGGTCGCCCAGAGGTGCTCGTCCGTGCGGCTGCCCTTCCCGACCCAGATGGCTTTGCCCCATCGGATCTCAGCCTTGTGGTGGGATATGTTCTGGATCTTGCGCGCCACCGTCTCGCCGAACTCGCAGACAGCTCCTCCGCAGGCGCGACCCTTCAAGTGCTGGTAGGAGGTGAGGCCATCCTCCTTGACCGGGTGCCGGGGCAGGATCCAGCCCGAGCGTCGAAGCATCCAGCCCATGATCCAGTGGTTCAGCGTGAGCTTGGTGCTGTACCGAGACCCGACCGACGCCCTCAATGCGCGGAACATGCCCTCGGCCATCTTGTTGGCGTTCTCGATAGCTCCCTTGCTCTTGGGGTCTCGCGTGGGCCCACTGTGGGGAACGGTTTCCTCGTCTCGAGCCAGCTGGGCGGCTCGGACTAGCGCCTGGATGGCGGGCTCACCATCGGCGCCGAGAACAACGCGGTCGAGGCCCCACATGCGCATCGCCGCTGTCGTCACTGCCGCGGCGTAGTCTGTAGGCCCCTTAGTTGTCATCTGCGCGCTCTCGATCGCCGCCGGCTGGTGCTCCAGAATGTTTAGCACTGCGAGCGGGTCGCCCTCGACGTCCCCCAAGAACAAGTCGTCGATGCAGGCAAGCGGGATCGAGCGGCCGGGGTCAGCCAAGCGCTTGTGCGGGTCTTCCTGGTCGCGGCCCATGATGCAGAATTGGCGCCAAGTGCGGAAGGGCCAGTGAGTGAGCCGATGCTGATCGCGGATTGCTCGGTCTGGCATCGCTGGGATCCCTCTCGCCCTGGCCGCTGCTGCCTCTCCAGACTCCCGCTCCATCCTCGAGTTGCCGTCGCACTCCTTCACGCTGAGCTCCCTCTTGGTCAGGTTGATCCTGGGCGTCCCCGGCAGCGGGTGGTGCCGGTGGAGGTGGCATCGGCTCTGGTGCTGCAGGTGCCTCGTGGTGCACGGCTCGTGCCTCAATGTTCGGCTGGGTTGGGTTGGCGAGGATAGGCTCGGTGACGGTCCGGGCAGGCCTCGTGATTATGAGCCAGAACGTCTGCCCGCTCCTGTGCAGCCTGATCTCGCGGCCGTCCGTCAGCAGGATGTAAGGCCCCTGGCCGAGGATCGGAATGTGGCCGCCCCCGGTAAAAGGTGTCCGCGCTCGCGACGGCGCGTTTCACGTTCGTCACCTGGAACTCGATCTGCAGGGGTACCCCTTCGCTCTCGGCCGCGACGATCGTCGTGCCCATGGACATGACCTCGTCGCCCGTCGCCGACTCGCAAAAGAATGGTGTCTTGGGCGGCAACATCTCGGTCGTGTCCGCGAACTTCTGGGGGCAGGGTGCGCCCTGAGCCAGTGTCGAAGAGCGCCCAGTCGAACTCCGCCGCGTCGCCGACCGTCACTGGCAGCGCGTCGCACTGCGTCCTGTCGTAGAACATGCCCGCCTGCCAGTGGTACTTCTCGGGCGTTGGGATGTCGGCACGGTCGGCCACGTTGGTGTTCGCGATGTGGACGGGTGAGCTCATAGAAGCCAGGCCACGATGCTGCTGCTGCAGCTGCATTGCGCCAGCGCCGCCGCCGCGTGCGAGACATCCACGGCGGGGGCCAGACTAGCCTGCGAACCAGTGCCGTTATCCTGCAGCGCAGAAGCCGTAGTCTCCGCCGAAGACTGTCCTCTGGGGTCCTCCGTCAGCGCGGCAACCTTCCTGGCCCTCTTCTCGTCGGCCTTCTTCTCGCGGCAATCCGCCGCGAGATGGCGTGCCTTCCCACAGTAGTGGCAGTTGCGGGTCTCTCGGCCCTTGTCCTTCGAGTCGCCTTTCTTGCCCTTGGAGTCGCCCTTGGACTTGTCTTTGCTGTCCTTGCCCTTACCTTTGCCATTGTGGTCCACTTTGCCCTTGCCAGTCGCGTTCGCCTGCACGGGGGCCGCTCCGTTGCCGCCGGCGCCTGTCTCTGCCCATCGTCGCTGCGCTGAGCAGATCGTCTTCAGATCCTGCTTCAGCTCCTCGTGAGTTTCTAAGCGCGACGCATTCAGGCTGAGGAGGTCTGCCAGCTTCTCGTTCTTGGTGCCCGACATGATCACCCCGCGCTTCATGTTGTCTGAAATCACGTCGCCGCTCTGGTCGGTGCACACCCGCGCCAGCTGCTCAAACTCCGCCGCGTTCGTCATCGCGGGGCCGGCGAATTCGCACCGGCTGATGCGACCCAGCATTGCCGCGAAGCGGTTCGCCTCCTTTGGCGCGAACTCCCTGAGCAGCTGCCACCATGCCGAGAGCCCGTCGCCTCGCGGAGCCTTTCTGACCTCGGCCTTGGCCACATCTGAGGTCACCGAGACCAGAATGTAGTACAGCTGAGTGTTCTGCGTGGCGTCCAGCTCAGTCTGCGCCGTCAGTACGTCGGCTGTCCTCGATGCTTGGTTGACTAGATCCCCCAATCGGGGGTGGGCCGCAAACGCGTAGGCCTCGAAGTCGAACGACCACGTCGTCCACTCTGAGTGCAGGCCCGTGAACGTACGCGGTTTGTTCAGCAGCCCAGTGTCGACCATCTGGCCTCCGCCGAGGCCTGTTGCTGCTGATGCTGCTGCTGCGCCAAGGCCGCGCTCTCCTGCTCGCTGCTCGCCCATGGCCAGCCGCTGTTCAGCTGCGTCCAGCCTGAGCCTCAGGTTCTCGTTCTCTACGAGCACCTTGCGGCGTCGCGTCACCTCGCACCCCGTGAGCCGCGCGCGCGCTCTGCGAGGGCCTCCATCGCCGCGGCTCCCGCCGCGGCCGCGTGACCGAAGATCAGCAGACAAGGGATGGTGATCCGTCCTCGGCCACGCTCCGCTACCATCCGCGGAATCGCGCTAGCGTTCCGAGATCGAACAGGGTCCCGCAAGGCCTACATCCTCGATGGTCTTTTCACCTCAGGTCGCTAGAGCCATCACGGTTGCGGATGCATCAACCGATCAAACATAAACCCGTGTGAAGCCCGATACAACCTCCCGAATCGCTTTCCTAGAAACGTACTCGTAACATACGGCATACGGATTAGGGGGGTGTTTCTGTGCTGCAGTCCGCCACGAAGCTAACGTTCACGGCGCGCTATCTTGCTCCAGGCTGTTGGGACAGCCAAGCGTGTTTCTGCCCAGCTTGTCCAGCGCGAGCTTCCATATAGCGCTGCCGAAGTCTCACAGCATTGGACTCGCCAAGAGTTGCTGGTTCATCGGCGACTCGAAAGTTTTACCCCCCTTCGAGCTTCCACCACGACAGCGCAGCGCGAAGGATCCAAAGGTGTGCGCACGAAGCAACGCAACACGAATCCGCCGACCCTGTCGCCGTGTGGACGAGGCTGTTCCGTCGTCGTCGTCGTCGTCGTCGTGGTCGTTGTCGTCGTCGTCGTCGTCATCGCCTTCGCCGCTCGCTTCCCCCCTGTTCCCTAGGCATGTCGCCGTTCCCCCCACTTTCACCGGGTTTTCCTCCTCGAGCGCGCCAGCCACAGCGAAATTGAGCAGTGTTGTAATTAGGTCGAAAGGGAAGCCCCTTCCCTTTGATCCCTTCCCCGCCGGGGGGGAGGGGGTCCCAGGGGCGAGGTCCCGGGGGGGGGTCACGGGGGGGTTTCCCTGGGGGGTCCCAGGGGGGGGGTCCCGGGGGAGGGGTCCCCGGGGGGTCCCGGGGCAGATGCGACTCCCCCTCGGGCGGTTGGGCGGCCAAGAAAAGCCGCAGGATGCTGCAAAACTGCTCCAATATGCCCCCAAAACGGTCTTCGAAGGCACCGAATCGCCGAAGTATCGGTCCAAGTCGCCAAGAAGCACCCAGACGGCTCAGCATTTTTCCAAAACGCCCCAAGAGGCCTCCAAGAGGACTTCCAAGAGGGTCCCAAGGGGCAAAAGTCATCGATGTCTCATAATTTGTTGAAAGACTTCGGCATTCTCGCCTTGTCAGCTTCCCGACGCTCCAAGACAGGCCAAGAAGCCCCCAAGACAGCCCCAAGATGGCCC
This sequence comes from Prorocentrum cordatum, assembly GCA_963575745.1. Lineage (NCBI taxonomy): Eukaryota > Dinophyceae > Prorocentrales > Prorocentraceae > Prorocentrum > Prorocentrum cordatum. The sequence goes on along the minus strand of CAUYUJ010014837.1, from coordinate 923,335 downwards.
ACGAGGCCTCCATCAAGCCCCAAAACGACCAAAGAGGGCCCCAAGACCGACCAAGAGGCCTCCAAGACAGCCGAAGAGGTCCCCAAGAGGAGCCCAGACGGGGGACCCGAACGGACATTTCGAGCCCTCGGCCTGAGAAACTCTCAGGAGGCCCCCAGAGGCCCCTGGAAGCCCCCCAAGGAGTCCCAGGAAGCCACCAAGAGACCCCCAGGAAACCCCAAGAGGCCACCACGAGGCTTCCAAGCGAGAGCTTCCCAAAAGACCCCCAAACTACCCCCAAGAGGCCCCCGAGAGCGCTCGTCGTCGTCGTCGCCATTCAAGGTCGGCGGCACCGGCCATAAGGCCTTCGCAATACAACCGCAATTTCGACCCCGAGTCTGACAACTAACTATCGGCTTATGAAACCCTGGGGATACTTGAAATTTCAGTCTCGGGCCGACGAGATTTCTATTGTTTTCAAAACGTATTCGGCGGAATCGCAATTTCGACCTCGAACCGAGAAGCTCCGAACCCGGTCGAATTTTTCCGAGGACGTCTGTAAAGGACTCGTCGTTTCGACTTGGGCAACCCGTGGCACTGAGCCGACAAGTCGATCGTGTGCTTTCGACCTGGGCAACAAAAAGAGCAATTTGGACATGCTGTCGAAACCAGTCGCGTTCAAGACAAAGTAGCGAATCCGCGCAAGACTTCATAAACACAGCGACTTCGGCCGACATCGAAATTCAACGGTTCGAGGTCGGGGCGACGATTTCGCTGGGGACCCCTGCAAACAACGAATTGTGCCGAATCGGAACATTTTCGGGCTGGTCGCAAAATTGTGTGAAGTGTGAAGACGCATGTGCATCCCAACCGAAACACCGAGACGCACCCTGGCAACATTGCACCCTGGCCCCACGGCTTAATGGGAATCGCAGCGTTTTGGCATACTGGCTATCGTTTTGGAGATGCTGCGGGGTACGGATGATGATGCTGCTGATGATGATGATGATGATGATGATGATGATGATGATGATGGTGATGATGCTGATGATGACGATGATGATGATGCTGATGATGCTGCTGATGATGATGCGAGGACGAGGTGGAGTAGGAGGAGGGGCAGAAGCATGAAGATGAAGGCCTCGTACTTCTACCATTACTCTACCCGTCGGCATCGTCACTCTGATTAGAATCATCGTGATCACCATCCCGATCCCTCCGATCCTCGGTCTCCCCCTCCTCCTCCTCATCCTACTGCCTGCACTATTCCAGCTCCTTCTCATGCCCCTCTGGCTCCTCCACCTACTGCCCCATCCTTATCATTGCCCTTATCCTCTCATCATCCTCTCATCATCCTCATACCGCTCCTCATCACCGCACCCCCCCTCCTTCTACCACTTGTGATCCTCCTCCTCGTCCTCGGTCTCCTCGCCGCTCATCTTAATTTTATTCCCCGCCTTCTCCTTCTCGTCTTCAACCCCGCCTCCTGCGAGCCCTCAGACATCGATAAAACACCCTGGACCACAATACAGCACCACTCCCAAGTCCTCCTTCCCTTCCAGCAGACACAAACTCCCCCCCCCTCCCTGCCCATTCTTCTACGACCTCTTCTCTTCGCCCCCCTCCTCCTCCTCAGCCTTTTCCTCCTCCTTCTCCTCCTCCAATCCCTGGTCATCCTTCTACCCCGTGGTAACCCTTGTAACACCACGGAACCGCTAAGAGCGAACTCAAGCACACCTGACCTGAACGCTCCATCCTCCTCCGCCTCCCTCCTCCGTCCCTCCTCCTCCGCCCCTGCTCCTCCTCCTCCTCCTCCTCAATTTCCTCCTCTTCATCCTCTTCCTCCTCCTCCTTCCTTCTCCTTCTGCTCCTCCTTCTGTCCCGTCCCCCCCCGAAATGGACCATCGGTCGGCGGGGGGCTCCGTGTAGGTGCTCTGCAGGCCGGCGGTCCTGTCCTCGATGAGCGACTCGAAAAACCTCCTCTCCTGGCCAGGCGGGGGGGGAACCGGGAGGGGGGAGGAGGAGGAGGAGGAGGCAGGGGAGAGGAGGGAAGAGGAGGAGGGAGGAGGGAGGAGGGAGGAGGAGGAGGAGGAGGAGAAGGAGGGAAGAGGAGGAGGAGGAGGAGGAGGATGAGGAGAAGAGGAGGAGGAGGAGGAGGAGAAGGAGGAGGAGGAGGAGGAGCAGAAGGGGAAGGAGGGGGGGGGGAGGCGGAGGAGGAGTAGGAAGCGGAGGAGGAGGAGAAGGAGGAGGAGGAGGAGGAGGAGGAGGAGTACGAGGAGGAGGAGGTGTATGAGGTGGAGGTGGAGGAGGGGAGAGAGGAACGGGAGGAGGCTGATGATGATGATGATGATGATGATGATGATGGTGATGATGATGATGATGATGATGAGGAGGAGGAGGAGGAGGAGGAAGAGGAGCAGGAAGAGAAGCGACTCGAACAGGTTTCTCTCTTGGCGATGGGGGGTGGGAGAAGGGAGGGGCAAGTGCTGAAACACGAGCGTCGAGGTTGTCCGTTTCCAAAGTTATTTTGGGGCTTCCAGGGGTTCTCGTTGCCATGGCTGGGGCCGCTCGAAAAAGTGACGATGATTCCAGGGGCTGTTCCGAGGATCGACTCAGAACGGGCTTGTGAGCGCTTGGGGATCGAGACCCGAAGGTGGAAAATTCGTTGTGCTTTTGGCCTTGTCTGGGGCCTCTGGGCAGGCTGGATCACTCGTCGAAGCTCTGATCAGAACGCACCCGTGGAGAGGTCCGAGGGGGAGAACTTCACGGGAAGGAAGTGGGGGAGGACGGGGAGGGGGAGCAGGGGAATGATGGGGAGACCGGGGGCAGGGATGAGGACGAGGGGAGGATGATTCATCTAGGACGAATGCGGGAAACAAGTGGAGGAAAATGATGGGAGGCGGACGAGTCGTAAGATGGTGAGAGGGGATTATACAGAGGAGGCAAGCGTATTTCAGGAGGACGGGACATAGAGGGCAGGGGGGATCAGTTGTGGGACAATGTGTGGGAACCAACATCTCGTTGCGGTATTGCACATAGATGTGTACACGGCACGCAACTGACTCGGCTCAGGGAGCTGGGAACGACGCAACCATGACCGGGACACCATGGGAACGGGATAAATCGGGGATGTCTGGGATGCGGCGGTTCTGGCGTGTATCGGGGGTGGATGGAGCCCCCTCTAGCAAAACGCCCTTTAGTGACAGTTGCCAAGTGCACTCCGCGTGCGCACGGCAACGCATTCCGAGTGCACGCCAGCGGGGAAGCTACTTGACGTCCAACACAAACGAATGTATCCGGCGAGCCGCACCTCGATCCGCGAAACCGACCAGGGAGTGCACTGGCACACTCGAATGCTGATTTCCTCAGTCGACTTGCCTGGGTGGGCGTTCTGCCGATGGCCGAATGTATGGACGCCTTGGCCGCTCCAGAGCGCTGAGGAACGCTCTGGGAGCGAATTCTCCCGGTCCTAAGGCCCGCCCGAACTCTGCCCCCTGGCCAGGATTGGCCGACAGGTAGATCCGTGGTGCGTTTGGGCCTTCGGCCGAGGGCCTGGCCCTCGGGGGCCAAGCGCGCCGCCCGCGGCTTTTGGAGTGCGCTTCGTGCCTTCAGCCTCCTCATGCTCTTCCCACTGGAAGCGCATCGTCCTTGTCCCTCTTCTCTGCTCCCTCCCCCCCTCCCTCCCTCTTCTCCTCCTAGGTCCCTCTCCCCTCTCCTCGGCTCGTCCTCCGAACTCCCCCCCCCGACGTTCTTTTGTTGTTATTTTGTTGTTTTGTTGTCTCTCTCTCTCTCTCTCTCTCTCTCCCTCTCCCCCCAGAAAAACTCCAACGTAAAACCAGCCCCCCCAAGCTCCTCTCTCATGCAACTCCCACAGCGTCTAATGGGACGTGATTGGGTGTGAGGAGCAGGATGCCAGATATCGACTCCCCCCTACCTCCTCTCCCCCGCCTCCCCCTCCTTCCCTCCCCTCCTTGGGCTCGCCCTGCTTGATGACGTGCAGCTGCATCCAGGGCACCATGCGCTCGCTTCGGATCTGCCCGAGGATGTTCTTGACCTTCAGGGACAGGGTATCGGTCCGCTGTTCCAGGTGCTCCTCCGGCAGGCAGCGGAGGGAGGGAAGGGGGAACATCCAAGAATCGACCCAAACGGAATCTTTCGTAATCGTCTTGTCTTCGTTTTCTCTCGTTCTGTCTTCGTTCCGCCTCTGCTGCACAGGATAATCAAAACGACACCGGTCCACGACATCGCCCGCCCAAACACCGATTAGGTCGGGCTCCAGGAACTCGACGAGCTCAAGAGGAAGAGGGGCAAAGGGGAGACACAAACGCATGAGGGGGGGGAAGACCGAATTATTGGATCTGCTCGGGTCGGATCGTCCCGAATCGGAGGGATCTGATGATCAAGCCCGGTCAGAGGAAGTGCTATACGCTCCTCGATGCTGCCGGCCGCGTCGGAGTTTAGCTCTTCGAAGCCGATGCCGAAGAGGCCCTGCACAAAGGCTGGGTCCACACCTCTGCCCATCCACATCATCATCATCTCGCCGTCCTCGGGAAGAAAGGGAGGAGGATGGGGGAGGAGGTGCAGGAGCAGGGGGAGGACGACGGGGAGGGGGTTGGAGGAATCAGGAGGTCGACCAGGGGGGGGAAGAGGAGGAGGAGGAGGAGGAGGAGGAGGAGGAGGAGGAGGAGGACCGCTGTCCTCCAGCACAAAGACTCCGTCCTGAGTCATGCTCTCGCTGGTCAGGTTCAGCATGTCAGGGAGCGTGCAGTGGCCATGCTCGTCGGCCGTGGCGCAGGTGTCGGGCGCGTTGTGAAGCGCCAGCAGCCGCGGGTAGTAGTACGCCGCCACCTGGGCGACGCACGCCGTCTCTAGCCGCATCCAGATGTAGGTGCGCCTGTCGACATGTCTTATTTCGCGTATCGCTGCGTCCGAACGCACGAACGGAGTCGTGGAGGCATTGCGGAGCAGCCGGGCAAAGTCGCGGCCGAAAAGCGGGGCCCCTCTGAGCAGTTGCTGCCAAGCCGCCCAGGGATTGCAGAACGGTTCGCCTCCATCCTTTTCCTCCTTGCCTCTCCTCAGGCTGTTCGCTTGCATCTCTCGTGGACGCTTCGCAACCATCACCACCCTCCTCCCTCCCCCTCCTCCTCCGCCTCCTCCTCCTCCTCCTTCTCCTCCTCTTCCCCCTCCTCCCCCTCCTCCTCCCCCTCCGCCTCCTCCCCCTCCTACTCCTCCTCCTCCTCCTCCTCCTCTTTCCCCCCTCCCCCTCTCCTCCCTCCTCCTCCTCCTCCTCCTCCTCCTCCTCCTCCTCCTCCTCCTCCTCCTTCCTCCGCCTCCGCCTCCTCCTGCTTCTCCTCGCCCCCTCCTCCTCCTCCCCCTCCTCCTCCTCCTCCGCCTCCTCCGCCTCCTCCTCCTCCTCCTCCTCCTCCTCCTCCTCCTCCCCTCCTCCTCCCCCTCCTCCTCCCCCGTCTCCCCCTCCCACTCCGCTCCCTCCCGCCCGCTCCGCCATCCTCCGGCCTCCATCTGCTCCCCCTCCCCCCCGAATGGGATCGCTGGCCAGCAGCGCAAATACCGAAACGAACCAGCTGCAGGGGCGGGCTGCTCGCCTGTCGAACAGGATGTCGTTCGTCGGCTTGAACGCCTCCGACTTGAGCATGCCCATGACGTACAGCGGCAGAAACTGGAGCGCCTCCGAGCTCGGGCACATGCCGCCCGCCTTGTTCTTTTTCTCTGCGGGGACGAGGGCATCGCTCGAGGAGGCGGATGTTAATGATGCTAATGCTAATGAACCTGAGGATGCTAACGATGATGCTGCTGCTGCTGATGATAATGATGATGATGATGCTGCTGCTGCCGCTGATAATGATGATGGTGCTGCTGATAATGATAGAGATTCTGAAGAGGATGCGAACAGTCACACCGATGATGATGCTGATGACGATGACGATGACGATGATGACGACGACGATGATGATGATGCTGCTGCTGATGATGGCGTTGATAAGGATGTTGATGCCGATGATGATGTTGATGCAGATGATACTGATGCTGATGATGATGATGATATGATGATGATGATGATGATGATGATGATGATGAGGATGAGGATGAGGATGATAATGAGGATGATGATGATGATGATGATGATGATGATGATGATGATGATGATGATGATGATGATGTGTATGCTTATGCCGATGCTGCTGCTGATGATCATGATGTCGATGAGGCTGGTGATGGTGATGATGAGGTGATGATGATGATTATGAGGAGGAGGAGGATGAGGAGGAGGAGGAGGAGGTCCAACATCCGCCGATGATGGGGATCAAAGTAGGGGAGTCCAACGTTCATCAAGAAAGGGGATCATTATAACAAATTCAGCACGGGGGAAACGGGTCCTGAGGGAAGCGGGTCCTGGACCCCAGGGCCTTCCCCCAGGACGAGATCTTCACCCTGCATCGTTTTCTGACGGTCCCAGCAGCCGCTGAGGGCCACGAGAGCCAGAAAACGGCGAGCAACCTCAAGACACGTTTCCCTCAGGACCCGTTTCCCCCACCGTGATCAGGGCAGGGGGGGGGTCCTCCTCCAGCCGTTCGGCTGCTCGTCTCGTCCCTCCGTGCTTGGGCAGGTAACCGACCGTCCCGGCAATCTCCTATAGGCCCACCGAGAAATATTCTCAGAACAAGAGAGCGTTCTAAGAACAAAGGCCTTTTTTTGAACTTGGAACAGAAAGCCGATGTGCTAAACATTCAGTCTCAGCCATACATGTTCAAAGAACATTTCGTGCACGCCACAAACAGCGAGCAGAACATCCTTTGGTGGGTCTACAGACAAGCCAGGACGCCTCGCCTCTGCTTGAAGGGGTCTGCTTTCCTCTTCGGCCGCTCGTCTCGTCCCTCCTTGCAGGCTCGGCGCTTCCGGACAGAGGCCGCGGGCGCGCGGGCCGGCAGGCCTCGGCCTGCCGATGGACGTCTTGAGCGCTCGCTCCCGCGGGGCCTGTCCAAGAGCTCGCCATCGCTCGGACGTCCCTTCCCCGTGGATTCTTCGGTGTCGCGCGTGTCTCTGTTTGCACGATATGCACACGTCCGACATATGCCAAAAGAGACGTGCAACGTCCGCTTCCGCTCGGCTGCTAGCGAGGGGTCTCGATCTCGAGGCTCGAAGCTCCAGGGCGATGACACGCCGAGCCCGGCCCTCTCGGCGTCCGCCGCGGCACCCCGCGGCCTTCGGACGGCACCGGAGGCCAGTCTCGGCGGCGAGCGAGGGTGGGAAGTGAGAAGGCGAGGGCCTTTTCAGAAGGCGGCGGGGCTCCTCAGAGGCCCTCGCGCCTTCTGAGAGGTTTCCCGTGTCTTCCGGGAAGGCTCAGAGCACTTCTCAGAAGGCGGGGGGACTTCGGAGTCTTCTGAGAAGGCCCGCCCCTTCTCACTTCCCCCCGGGCCCCGCAGCCGATCCCGCGTACGGGGGATGTAGGATTTCATTGCGACGGTCGTCGCTTGCTCGTGCTTGGCCCCGCCTGTGGCCATAGACACGTACCGAGACCGAGACCGAGAGAGATGTGCCCTCTGCCTGTCTCATGGCATGCACCCTGTCCCCTTCTCACCGCCCCCTCCCGGGCCCTTTTTGTCCCTTCATCCTCGACTTTTAGTCGCAAGGCCTCCGTCGGCTCCGCCGTGCGCGTCGCTCCCCTGTTTTCTCCCCATGTGCACAGCTGCCGCCTGGCCTGCTTTTGCAAGTCGCCCTGGAGAATCTCCCAAGGGCGGCCGATCGCTCCAGCCTCGCCGAGACAGATCGGTGGGCCGCGTCAGCGCAAGACCAGCGTCCGAGAGGCCAAGGCAAGACAAGTCATCAGGACCTCCACCCGAGCATGAGCAGCGTGCACCTCTGCGACGATTCAAGCATACCTATACGACCACTCTACGATGATAAGGATGTTGGGGGGAACAGCAATGGGCAACATTGGTGACTGTTGTTCTGACGATGCCTGTGGTGCGCATATCGATGTGCATGTCGATTTGCTTTTCGATCTGCATCTTGATATGCATGTCGACATATCGATGTGCATGTCGATTTGCTTTTCGATCTGCATCTGGATTTGCATGTAGACATTCATTGGGAAACTCGCCGCAGGCGAATATTTTTTAATACGCAACCCACGGCGCCTTACGATTTGCATTTGGATGTGCATGTCGATTTGCATTTCGATGTGCTTTGCGGTTTGCATGTCGGTTTGCATGTAGACTTGCATTGGATAGCTCACCGCAGCCACGGCGGGACACCAGCGGGACACCAGCGGGAAACCGCGGGGCACCGTTTGCCGGGTGGAGAGACTTTTGGTCCGGCCGCGGCCCGGCCACAGGAAGATTTCGGGACATGCACCAGCGGGACACCGAGGGGCACCGGCCGCCAGAGGAGAATCATTTGGTCTGGACGCGGCCCAGCCACAGGAGGATTTCGGGACACCAGTGGGACACCGGCGGGACACCGCGGGCTACCCGCCGCCGGAGGAGAAACATTTGGTCCGGCCGCGGCCCAGCCACAGGATAATTCCGGGACGCTAACGGGACACCGGCGGGACACCGCGGGCCCCCGGCCGCCGGAAAAGAAACATTTGGTCCGGCCGCGGCCCAGCCGAGGAGTTCGGGACACCAGCGGGACACCGGCGGGACACCGCGGGCCACCAGCCGCCAGAGGAGAAACATTTGGTCCGGCCGCGGCCCAGCCACAGGAGGATGTCCTCTCGCCCGGCCGCGCAACTTCGCCTCGCCCGCACGCACGCACGGCACGCACGACACGAAACCGAAACCGAAATCGATTTCCCGGTAGGGGGGGTCTCCGGTCCGGGTTTTGAAGGCCTGGCGAAATGACAGCTACGCGGGCTGTGCAGAGGCATGAGCGGCGGAACTTTAGAAAATCCCTGCGCAGCGCGGCGGCGAGAACCCAGCTCAGCCCTCTCTAGGCTGCCACATTCACGATGAGCGCGGCGAAGACGAAGCATGCGCCGCTCCGATGCAACACTTCCATTTTCACGCACAAGCTGCGAAACCGGCTGAACGATGGATGACACCATTTCGCCCGTTCTCACGCGAGGCCCACAGACGCTGCCGCATTCATGCGACTCGGGAGAAACATGTGAGGCGCCTGCGTGGGAACGCCACTTCCAAGCGACATTTGCGCGGATCTGTTGCGAGGGCGACACATCGCCCGCTCGCGCGGGGCCCCAAACCGTGGCGAGTCAGAAATACGCACCGTGCAAGAACGGGGGCGCCGTTAGGCGAAATCTGCGTGGCGCCGAAACGAGAGCGACATTTTCGCCCGCTTGCTCGTCGACGAATTAGCGTGCAAAACATGTGCGCCGCGCCAGGGCGCGAGCTCAATTCTCAGGAAACGTGAGCGCGGCGCCGAGGCGAAAACAACATGTCGTCTTTTCGCGCGGGGTGCGCGTCCCGTCCCATTCCTGCCACACGTTTTGCAACGCCAACGGCCGAACGCCCGTGTTGAGAGCGACAACGCTGACTTCATATACTTTTAAAGGTAGAAATCGCTATCGGCCATCTAGGTGGCGGAGTAGGAATGTATACCAACATAGAATGAGGATCAGCGGGGGGGAGGAAAGATGGACGGACAAGGCGAAGAAAACCGGGGCCAGGATCAGGATTCCAATGCAGTCAAGCATCCTCCTGACCCCCAGGGGATGATGTCCGAGGAACACATGAGGCGATCAATTGTTGCTGAACGAGCGAATGGAAGGGGGAACCCCAAGCTGAACCCCAAACCAGTTTGTGTGCCACGCCCAGATCGCGTTGTCTGAATTCATGATATTCGCGTCCCCGAGGCCATGATCATTAGTACATGACACCATGCTCGCGTCCACGAGGCAATCAAACATCGTAGAATGCGCAATCGTCGCGGCCCCAAAGCCATACTCCCCTTCAGATTACGTTATATTCGCGCCCCCGACACCATTGACCAATGTCAGTTACGCAATGTTCGCACCCCCACGACCATAAACCAATGTAAAATACTGAATGTTCGCGCCCCGAAACCTAAACCGTCGAAAGTTAAACCATATTCGCGTCCCCAAGGCCATACACCCTCGTACATTAAACCATGCCTGCGTCCCCGAGGCCATAAACCCTCGCAACGTACACGATATTCGCGCCCCCGGGGCCATACACCCTCGTACATTACGCAGCAGCTGCGCCCCCGACGCCACAAACCATTGTAACGTACGCAATGTTTGCGCCCCGAGGTAATACATCCCTTGAAAATTACGCAAGGCTCGCGTCCCCGAAGCCATCCACTAGTATAAATTTCCAAATGCTCGCGCCACCGAAGTCATACACCCTCGTACATTGATATTGGCACTTGCGTGAAGTCCCGACATTGCTTCGCGTCGGTGTCCAAACATCCCAACACAGCTCTGGCAAGTCCCATTCTATGAAAGGGGGGCCGACGGCATGGCGGCGAAGCCCTTACGGCTAACAGTGAACATATCCACAGCGAAATCATCGAAGAGGATGAGGAGGAGAGAGGACAAAGAGGAGGAAGTAGGATGAGGAGGAGGAGGAGGAGGAGGAAGAGGAATAGTAGGAGGACGAGGAGGAGGAGGTGGTGGAGGAGGGGGAGAGAGGAGGAAGACGAGGAGCGAACGAGCCATAGAGCAGGAAAAGGTCCGAAAACATCACCCAGACTTGTAGCGAGAAGGGAAGGCAACCGCGGCGAGAAACCTAAGGTTTGGAGGTGGAGGAGGAGCAGGAGGAGGAGGAGGATCGAGGAAAAGGGGGAGAAGAATGAGGATGAGGAGGGAAAGGAGCAGGAAAAGGAGGAGGAGAAGGAGCGAACATCCACAGAAGAGAGTCTGCTTCCCGCCTAAGGCCGCCGCGGGCGCGCCTGCGCCGAGCCTCTCAGGCCCGCGTTGAAGTGGTCCAAGGCGGCGCTGCCGCCCAAGAATCGTCGGAATCGTACGTAATTGTACATTTAGCTGCCCAGGCAGTCGGCGGAGCCGTCGAAACCGACCGGGCGGTCGTCGGTGCCGTCGAAGGGTCCCGCAGCGAGCGCGAACGGGTGGCCGCCCACGTGGGCGGCGGCGCCATAGGTCGAGCCCCGCACGCTGAGCGTGGACGGCTGGAAGTCGAAGGAGTCGGCGAAAGTGTCGCCGAGCGAGGCGGAGTAGCCGACCATGTGGAGGTCGGCATGAACGGAGAGAGCCTTGCAGCATCATCGAACCGGAAGTCAATCATGGCATCTAGAGGGAGGGCCTCCTGGCACCATCTGGTCACGAAAGTTTGCATCAATGCATCAACGTGTCCAGCACGGCCTGCGGCAGCTTGGAGACCGTCTCGCATATTATTATCCTGCTTGTCCTTTTTGACCTTCGTAGTCTCCGTCTTCTCTTGTTTGTAGCAGACCGGGGAAAGTCACGGACGGTACCACCTTGGAGAGCGTCGCGGGGCGCCGAAGCAGCCAACATTGCCGTTGCGTTCGCGTGCGTGGACTAGGGCGTGAACGTCAGGCGCACTGCGCCCGTCAACTCGTGCACGCCATAGCCTTGCAGACAGTGGGGGAGCAGCAGCATGCCCGGTGAAGATGCGACTGGGCCGAACGTGTGGCACGGTCTGACACCTCGCATCGGTGAGAAAACTTGCAGTGCGGGTAGAGATCCTCGGGCCCACGGGAAGGGTCTTGAGGCAGAAGAAGTCGACCGCTCCTTGGTGTATGGCAGCGGCAAGCTCGTGCTCCGCTTGGGGCACACCATTGCGCTGCACCGCACAGGCTTTATGTAGAGTGCAGTCGCCATCGACACGAGCCACGTCACAAACGCCGAGATGAGCGCGAGCAGCATCCACAAAACACAACCCGCATCGCGACGAACGAGAGGGTCGGGGTCAGCACCAGATTTATGAAGCACGGCGCCAGCATCCAGATGAGCAGCACTGCCATCCACAGAGCCTTGAGGAACTTCGTAGTCGCCCGGGAGGTCCGCACGAGGACCGTGCCCGTCCATCCGCAGACCACGATGGTCCTCGCCAGAGCAAGAAGTCGGAGTCCGAGAAGGTACCAGTTGCCGAGCATCGACCCGATCCCCAGCACGGTCCAGATCCACCGCAGGGCCCCGAGATCCAGCATGGTCCCGATCACCAGGAGAGCCACTAGCAGCAGCGGCAACATAACATTCGCGAACACAGCGATCTTCGAACACGGCCAGTTCGCACTCGAAATCAATGTCGAAGGCGATGCGGTCGGCGAAATCATAGTCGTGACAAGAGCAAGCATAAGCAACAACCTGACGCGGCGTAGGGTCAAGCGGCGACGAAGAGAGGTGTAGAAGAAAATCTTGCCGAATCTGTGGGCCCATCGGAGCCGGCCCAGCGGCAGACGCAGCAAGGTCGGCAGCAGCTTCGACTTCCAGGTCGGAGGGCGCGCACGCGGGCATGGAGAAGGACAGGTAATCCACCAGCTCAGGCAGGGACTCGGCGTTCACCACCCCGATCGGGATCATAGGCAGCGGGGCGTGCATCTGGGGCAAGACGGACGGTGGGCGACAACTGGCCAGAAACGACAGGACCACCTGCGAGAGCGCGGCGACAGCAGCGGCCAGCGGCGGCAGCAGCGCGCGCGGCCCAGGCGGGCCAAGCGCATCTGCAAGGAAACTGGGCCTGGAACCAGCCCCTGAGGAAACAATGCCAGGAAGAGGCGGAACACGATGTTTGAGGCGGCCGTACCGCTTATTTTGTCGATGCAGTCGTGGCAGTTCGTGAGGTGGGAGAAGAGGAGCCGCAGTACCGATGGCCCGGCGCAGCGGACGTGCAGGCTTCCCACAAATCCCCTGCAGTTGACTATGCAGCTGGAGTCCCCGAACTACTCCACGGGCATGTTCATGAGGTTCAGCTGGAATTCGAACGTGGCCATGGCCAGCAGGGCACCACGCCAGAACACCCAGAGCACGAGCTCAACATGCACGCCGAGCACGGGCAGCAGGCGAACGGCGGTGCGGCATGGCGTCACAAGGACTAGCGACAGCAACGACCACCAGCCAGCAGGCGGCAGCGAGCGCTGCACATTGCATGCATGGGCAGGCGGCGCGTGCGGGGCCGCGACCTAGCATGGGCTTGAGGCAAAATGGCTACGGAGGAGGAGGAGAACGAGGAGGAAAACGAGGAGGAGGAGAACGAGGAGGAGAACGAGGAGGGGAAGGACGCGGAGGAGGAGCAGAAGGCGAGGAGGCACGGCGCCCGCCTGAACGGCCTGCTGGGCCAGCGTCTGCAGCTTGGTGCGCCCGTCCTGCAGGTTGACCTTCAGCGACTGGTCCAGCGCGATCTGCGACGACATCGCGATCATCGCCTGCACGTCTATCGAGCCGACGATGTCGCTGTAATTCGACGTGGTGAGGCCGGCCCATGTGTTCACACGAATGCGGCGCTCCCCGTTGGAATTCGTGTAGAGCAGCGCGCTCTGGACGCACAGGACCGGCTCGGGCGTCGTGTTCTCCTCCATGTCGATGGATATGGCAAACGTCTGGTCCGCGTGGCAGTTGGGCACGACCAGCAGGTCTTGGCCTCGGATAAAGAGGTGGCCGTAGAACTTTGTGATCTTCCAGCCGCGGCTGACGCGCACCCGCATGACCGCTTCCCAGCCCATGTAGCGGGTGAGCACGTGCAGGAGCTCCTTCCTCAGCTTCTGAGCCGAGGTGGCGGCCTGGAACTGCGGGTAGAGGCGGACGTCGCCGCCAGTGAACTTGGCGAGGGGCGCGATGGATGCGAGGTCGATGTACGCCTGCGGCGCGAAGAACATCTCCACCGATATCTGCGCCCTCGTCAACTCGGTGGCCAGGTCCTTGTACCCGTCGCTGACGGGGCGCAGGAGCTCCACCTCGCGCTCCGTGCCGAGCACCCGCGGGTTGTCGCGCGTTGACTTGAGGGACAACTCGCCGACGCTGGGGATGCAGGCGCCGAAGACCAGCAGCTTGCCGCCGATGTGCTTCATGGCCGCGAAGGCGCCCTTCACGGCGGAGCCCATGCAGGACTCGTTCGTCTTCGTCTCCCTGGGGGGGGGCGGCGGCGGGGCACCCCACTGTCCCCAGCACAAGCAGCGCGCTGGCATCGCGCGTGGTTCCCTTGCCTCTCTTCGCCTGCTGGTGAACAGCACACGCTGCTGCCTGCGCGTATGTCTTGTCTTCCCCGGCATCCAACGTGCGACGCATCTCTGCGACAGGCGCTCTCAACGCGACCTCTGCGGGGCTTTTCTCGAGCCAGATCGATCCGTTAAGACCCTGAGCCCAAGACTGGGGCACTGTGATCATACGCGACGTTCGGACGTGAAGGTTCCCGACTTGGCATGAACGCGTCGTCGTCGTCGTCGTCGTCCCACTCTGTCATGCGGCCCCATTTCCCTTCCCCTCCCCCTTTTCTCCATCCTTCTCCTCCTGCTCCTCCTCCTCCTCCTCCTCTTTTGGACCTTATTGGGCGTTCCGTGTTGACCGTGCGGAGCGCATCGGAAATAGTTCGGAAGACTTGACATGATGAGACGTGAAATCTTGAAGGACACTGGTCCTGGACCCCTGGGCTTTTTCCAGGAGAGACTTCCCTTTTCCGCTCTCTCACACTCTCATTGGCTTGGGAAAGACCCCCAAGGCCGAACATGGTGAAAAGGCCTGAGGGCCCCTTCCGTCGGGACCGCGTCTCCCCCTGAGATCCGACGCTACGGAAGAACGCCAAATCGCGAAAAATCATGACCCGAGCCCCAGTCCCACTCTTCTTGCGGCAATTTTCGAGCCTGATCGATCCGTGCTGGTCCTGGGGTCCGAGGCAATGCAAAACCGCCCGGAGCGAAACAATTGCGACGCCAGGATCTCGGGGTCTTCCTGGCGACCGACCTGAAGAGCTGAGGCAGGGCGTCGAGCAGGGTCATAATCGACGACTCGCACTCCTCAATGGGGGCAAGGACGTCGTCGGGGAGGGGGACGAACACGTCCTCCAGGTCTGAGACGACCAGCATCTGCGGCTGGCTCAGGTTCGCGTTCAGGTTGTAGAAGTGCAGGGACGTGTCGAAAGTGATAATGCCTAAGCTCTCCTCCCACCTCCATCCTCACTGCTCCTCATCCTCCTTCTCCTGCTCCTCCTCATCATCATCCTTCTTCTCTTCCCTCTTTCTCCTCCCTCACTTCGAACTCCTCCTCCATCGCCTTCTCTTCCCCTTCCCCCTCCTCCCTGTCTGCCTCTTTAATTCCCCCTCCCTTCCCCCCCTTGGGCGCACACCGTCACGGATTGCGGATCCAGATCGAGGAAAGTACTCCTGGAAACATGGCGCCAGGACCGCCTGAATTTGGCGAAGGAGCGCGCCGATCTTATATGGAAGCGAGACCCGCCGCTGATCCACGCGCAGTGTGCTTCAGCCAATGCTAACGTTTTCTCGGCTCTACGCCCCTCCTTCCTCCCCGGTTCTCCCCCTGCCCCTCTACTCCTCAATCGAAGCACATTGGGCGTATCCCAAAAGCCCTCACCGCACGGTACGTCGCCGCACCGTTTTGGAACGACCCAAGCCAAACGCGGCCACCCAGAATCCACACTGACTCACCACACGGTGTGGTCACCGCACCGTTGGAAGCCCCCCGAGCACAGAAGCTGGCCACACGCAAGAGTGACCCTCCCTAGCCAAGAGCGATGCTTGATGTGCGGCTTCAAGGGGGCCGCGGGGAAACCAAATCCAAGCGCGCAAGTCAATGCAGGAGAGACCCCAGGGGGCCCGCACTAAAGTCATTCTGGCGAGAAATCAATCTTACACGTAGCCAGTGAAGGTGCCTATCTGTGTCCGGCTCCCGCCCGGGATCTCGCCGGACTGGATGGCCTCCTTGATGCTGGCCACCACGGCGTCGAGCATGCCGGTGACCACGGCCGTATAGGACACGTCGATGACGAACATGAAGACTGGGGGCTGGGGCGGCCTCGACACGCGCGCTCTGGTGGCGAGGGAGGGTGGGGCGGAGGAGGGAGGAGGAGAGGGAGGAGGGGGCGGCCTCACCATGTGCGCTCTTCCCTCCCCCTCCCCCTCTGGCAACTTACCCTCGGGGGCGACCGAGGGTACCGCAGCCGCGCTCGGCGTAGGCCCGCTCGGCGGGCGTGCGCGCGACGCGGTAGCGGATCAAGTATCGCCGCGCGTAGGCCGTTCGCAGCAGCATGAGGGGGGGTATGAGGGCAAGAGGGGACATGAAGTCGGAGGAGGAAGAGGGAAACGAGGAGGGAGGAGAGGGCAAGGAAGGAGGGAGAGAGGGAACGGGGGGGAGAAGGGAAGAGAAGGGGGGATGATACAGAGAAAATGGGGGCCAGAAGAATGAGGTGAGGAGGCAGATGGGAGGAGTGCATGCGCACTCTAGCTGCTCGTTCTGGAAACCTTCCTGGAGCCACTCGCTCTACTCATGCGTCGATGCTGCGTCGAGCGTCTGTCGACTTGAATCGAACATGAGTCGAGCTCGCGGCGAGCCAGAGTTGAACAGATCCGTTAGGTGGGTCCAAGAACATCTAATGCACACTGGCCGCGCTGATGTCGTAGCCGGAGCTTCCTCTGGGGCACGATCCGTGGATTCCGTGGAACAACGAAAAACAGGCACCGTACTGGCAGGGGTGTTGCTAGAGGTGGTCCTGGCCCACGGTGTCCCCAGCATTTGGCGCCATTTTGGAGCCCCTGGGGCCCTCTTGAACTCGTGAGGGGTCCTCTGCAGGCAGGGGGCACCTCTGGCAACACTCGGAGCAGCAGCAGGAAGTGGATGAGGGGGAGAATGAGGTGTGAGCGCGACGCCGCGGATTTCAGAACGATGATCTAGCATAATAGGAGGGCTCGGGTGGTGAGAAATCAAGCAGAAGAGGACAAGGATGATAAGGAGGAGGAGGAGGAGGAGGAGGAGGAGGAGGAGGAGGAGGAGGAGGAGGAGGAGGAGGAGGGTTCCTTAAGACGAGACCAAGACTGGGACAAACTCGGACCGGGACAAATCGGGGATTTCTTATATCCAGCTGTTCTGGAGGATGTAGTGGGCACGGCTGCCGTTCCAGAGCGCTCCAGGACGCCCTGAGAGCGGTGTATACCGGTCCTAGCACCGCTCGTATCTTGGAGAGCAGAGCAATACATAGACATAAAGACGTCCGCGGACAGTTTCTCCGCCAGCACTGGAGCCTGTCCCAACACCGCTCGCTGGCGCGCCGACCACGGGTGCCGGGAGGGAGTCTGGCGCCAGCGGAGAGACCGACCACGGACATCAATCTGGCTATTTGCCGGCCCAACGGGCCAGAGGCGTGCTAAGATCTCCGGTAACTGGTTAACAATATTTCTAGTTCGCGCGCGCGGAGCGGCCCCTGGGGGCCCCCGGACAAAAAGTACCCCGGCCAGGTCCCGGTCAGGTCCCGGTCAGCTCCAAGGGAGGGCAATTTTTCGACACCCCTCATGAGGATCGTGGCCTCCGAGGGGGGAGCCGCAATCGACTGCCCCCCCCTCCCGCCCCAAGAGGCCCCCAAGAGCTCCCCAAGAGGCCCTGGGGGCCCCCAAGACGCCGCCAAGGAGCCCCAAGAGACTCCCAAGAGGTCCCCAAGAGGCCCCCAAGAGCGAAGCGAAGCGATCAATAAGACGTCTAAGGCACGTGTGTCGACGATGTGGA
The DNA here is from genome assembly GCA_963575745.1 of Prorocentrum cordatum. Lineage (NCBI taxonomy): Eukaryota > Dinophyceae > Prorocentrales > Prorocentraceae > Prorocentrum > Prorocentrum cordatum. The sequence goes on along the minus strand of CAUYUJ010014837.1, from coordinate 905,718 downwards.
TAAATATTCCATTGAGTACCTGCCAGCAGGCTGGTTTCTTGCTTGACGTGCCTGCTTCATATCCCCGACGACTCGATTCCCTTCGAGTCGCCGGGCCCTGGAGCCCCCCCCCCCTCCTCCAGTCGTTCTCGATTCTAAAGTCTGGGGAGGTGGGCAAGGTTTGCAGGGACAGACGAAACTGGAGACGGTACCCTACATCGGCGGCGAGCGAGGGGGGAAGTGAAGTGAGAAGGAGAAGACCTTCTCAGAAGGCGGCGGGGCTTCTCAGGAGCCCTCGCGCCTTCTGGGACACGTTGTCTTTGGGAAAAGCTTAGTGCTTAGTGCACTTCTCAGAGGGCCCGGCGACTTCCGAGCTTTCTGAGAAGGCCTTCGCCTTCTCACTTCCACCCCCAAGCTCGCCGCCGAGTTTCTGCCTCAGACCGACAGCGACCGCTGCCGGGCAGGCGACGTCGGCCTCGACGGGACAACGCCCGCAGCGACGCCGACAGCGAGCGCAACTCCACACGCGGGCGACCCAAAGCAACGGGTCTCACGCAAGATGACACAGCGACCTTACGCGGCGGCTTACGCGGGCCACCAGCGCGGCACGCCACATTGTCGACGAGGGCGCTTGCGCGCGACTTCACGCGGGCAGCTTGCGCGCCAATGTCGGCGCAGTCGACCCCGCTCTTTTTGCGTCGCCCACGTGTAAGAGCTGCTGCTGGTCTGCGTGTTCACTCTTCCCGTCCCCCGTGCTGATCCTCCCGAGCGACGGGCGGAGAACGGCCTCACCATGTACTCCCCGGGGGCGATGTACTCCAGCGCGCCTCTGCACAGCTCGGGCCTCGAGCGGGGTGGGAGGCGGCCGCGGCGAGGAGATGAGGGAGGGATGGGGCAGGGAGGAGGCGATGAGGGAGGGGTGGTAGGAGCAGGAGGAGCGGCTTCTCGTCCTCCTCCCTCTCCCTCCCTCCCTGCCCCCTGCCCTCCTCCTCCGTTCCCTCCTCCTCCTCCTCCTCCTCCTCCTCCTCCTCCTCCTCTCCATCCTCTCCCTCGCCCTCCGTCCTTCCCCTCGCCCCCGCCCCCCCTCCCCCCTTCCCTGTTTGTTCTTCGCCCTCCTCCCCTCGCATGATGTCTTGCAGGCGCACGCGGCGCCACGCGGTGTCCCTTATTGGGCGGCACCTGCTGTGCCTTTGCAGTCATCGTCCGCCCGCGAAGTGGAGCGGCACGCGCCCCTCGCAGCTCCACTCCGGCGCCCTCGTCAGCGGGGGCGGGCTCCCTGCCGGACTGGGCGCCGCCAGGCCACTTCGCGCCGCGCGCGGGGGATCGGTGCCGACAGCCGCGCCGTCGCCTCGTCCTCGCGAGTCCGCGCCACTCGGGCAGCCGCGCGTCGCCGCTCTTCTGCTGCACGACACGCCGCGCCGTGCTCCGAGCGGCCCTGGGGCGCGCTGCGCCAGCAAGCCTCGCCGGGCCACTGCCGCGTCGGCGCAGGCTGCTGCTCGTCCTCGCCCGGCCGAGCCTCGACGGGGGGGAGCGAAGGCCCAATGGCGGCAGCGAGCGGCGAGCAGCAGCGAGCCAGGCAGCCCTCTGCGCCGAGAGGTGCGGCCGCGGGCTGCGACTCGGGCTACGGCTGCTGCTGCGGCTGCAGCTGCGGCTCGGGCTGCGGCTCGTGCTGCGGCTGTAGCTGCGGCTGTCGCGCGGGCCCTGCGGCGCAGGCAGAGGAGGAGGACGAGGAGGAGGAGGAGGAGGAGGAGGAAGAGGAGGTGGAGGAGGAGGAAGAGGAGGAGGAGGAGGAACATCGGCGAGAACCGCCGCAGAGGCCCGTGCTCTCCCAAGACGAGGCGCGGCAGCCTCGGCTCGCACCTGGGGCGCGGCTCGTGGGGATCTGCGCGGCGGGTCGAGTCCTTTGCACCTCGGCTGCTGCGACAGCTGACCTGTTGGCTGCTTACCTCCCTCTCTTCCCTCGTGGTCAGGCGCATCGGTGGTTGATGGGCTCCCCTGGCGGCCCTGGATGCCCTTCTCCTCCCGAGTCCTCCCCACCAGAGCCTGCCCTCGCGCGGAACCTGCTGTGGCGAACGGCTGTCTGATCCTTCGCCGAGCGTCGGCTTGACGCTTCCTTGCGCCGTCGAGGCCGACCTCCTCCTCCTCCTCCTCCTCCTCCTCCTCCTCCTCCTCCTCCTCCTCCTCCTCCCTCCTCCTCCTCATCCTCCTCCCTCCTCTCTCCTCCCAACTCCAGCCTCCTCCCTCCCTTCCTCCTGTCCTCTGTCCTCCCTCCTCCCTCCTCCCTCCCTCCCTCCCTCCCCCCCGTCCTACCTCCCTCCCCCCCTCCTTCACTCTCCTCGATGCTCCTCGATCCTCCGTTCTCTCCTGTCCTCCCCGCGCGCGCGGAAGGGGGGAGGCCGGCCCCGCCTCTGGTAGCGGTCGATCCGCTTGCCCGTCTCGTCCAGGCTGGCGAAGTACTGGTCCGGGGTCAGCTGCGAGAACCCGCACAGGTTGCAGGTCCACCTGCGGCCGTTGGCCTCCCAGTGGACGAAAGGGTTGACGTACGTCCTGCAGCTCTTGCACCTGGGGCGCTCCAGGGTGGGTTGAGGGCCGAGGCGACGACAACTTGAGATTCGGATTCTGTTTTGCTCGATGTCTCTGGAGCTTCTCGTTGCCACGGCTGGGCGCAGCTCGAACATCTGGTCAGGAAGAACCCCAGGAGGTCAGGGGGCCGACTTTGAGAGCGAAGGAGGCCTCGCCTTGGACGAACCGAATAGTCGATCTCTCACCATGGGCGAAGGCTGGCGTTAAGTAAAACGAGGGGGGGGTCCGAAGCGAAGCGCGAAGACGGCGGACGCCGCCCAGCGGACAACAAATAGAGGTCCACGCCAGTTTGCCTGGGCTTCTGTGCGAGGCGGGGATTTATCCATAGCCACCGCCTGTGGAAACCACGCCCTGGGACCTCATGGGGGCGGTCGATGTGGATACATCTTGGCCCTAGGGAGCCCGAATATGCTCGTATCCACTGCCCGCAGAGGTTCCCGAAGCTCGATCCCCGAGTGGTGGTTCTGGATGAACCTACGCCTCGGATTCTGGAGTCGGCCACCTGGCCGGTTCCGGAAACCCTACCTGGCCGATTCCAGAAACCCTAAATCCCAACAACATTTTTGTCTCTTTGGGGGCGCATCTCTTACTTCCGCCGCCTTCCGCTGGCCTTCCGCCCAATTCCGACGGCGGAGGCGGCCGCGTCTTACGCCCGCCGCCTCCCGCGGGCCTTCGCTGGGAAAGAAATGTCAGCTTTCGATCCTCGATGGCGAGGCCCTTTCTGGAACGCCTCACCTGATGATGGTCCCCACAGTTCCGAAGTTCACGGTGGGCACGCCCAAGGGCGCTGTTCCATCCTCCATCTGCTCCGGCGGAACCGGCGCCAGGGGCTGCAGCACGATGCCGAGCGGCATCTTGAACTTGTCCTCTGGGAGCACCGAAGCGACAGACCAAACACGCAAAGTGCAGGGCGCACCCATTCTGGAACATCTTCCACGGTGGCCTCTGGAGGCCTTGCTTTGTTCGACCTGCTTTGGTCTCTATGCCTCCCTGCGGAGGCAGAGGAGGAGGAGGAGGAGGAGGAGGAGGAGGAGGAGGACGAGGATGAGAAGGAGGAGGAGGAGGAGGAGGTTTTTTTGTTTCCTGTGACGCCGTCAGCCTGAAACAAAACAACATGATCGACCCACGAACCCGGAAAGGAATATAGGAATGTAAGACATTGCAACGTTTAAAAGACACCCCATTGGGCAACGGGCACATGCAGTGTTGACTGTATCGATCTTGATGTACCGTGCCGAGGGCTGTGCTGTGCTGCGCCGTGCTGAACTGCGATGTGCCATGCCGCGATTGTGCTCTATATAGCGTTGTGGATCGAGTCCTCCCTGGCATCCGAGTCCTCTCCGAACTGATCTAGATCGTAAGCTCGAGCTGCCTGAGCAGATGGTAGCTGCCCCAGAACTAATCGACAGAGGGAACATGCCAGGAGGACCACCGCGCGACGTGCCAGGGGGACTCCCCACGGGACGCTCCGCGGAACGTGCCAAGCAACATGCCAAGCTGCAATGCTAAGGGTATCGATATTGATGTACCGTGCTGAGGGCTGTGCTGTGCCTGGGCGACCTGGGCACGTGAAAACACGCGTTTCGCTCAAGACGTTGTCAACACATCCTCATGCTAGACATCCGCCTGGGCAACCAGGACACGTGCAAACAAGCGTCTCGCTCGAGACATCCTCAACATATCCTCATGCTAGACATCCGCCTGGGCGACCTGGACACGCGAAAACAAGCCTCTGGTTCGAGACATCCTCACCAAATCCTCATGCTAGACATCTGCCTGGGCAACCTGGAGGCGTGAAACCAAGTGTCTCGCTCGAGACATCCTCAAGACCTGGGCACGTGAAAACAAGCATTTCACTTCAGAGATCCTCTGAGTTCTGGTCCCCAGGAGAAAACAATATATAACACAAAACAAGCGTTTCGCTCGAGACATCCTCTACGCATTCTGAAAAACAAGCGTTTCGCTCGATACATCCTCACATTTTAATTCGCCGGCCCTACGCGACCTCGTCATTTATCGCAAAAGAAATTCACCAACCCTACAGCCGTCAGATCCGGGAGCAAACCCCTAAAAGAGAACCCTGGGCCTGTGCCCTTTCCGGGAACATGATGGACCCACGAACCCGGAAAGGGATAAAGACATGTGCAGCATGGTCACGTTTTCACGATACCCAACTGGGCGACATCCCACGAAACATCCCACGAGACACCCCGCGAAACATCCCACGAGACACCTCACGAAACATTCCACGAGACACCTCACGAAACATTCCACGCGACACCCCGTGAAACAGTCCACGAGACACCCCACGAACAGGCAACCACTCAACCAGACACGCCACGAAACATTCCACGGGGGTGCGAGAAACCAGTGGCTCGAGTACGCTGGGGTTCGTGCTGGGGTGAGGTCGTGCTGGGGTATGGTCGTTTTCACGATACCCAACTGGGCGACATCCCACGAAACATCCCACGAGACACCCCGCGAAACATCCCACGAGACACCTCACGAAACATTCCACGAGACACCTCACGAAACATTGTGAAACAGTCAGGCAACCACTGCCACGAAACATTCCACGGGGGTGCGACTGGGTGTGGTCGTGCTGGGGTGTGGTCGTGCTGGGGTGTGGGTGCTGGGGAGTGGTCGTCTGGGGTGTGGTCGTCCTGGGGGGTGGTCGTGCTGGGGTGTGGTCGTGCTGGGGGGGTGGTCGTGCTGGGGGGTGGTTGTGCTGGGGCGTGGTCGTGCTGGGGCGTGGTCGTGCTGGGGCGTGGTCGTGCTGGGGTGTGGTCGTGCTGTGGTGAGGTCGTGCTGGGGTGTGGTCGTGCTGGGGTGTGGTCTTGCTGGGGTAGGGTCGTGCTGGGGTCTGGTCGTGCTGTTTCGCTCGAGACCTCCTCAACAAATTCTGAAAAACAAGCGTTTCGCTCGAGACATCCTCAAAATTTAATCTGCCGGCCTCCTTCGACCTCGATATTTATCAGGGAAAAAATTCGCCGGCCCAAGTCGCAGGGGGGCCGGGGGGTTAACCTACTAAAAGAGAACCCTGGGCCCGCGCCCTTTCCGGGAAACATGATGGACCCACGAACCCGGAAAGGGATATAGACATGTGGAGCATGGACACGTTTTCATGATACCCAACTGGGCAACACCTCACGAAACATCCCACGAGACACCTCACGAAACATCCCACGAGACACCTCACGAAACATTCCGCGAGACACCTCACGAAACATTCCACGAGACACCCCTCGAAACATTCCACGAGACACCCACGAAACAGGAAACAACTCAAAAAGACACGCCCACGAAACATTCCAGGGGGTCGACTGGGGTGTGGTCGTGCTGGGGGGTGGTAGTTGTGCTTTTTTTTTGAGGGGTGAGGGTGTGGTCGTGCTGGGGAGTGGTCGTGCTGGGGTGTGGTCGTGCTGGGGTGTGGTCGTGCTGGGGGGTGGTCGTGCTGGGGGGGTGGTCGTGCTGGGGGGTGGTCGTGCTGGGGGGGTGGTCGTGCTGGGGCGTGGTCGTGCCACCCCGCGAAACATCCCACGAGACACCACACGAAACATTCCACGAGACACCTCACGAAACATTCCACGAGACACCCTTTGAAACATTCCACGAGACACCCCACGAACAGGCAACCACTCAACCAGACACGCCACGACACATTCCACGGGGGTGCGACTGGGTGTGGTCGTGCTGGGGTGTGGTCGTGCTGGGGTGTGGTCGTGCTGGGGCGTGGTCGTGCTGGGGTGTGGTCGTGCTTGGGTGTGGTCGTGCTGGGGGGTGGTCGTGCTGGGGGGGTGGTCGTGCTGGGGGGTGGTCGTGCTGGGGCGTGGTCGTGCTGGGGCGTGGTCGTGCTGGCGTGGTCGTGCTGGGGTGTGGTCGTGCTGTGGTGAGGTCGTGCTGGGGTGTGGTCGTGCTGGGGTGTGGTCTTGCTGGGGTAGGGTCGTGCTGGGGTCGGGTCGTGCTGGGGTGTGGTCGTGCTGGGGTATGGTCGTGCTGGTGTGGGGTCGTGCTGGGGTGGGGTCGTGCTGGGGTCTGGTCGTGCTGGGGTGTGGTCGTGCTGGGGTATGGTCGTGCTAGGGTGGGGTCGTGCATTTCGCTCGAGACATCCTGCCAAAATTCCAGGAAATCGTACAAAAACATGATGGACCCACGAACCCGGAAAGGGATATAGACATGCGCAGCATGGTCACGTTTTCACGATACCCAACTGGGCGACATCTCACAAAAAATCCCACGAGACACCCCGCGAAACATCCCACGAGACACCTCGCGAAACATTCCACGAGACACCTCGCGAAACGTTCCACGAGACACCCCGCGAAACATTCCACGAGACACCCCACGAAACATTCCACGAGACACCCCACGAAACATTCCACGAGACACCACACGAAACATTCCAGGGGGGTAGAGACTGGGTGTGGTCGGCTGTGCCACGCGTTCGGGCTTCGCAGTGTGGTCCCGTGCTGGGGGGGTGGTCGGCTGGGGTGGTCGTGTGGGGCGGCGATCGTGGCTGGGGCATGTCGTGCTGGGGTGTGGTCGTGCTGGGGTGTGGTCGTGCTGGGGTGGGGTCGTGCTGGGGTGTGGTCGTGCTGGGGGGTGGTCGTGCTGGGGGGTGGTCGGGTGGTCGTGCTGGGGGGGGTGGTCGTGCTGGGGTGTGGTCGTGCTGGGGCGTGGTCGTGCTGGGGCGTGGTCGTGCTGGGGCGTGATCGTGCTGGGGAGTGGTCGTGCTGTGGTGAGGTCGTGCTGGAGTGTGGTCGTGCTGGGGTGTGGTCTTGCTGGGGTGGGGCCGTGCTGGGGTGGGGTCGTGCTGGGGTGGGGTCCTGCTGGGGTGTGGTCGTGCTGGGGTGTGGTCGTGCTGGGGTGGGGCCGTGCTGGGGTGGGGTCGTGCTGGGGTGTGGTCGTTCTGGGGTGTGATCGTGCTGGGGTGTGGTCGTGTTAGGGTGGGGTCGTGCTGGGGTGGGGTCGTGCTGGGGTGTGGTCGTGCTGGGGAGTGGTCGTGCTGGGGTGTGGTCGTGCTGGGGGGTGGTCGTGCTGGGGGGTGGTCGTGCTGGGTGGGTGGTCGTGCTGGGAGGTGGTCGTGCTGGGGCGTGGTCGTGCTGGGGTGGGGTCGTGCTGGGGTGGAGTCGTGCTGGGGTGTGGTCGTGCTGGGGTGGTCCGCACCCTGTGATTTATCGATCGGGTCGTGCTGGGGTGTGGTCGTGCTGGGGTGTGGTCGTGCTGGGGCGTGGTCGTGCTGGGGTGTGGTCGTGCTGGGGTGTGGTAGTGCTGGGGCGTGGTCGTGCTGGGGCGTGGTCGTGCTGGGGTGTGGTCGTGCTGGGATGTGGTCGGTTGGGGTGTGATCGTGCTGGGGGTGGTCGTGCTAGGGTTGGGTCGTGATGGGGTGGGTCGTTGCTGGGGTGTGGTAGTGCTGGGGAGTGGTCGTGCTGGGGTGTGGTCGTGCTGGGGGGTGGTCGTGCTGGGGGGTGGTCGTGCTGGGGGGGTGGTCGTGCTGGGAGGTGGTCCTCAGAAATCAGGTCCCCAGGAGAGGACAATCTATAACACAAAACAAGCGTTTCGCTCGAGACATCCTCACCATTTTCTGAAAAACAAGCGTTTCGCTAGAGACATCCTCAAATTTTAATTCGCGGGCCTCCTTCGACCTCGATATTTATCAGGGAAAAAATTCGCCGGCCTCCTTCAAGTTGGCACCGGGGGACAGGTTTACCAACTAAAAGAGAACCCTGGGCTCGAGCCCTTTCCGGGAAAAACGAATTAGTCGAGACATCCTCGAAATTCCTGCGCTTTGGGGCTCTTTTCTCCGCCCCCCCAGTCGCGGTCGGCTCTGTGCTCCCAAAACAAGCGTTTCGCACGAGACATTACCTGGCAAAACAACTGCGGAGCAAGCGTTTCGCTCGAAGGAATTTCGAAAACACACGAAAAGTGGCCCGACACCCTGTTGATTTATCGATCGGATTTCAAAAACAAGCGTTCGCTCGAGACATCCTCAAATTTTAATTCGCCGGCCTCCTTCGACCTCGATATTTATCAGGGAAAAAATTCGCCGGCCTCCTTCAAGTTGGCACCGGGGGACAGGTTTACCCACTAAAAGAGAACCCTGGGCCCGCGCCCTTTCCGGGAAAAACTGGTTTCTGATCAGCTCGGCTCTCGCCGCTTGGAGGGGGGGCCCTCACCTTTTTTCGCCCCACGGTGCGGCTTGGAATAGGCTGCACACCGTTGAACACGACAGAGCCCCCCTCCCCTGCTATCGCCTGGACTTCAAGCCTTGGCCCAGCATGTCCACATTGTCTTTGCCCTTGCTAGACGCATGCCTTGGACACTCTTTGGCCAGACCAATGATGTTTCTCTTTCCTGCTTGTCCGCAGACTGTTCAGTGAAGATACACTGTCTCCTCTTAATTCACTTGGTGCGATTCGTGCACACTCTGCTGGCCCACAATTGCCCCCTCCATCCGAGGCTTCGCAGGACTGGAGGAGGCCGCAGGTTGGGAGCACGGCGTGGCCAGCCTTTCATGCGCAGTCGAACGACTAACAATGGCACGACCGACGACACGTCTCAAGTGGCCTGCCGCATCGAAACGTACATTATGCTGGGAGGCGTCGATCGCCTGCTGAAGCTTTTGCCGACGCTTGCGCCCAACGCGCACCTGTCGCGCGTTCGGAGGTTTCGCTCGTGGGTCCTTTTGGACTGCATCTAAAAACGTGGCGGTTATTCTGGATCTCTCCTTCTGCGCAATTCCTTACGCGATGGAGAGTGCTGCTATATCTGCCAGTGAGACCTGCACGCTCAGACTGATCTGGTCTGCAAGCTTGTCAGCCAGAGTGTTCATCAAACATGCTGCTGGATGTGTGCCTGCTGCCAGGGCATCCTTACAGTCTTGGTGGGATTCAACCTTCCAGAGGACAACCGTTTTCTTCTGCAAGTGCGCTTCAACTCTGCTTCACTGAACTAGGCGGCTCGCGTGCCTGGCGCACCCGCGCATCTCGCGAGCTACTCCTTTTCGCACGTAGTCTGGATCCACAACGTACAGGAGCCTTTCGCAAGAACCGCTGTGCTCAAGAAACTGCAGAAATGCGAAAAGCTCGCCGGTAATGACTGACTGCCTGAAGCCTGGGAGTCCTCCCGCTTCTCCGTGGACGAGCTCCAAGGCTCGGGTCTCCAGCGCACCTGGAGAGCTGCCAATCCATTCAAGATCAACGTGGCCCAACTCACCCGTCTGAGGCGTTCATCTCAAGTGTACGGACCATCCGACGTGTCTCCCGCCCCAACTAGCCAATCCCCCCACTGCCAAGCATCACTGACGGGGTGGCCGAAAGCGACATGCCCGACCATCTCCTCCGGGGGATCGGGACTCCTCGCCCATTCCTTGGGCAGCAAGCCTCTCAGCCAATGCCAGGGTCGCGACTCCAACTCGGCCAGCGCACGGGAAACTAGAACATCGGACTGGATGCAGGCGGGGATGTTGCAAGGGCCTGGTCATTGCCATGTTCCGTGTGCTAGCGGCTCTGGGACCTGCTGATCGCACCGCTGGCAATCGAGAAGGATGCCCTGGTCGGCTAGCCGCGCACGCGGCCACGAAGAACCAGTGACAGCTACGAGAAGCTCCATACCACTCCCACTTCTCCTTTCTCCTGAGGTTTTTCAAACACCCTACGGTTGGAGGTACATCGAGGAGGAGGCATGAGGAGGAGGAGGAGGAGGAGGAGGAGGAGGAGGAGGAGGAGGAGGAGGAGGAGGAGGAGGAAGAGCAGCGGGAGGAGGATGACTGAGGGCCTCTGTAAATCTACCTCCCCTGCCTGCCCTGACCCGGCATTTCGGGACCTGCTGAGTCCTTAGCACTTGCCGAGTTCGGCAGCCGGGACACTGTGCTCCGCACAAAGAGCGCGGGGGAATTGAACTGCTCCAGGTCCTTCTTGACCTGCTAAGGGGTACTTTGCCGTCCGCGCTTTGCAAGCCCATGCTCCTGCGCTCCTTCCCTCTCTTCCCTCTCTTCCCTCTCTTCCCTCTCTTCCTCCTCCTGCTCCTCCTGCTCCTCCTGCTCCTCCTGCTCCTCCTGCTCCTCCTGCTCCTGCTCCTGCTCCTGCTCCTCCTCCTGCTCCTGCTCCTCCTCCTCCTCCTCCTCCTCCTCCTCCTCCTCCTCCTCCTCCTCCTCCTCCTCCACGGCCGCTGCGTCGGAGCTGTCCCGGAGAAGCGTGTCGGGAGCGCAGAGCGCTGTCGGATTCTCACGCGCCTGGCGATAGGGTTGCGTCGTATGCACGCTGGCCAATCGGCGAGAGCGGGCTCTCCCATCATGGCAAGAATCCGCCCACAATCTGCCAGGCCTGAGCTGTCTCGAATCGCGAATCGGATCGGATCGGAAACGGATCGGATCGCCAGCGACTCGTCCCGAGCCGAATCGACATCGGATCGCCGCGCCTGGCCTGGCTGGCACCCGCGGAGGCCAGGGAGTCAAGCCCCGTCTGCCCCCCCCCCCCCCCAGAGCCCCCCGAGGGCACCGCCCCGATCGGCTCAGATAGCCGCGTCGAGCCGCGGCGAAGAGGGCCCGCCCCGCCCCTCGAGGCTACGAGACGAGTGAGCACGTCGACTTTCGCGCACGACGACGACGACGTCGTGGTAGGGCGCCAACTGTGCGCCTGCACCCTGCGCCCGAATCTGGCCACGCCTGTTTTCTGGGCCAGGGCCTGCGCACGAGCTTTCTCGGCTTGGCCAGGAGGGGCGCATGCGCCGGGCCTGGCAGGCCTAGCCAGCACCAATGCGTGCAGGCCCAGATGTCCTCTGGCTCGAGATTTCCAATCCGCGGCCCAGGAGTTCCCGACCCCTGCCCAAGTTGGAGTCTTGCGCACTGGGCCTATCTTTTGATGGCCCCGGGGCCCAAAACCGGCCTTGTGGGGCCCAAACCAAGGAAGGTCCAAGCGACTAAAAGATCATGTCGTCGGAGGTCTGCGGGGTGCACAACTGACCTGGAAGCTTCCCAACTGGGCCCCGAGTAGATGGGGTCCGAGGACCGCGCCGCATCGCCGATGCATCGGCGATGTATCGTCGACGTCGACGTGGAGAAATCGGGCTTCACGTCGAGCCGCATCGCCGATGCATTGGCAACACGGCGCGATCCTCCACCCCATCAGACTCCCAGACATGAGATGTCTTGTTTTTGTCAATAGTTACAGGGGCGGGTCCCTGGAAGTGCCGACATTTTTCCGAATTCTTTTCGGACGGTCCCGAGGCCCGGCCAGACACCTCCCGCCGTGTTTTTACGCGAGCATGTCTGGGCTCTGACCCTTTCTGCAGAAGCCTCGATGACCGCCCCTCCGACCCCGCCCCGGGCCTGCTCGGTGTACGCGTCCGTGGGCGCGCCCGCCGGGGCGCCCATGCCCTGCCCGCCCATCATCGCCCCGCCCGGCGCCTGCCCGAACGCGCCTGGCGCCGACACGCCGCCGGCGCCCGGGTAGCCCGCGCCCGCGCCGGGGTAGCCGGACGCCCCCGGCTGCGGCGGCGCCGGGGGCGCCCCGAAAGCCGCGGCGCCCGGCGGCGCGCCCATCGCGGGCGGCGGCGGGCCCGCGCTCATCTGCGGGGGCGGGACCCCGGGGCCCGGGGGCGGCCCGAAGCCGCCACCGGGCGGGGGCCCGGCCGCGGCCTGCGGGGGCGCGGCCCCGGGCGCGCCGAAGGGGCTAGAGATGACCCCGCCGGCCGGCGGCCCGCCGCCGAACGGGTTGCTCATCGGCGGGGCTCCAGGGCCACCCGGCGGCGGCTGGCCACCGTAGCCCGGGTTGGCGCCGAACGGCGACTGCATGGCCGCCGCCGCCGCGGGTCCGGGGGGGCCGGCGCGCGCTCCTCTGGGCCGAAGCCGCCTGAGCCTGCACGGCTGCAGGAGCGACGACGCGCGGTGGTCGTGCACAGGCAAGAGCAATGGCAAGGTCGCAGTGGTAGGCCAAGGCTGCCGTTGCGATCCAGCCTCTTTGGACTGTCCTCGGTCCATGTATAAAATCTGACTCCGCTGCGATCGTTTCAGGACGGACGTCGAATGGACCTGCGTGGTTGCCTTGCATCCCTCCTGATACTTTCGACTGTAACGTGGACGGCGGCTCACGGCGAGGATGATTGATGACTGTGCGCCGTAAACACGGAGGCGAGGATGAGGGTGTCTTGGGCCCCCAGCCACCTCCCAATCAGGGGTCCCCCCAAGCATCCTGGAGCCTGTCCACCCGCGGGCGTTCCAAGGAAACGTCCTCATACGGAATTCAACCTACGGTCCCCATGCCCACCATCGCATGGCGTCCCCGTGACAATTTCGGCACACCCATTACGCGGATCGTGACCCCAGTGGGAGCCCCACCCGGGGTAGCAATAACCACGACCGCATGGCGTCCCCGCGACAATTTTGGTATACCCCTCAGACGATTCTTGGGAGCTCCACCTACTGTCTCACCGGCCACGACCGCATGGCGTCTCCGCTCATTTTGGCCCCCCATCACGCGGATCGTGGCCGCATAGGGAGCTCCAGCTACGGCATCACCAACAACGCCCATTTCGGCATCATGTCCGCGTGCCCATTTCGGCATCTCCCTCCCGCTTCGTGGCCCCAGAAACAGGTGCACCTATGGTCCCAGACACCTCGACCGCATTGCGTCTCCGCGCCCATTTCGGCACGCGCAC
>CAUYUJ010014837.1:772500-887500 GCA_963575745.1 Prorocentrum cordatum | reverse complement strand
CCTCACGAAACATTCCACGAGACACCCCGTGAAACATTCCACGAGACACCCCACGAACAGGCAACCACTCAACCAGACACCCCACGAAACATTCCACGGGGGTGCGACTGGGTGTGGTCGTGCTGGGGTGTGGTCGTGCTGGAGTATGGTCGTGTTGGGGTGTGGTCGTGCTGGGGTGTGGTCGTGCTGGGGGGTGGTCGTGCTGGGGGGTGGTCGTGCTAGGGGGGTGGTCGTGCTGGGGGGTGGTCGTGCTGGGGCGTGGTCGTGCTGGGGCGTGGTCGTGCTGGGGCGTGGTCGTGCTGGGGCGTGTCGTGCGTGGTCGTGCTGTGGTAAGGTCGTGCTGGGGCGTGGTCGTGCTGGGTGATGGTCTTGCTGGGGTGGGGTCGTGCTGGGGTGGGGTCGTGCTGGGGTGTCGTGCTGGGCGTGGTCAGTGATGGGGTGTGGTTCGTGCTGTGAGTGAGGACGTGCTGGGGTGGGTCGGCTGGGGGGTGGTCTGCTGGGTAGGGCGTGATATTGCTCGTGCGCGGGTCGTGCTGGGGTGTTGTCGTGCTGGGGTATGGTCGTGCTGGGGTGGGGTCGTGCTGGGGTGGGGTCGTGCTGGGGTCTGGTCGTGCTGGGGTGTGGTCGTGCTGGGGTATGGTCGTGCTAGGGTGGGGTCGTGCATTTCGCTCGAGACATCCTGCCAAAATTTCAGGAAATCGTACAAAAACAAAGGAATTAGTCGAGACATCATCGAAATTCCTTCGCGCGGGGCGCTTTTCCGCGTCGCGGTCGGCTCTGCAAAACAAGCGTTTCGCTCGAGACATCCTCGGCCAACTCTGCGGAGCAAGCGTTTCGCTCGAGACATCCTCAACTCTGTACAAAAACCAGCGTTTCGCGCGGAGGGACATCTAAAGACATTATGAAAAACAAGCGATTGCGCTCGAGACATCCCAAATTTTAATTCGCCATCGCCGGACCTCAAAAAAATCGTCTCAAGGAGAAGAGGAGAATCCTCAAATTTCAATTCTCGGCTCGTTATTATCAGGGAAAAATTCGCCGGCCTCCTTCGACCTCGTTATTTATCAGGGAAAAAATTCGCCGGCCTCCTTCAAGCAGGCACCGGGGGACTAGGTTTACCTACTAAAAGAGAACCCTGGGCCGGAGCCCTTTCCGGGAAAAAGGGGTCGTCATCCGAGATGACACAGCCACCTTACGCGGTGGCTTACGCGGGCCGCCAGCGCGGCACGCCATATTGGAGACGAGGGCGCTTGCGCGCGACCTTAGGCAAGCAACTTACGCGCCAATGTCGGCGAAAACGAACCACTTTTCTTGCGTTTCTCAAATGTTCTGTGCTTCCGTGGTTCGTCGTGCCATGAGGCTGCGGCCTCCGAGTCGTTTCTGGCTTGCTTGGGTGAGGCGAGGCGACAGGGAGAGCGTACAAAGCCAGGCGTGGGCAGGCCGGGTCAAGTTCGAGTAGGAGATCGACTACATAGTCGACTTACCACCAAATTTTGTGTTGCCGAATCTACAAACAATATGCAGTCGACGCCCGAGATTGCCTCAAAACGGCCCCAGGGGCCTGCTAGACGCCCCAAAAAGCCCACCAGGAGGTGTCCCAAGAGGCACTCAAGAAGCAAACAACGTCCCATTTCCCAGGGAACACGTATATGTTTAGCACATTCGCCTCTTGGCCGTTCACGAGGCTCACAACAGCCCAAGAAGCTTCCAATATCAACCCAAGATAGCCTCAAAGGCCCCCAAGAGGGCTCCAAGGGTCCAAGACGGCCCAAGGGGTCGGCGGTGCGGCGTAAGCCAATGAATCTACGAAAAATACGCGGTCGTATGTCTACGAACGCTCGACGTATTTTTTGGGTAGATTCGACGAAAACGCAATTCTGGAGTAAATCAATTCTGTAGTGGATTTCTTAGTCGGAAAATCGAGCACGACTAGTTCGGACATCTTTGAGACAGGGCGGATCCAGACGTGCGTGAGAAGGCTGCGGGCTGCGCACAGACAGCCCTCCCAGGTAGTCCCAGCTGGCCTCAACAAGCCCCCCGAATAGTCTCAGCAGGCCTGTCCCGAGTAGCCCAGGGCGGTCTCAACACCTCAACCCCAGGGCGCGGAGCGCCCTGGGGGCGGCGCCGGAGGCGGCGCAAGGGTGTTGAGAAAGCCCTGGACTACTCGGAGGGGCTGTTGAGGCTGGCTGGGACTAAATTGGGTGGCCTGTTGAAGCCAGCTTGAACACCTGGAGGGGGGGCCTGTCTGCGCGTAGCCCGAAGCCTTAATGAGGGTGCGTGAATGGGTGCCGCGAACGCTACAAAGTGCCTTGGAACGCTCTGGGACCCCTCGACGTCGATGCATCGGCGCCGCATCGGCATTTCGGCGACGCATTGGCGACGTGGCGTGGAGAAAATCAGGCTCCACATCGAGCCGCGTCGCTGATGCATTGGGGATGCGGCGCGATCTTCTCCGACCCCACCTGCTCGGACCCCATTTGGGAGGCCTGGAGTTCCGCGAGCGCTATAACAGGGTGCCATGGACCGCTCTGAGACCCCTCGACGCCGACGACGACGCCGACGGCGCGTCCTTCGGCGGCATTGCGGCCGACCTCCGCCCCGCCCGGCGCTCCCGCGGCGTCCGCCGCGCCGGCGGCCCCGGGAGAAGGAGATGACGAGGGCAGACGGGCAGGAGGGAGGCAGACAGGGGAGGAAGGTGGGAGAAGGGGGGGAGGAGGGAGAAAGGACAGACAAACAGACAGATAGGCAGACAGACAGACAGACAGACAGACAGACAGGCAGGCAGGCAGGCAGGCAGGCATACAGGAGGGAGGCAGACAAAGAGAGAAGACGAGGAGAACGACAGACAAGCAGGCAGACAGGGGCACAGGCAGACAGGAGGGAGAAGGAGGATCAAAGCTAGCTGGAGGATCGAAACTCGAGGATCGAGAGGGCCAAACACGTTCAAAAACACATGTCCTCGATCCGCGATCCTCCTCGCCCGAGGAGGACAGACATACAGGCAGGCAGACAGGATGGACGAGGAAAACCCAAGTTCGAAAAAAAAATTGTTTTGCACGTTTCTGGCCCGTGCGAAAATCATCGGGCATGCTTGGAGACCTGTGGGAGGTCCCCTTGGGTGAGGGAGGAGGAGGAGGAGGAGGAGGAGGAGGAGGAGGAGGAGGAGGAGGAGGAGGAGGAGGAGCAGGAGGAGGAGGAGGAGGTACGGCGGAGGAGGAGGAGGAGGAGGAGGCTCGGCTCGGCTCGGTTCGGCGCTCGGGGGTGCGTATCCAGCTGCTGCTACAGCATCTCAGGCTCCCCTGCGTGGATCTCTCACGCGCCCTGCATCAACTGTAATCACACGGGCGCATGCTCAGGGCGGCCCTCTGCCTCGCGAAGGCGGGAGGGTGCCCCGTGGAGCGGGAAGGCACCCGCCTTCAGCACACACGGAAGGGAGAAGGAGAGGGAAGGAGGACGCTCTCAGAGAGGGAGAGAGGCGGAGATGGGGTGGCCTTGGCGGCTGCTGCTCCCTGGCAGCGCGCAGCCATGGCTGGGCAGGGTTTCGGCCTTCACCCGCCTACCCTCCGGCCATCTCCTGGTCGACGGAGCCACCGGGGCCAGAACCCGCCTACCAGGGACTGCAAGTAGGCCCGCGGTTGATGGCCCAACACTCTCTACTCATTATCTAGCTGTCTCAGCTCTGCACTAACATTAGCACGAAAAATCTCTGCTCTTTCTAAAAGTCTCTTTGCATGCTGTGACCCTTCTGCTTTCATTTGCCTAAGTCTAGTCATTGCAACTGGGTCTGTGGCTAGCTAGGCAATGGGGTCTGACTGCGTTGATGCTACAAACTCTGCTTCACGCTCAGATCTGCTGCCTATTATAACTATCATTTCTTCTGCAGCGCCTTCAGCTGGCGTTCGACCGCCCTGTCTAACTCTTCCTTCGGCCCGCTCCCCACTGGCCTGCGCCCTCCCCACCCCCATTGTCTGGAGGAGCCTCACGCCGTTGAACTCGGTCGGCGGCTTTGCTCCCGTTGGCTGCAACTTCATCTGCTTCATGGCCGTCATGACCTTCGCCATGCGATTCCCGTCCTCCATCTCGTCGTCCGTCCTGTGCGTGTCGCTCACCTTGAACATTCTGATCGTCTCTCTTGCGAACGCCTGCCCCGCCTCCGACTCCGCCTGCTCCACCCACTGCATGACGCTGACCTTCGCCTGCGCCTCCTCTTGCTCGTTTTCGCCCAGGCTCGTCGCCATCGCCTCGATCGTCGCCACCGACACGTGGAGGCACGGCGGCCCTAGGCCGTGCTCTTTTCCGATTGACTGCACTTTTTCGTTGTTACTCGAGCCCGTCTCTTTTGCCACTTTGATGATGTCGTGCCCTGACGGCGCGAGCCAGAACTCTCCGACGATATTTGATCGATCTCTGGCGACTGCTGCCGTCCTGAGGCTGAGCTTTTGCACCGCCATCACCGCTTGGACGATGTCTCCGCCTGCTGCATTTCCCTGCTGGCGAGCCCTCTTGCCTCCCTTGCCCTTCGGTAACTTTGCCGCTGGAACGTCTCCGCCCCCGCTGCCGTCTGCTCCTCTCTTGCCGATCCCCCATCCCTTCATCATGGGCGCCCACGACAATGTCTGGGCCGAAGTAGTGGTGGCGGGCGTGCTGGTGACAACTCGCGATGTCAGGATATTGTTGAGCACGAATGTTACAGGCCAGCGACTCTGGGGGGAAGATCGGGTGGGGCCATCTTGATTTATCCACGTGGCACACTCCGTGTCTTTGACATGCGCGCACGCAGTGATCTAGGGCCACCCTCCTCGTCGGGAACCCCGAGAGGCACCAGGGGCACCGGTGATGACTATATTGGAGCGGGCATCCCTGATGTCGCGGGCTTCTCTCGCGGCCTTTCAGGGCGCTGGTGCTCGAAAACCTTTTTTCCGCATATCCCTCCTCCTCTCTCCTGATGGTCACGCCAATATGGTTTTTCCAGCTCTTCCAGTGCAACCTCCTTGTCGAAGATATCCACCACCTCCTTCTCCTGGCCCTCGGGACCCACCTTTCTTCTTGTCTTTGTGTTCCCTAGGATATGGGGATCAACCAGTGGCCATCTATCATGTGCTTCACTTCAGTACCTGGCAAGAAGATGTCCAAGTCGCTGGCACGAGCATTGCGCCATGCCGACATGCTCTCATCCACGTGGGCAAGCGCGCCCATGTCCTCTCGAAACTGGATTGCCCAAGGGGTAGACTGTCCTGCACTACCTGGGGGCCCCACGTACTTGTCTGGGGTCATCCTCGGGGTCTGTCGTAGCTGGCCCAGGCGGGAGTCTCCAAAAAACAGCCGCAAGAACTCCGCTGTGCTGCTCTGGGTACTTAGGCCATGCCTAGTGCCACGCTAACCTTCTCATTCTAAGTGTGGTGGCTGTGTCGTTGAGACCCCAATACTTAAAAACTTCTTTGTTTGTGCTGCATCTTGTTTCACCTTTTTCATCCGTCCAACTTAGGCCTCCTTCTGCTAGACATCTTAGTAGCTTAGCTAACGTCGAGCCGGTGACTTTAATCAGGGACGGGGGGAGGACGAATGCTACCATACCACTGTAAGGAGCTCCCGTCACGAAAGCCTCGAACATCAACTTATGCATTGTCTTTCTTGTTCGCGCCTTCCAAAAAGCCTCACATTGTCCTACGCCATCTTCGCAGCATCACATCGCCGAGATACTTCGCCAAGCAGTCCTTGGTCCGACGGAATGTCTGGCCCCAGGACCCGAACCTCTCTGCAGGCAGCGCCGTGCAGCTCCTTCGACCTTCTTAGCCTCCGGGTTGCCTGGTAACATCCCTCCTCTCGAAGACAGAGGAGATGGTTCGTCTTTCCAGCGTTAAGTGACCATCCGCCTTTCTCGATGACCTTTTCCAGCCTGTGCGTCGAGTCATTCAGGAGCTGCGTGATAACTTCTGAGCTGCTACCCTCTGTGATCACATGTATCTTCGCGATGTCATCCATGAGCGTGCTGAGGGACAAGTTGTGGTATGTATTCGTGATCGGGTGCTCTGTCTCTAGTAGCTCGTGGTGCCCGTGCTCGTGCTCTCCCTCCCCCCACTCCTCGACGTGCTCATTGTATATGTCATTGAAGCCCCTGGGTGCAAGTGTGAACCCCATCTGCGTGCCCGTGTGACTCTGTAGGTGTGCCATGCCGTTCGATGCCCTTATCGACAGTGACTGATGGACGATAGCTCCCACGGCAAACTTCTTGTCTCGCTTTATCGCCTGCCTCTCAACAGGGTCGCAGAGGGGTTCTCGAGATGCGCCCGCGAATGCATTCGCGCAGTCATAATTGCTGACGACGACCGACGCACCTGCAACCTCAGCCCTCCATTTACCCCCGAGCAGGCAGATCAACGCGTTCTCCCTGGAGCGCGCTGCCAGGCCGCCTTGCGCCCAGACCGGGCGAGGCCGATGCGGAGCTCGTCGGTGGATGCCGTGGTGCCATCCCATCCCCATGCTGCAATACGTGTGCATGATCCCCCTCCCTCCGATACCCTTCTTCCCGTTCCCTTTCGCGACATCGAAAGCCAGCGATCTCTTGGTGTCCAGAGGCATTTCTTGTGTTCTCCGAATGTGGACAAAGAGCTCCATGAACTTACCTTCACCTTCAAACTCATAGCTGCTGCTTCGAAGGTTGCTCGCTCTTATGCCCGCTCTCCTCCCTCTTTCCGCCTCCCACACCTCCGCCTCCACCATCTCCGCTGGTTCTCTTAGTGCTACCTCTCTCTGGCGTCGCCCCACCGCCTCTCCGATGCTCCACCCCATCTTCTCCAACAGCTTCCTGCCGACCTGAAACTTAGCCAGTGTGGTGTACTTGTCTAGCTCCCTCTGGTCCTCATTTTCCCCCGCCTCCCTGATCTTCCTGGCGTCCCATCTTTCACTCTGGCTGCTGGGCTTTTCCATGTTAACCTTCGGGGCAACAATGAGGAGGGGCGCCTCGGTTGGTAACGCCCAGGGTGGATAAGCACGCCTTTTCTTGGCTCTCGAGAGGTATTTCCTGATCGCAATCTTGTCATCGTTCGCCCAGGACTGGACGTCTGCATCTATAGGCAGCAGCTCGTCCTCGTGCGACTGGTAATATCTATCTCTATTCTGTGGCCAGTCTAGAAGCGTACAAGACATGCCCCCTTCTGCCGCCCCCTTCCCAAGTTCTGTTTTGCAGGTCTCAATGTCACAGTGCGTCTGCGGAGCATAATAGAATCTTGTATTGTGTCCTCTTCCATTGTTGGCATACTGGACTCTCAAGCGATGCATGAGGGAGAAATTCCTGCCCTGGTAGGCCTCCCAGATTTCCTGGACGAGCTCCTCCCTACGCCTTGCAAGACCCTTGTTCCTAAGCATTTTCAGCGCCGCCGTGTGCTCTTTCAGCTCAAGCTTGATCTTGCCAAGCTGCTCTTCGTCGATCTCCGGCTGCAGCCCTTCTCTACATTGACGACGTTGTTCTAATAACAGCATTCTCTCTTTTTGGACTGCTTCATATATTTCGTCTTTTTTGTTATTTTTATCTGGGAAGACTTTCTTAAGTGCTCCCCCCACGGCATCTATGAAGTGAGCCCGAGCCCCGCCTGGCCAGAGCTTCGCAAGAGAGATCTGCCACTCTACTTCTTTCTCCTGCAGCCTTCTGTCCACCTCCTCGTACAGCCCCATCCTCTTCCACCCCGTCCTCAGTCACTTCGTCAACCCGTCCCTGTCCACCTTCTCCTCTCGTACTGGCATAGAGTGATGGTAAATATTAACTGTAATTTCCATGTCAAGGGGAAGGTGGTCGCGGTGTCCTCTAGCCTTTATACGGTGCAATCCCTTGGCAGGCCCGTGCAGGCATGTACAGTTGGTAATATACGGTAGAGCGCCTGCAGATATAAGGAGATGGTCGATCCTGCTGGTTCCTCCCTTGCTGCCGTAGAACGTGGGGCCCGTTGGGAAAAAAGTAGCACAAACAGCTAGGTCATTACGCATGCACATCTCCATGAGCTGCTTGCCATTCTGATTTCCGACTTGGGCGCGACTTGCCCGCGGTGTCTACCTCGACCGACTACGGCCATGCCGTCGCCGTCTCTGTACAAGCCGATGTCCGAATTTATGTCCCCTCCCATCATGATCGTGGTGCGCGTGGGCAACGTGTCCATCTGCTCGTCGAGCCACGCCGTGATCTTCTTTGCTATCTCTGCATGGTTCTTATCATGGACTGCCGCAAAGTACACATTGAACACCGTGAAATCGTAGCTTCTGTCTTTTCACCTTATACCTGCAATACGTCCATGGAGTCCAGCGGGCGGCCTCAATATCTCGTAAAGTGCTTCCCTCCGAAAGCGGTGTGCGATTAGAAAGCTTAGGCCACAACTGGAATTCATCAATCTTCCCTTTTTGTAACCACAGCTAATATTCCAGTGCCTGATGTGTTTGTGTCTCTCTTCGACTTGGTCGGGGAGTGACTTCTTCTGGGCGCCATTCAACAGTATGAGGTCCCATGATCTCAAATCCGCTGATATGTCTTCCACGCGCTCCGAATAGTTGCTGGCGAGAGGGCTGTCGGTGCAGATGCGCATGCATGAAAAGAGAATGAGTAAAGGTGTCTATATGCTGCTGCCTCCCTGCCCCCCTTCCCCGCGCCCTGCCGAAGACGCGGGCGTGCGCGCTACCGCCCCTGCCCTCCAGCGTTGCCTGCGGGCTGGCATCGCTGTCTGAGCTTGCAGCGGCAGCTAGGAGGAGGAGGAAGAGGAGGAGGAGGAGGAGGAGGGAGGTGGCGGAGGAGGAGGAGGTGGGGGAGGAGGAGGATGAGGAGGCGGAGGAGGAGGAGAGGAACGAACGACACGCAGGGGGGCGCGCGTCCGTAGGTTAGCGGCGCAGCGGCCCAGCGCCGCCTACGAGGCACCGCGGGGGCCTCAGGGCGCGGCGGGCGGCCGCGACCGCTTGGGCGTTGTTGATGTACATGTAGTTGCTGCGCTGGGCGGTGGAGTCCGTCACGCTGTCGATCTCGCCCTGGTTGCGCAGGATGTTGTAAGTCCTGTATGCCGCTGCCATCCTTGCGATGGCATGCCGCGGATGGTCGTCTGCTTGCTCATGATGCGCCAGACCTATGCGAGCGAGGACGTCCGAGGAGAGCTAGCCCGCGGTCGGGCGACAGTGGCCCACATATGTGGGCAAGTCAGGTAGTGGCTGGTGTCGTCTGTGTTCTTGGAGTCGTCGCGTACGTCGCATCCGAAGAGGCATGGCTTCTAGCGTGGGTTCACGTACACGCGGTGGGATGTGGTCCACACCCCCGCCAGCGTCTTGACCATCGGCCAGGAAAGCGAGGAGGTCGTGTTCGCCGGCAACTTCTTCAGCGCGCGCCACTCGTTTGTGTTCGAGTTGGGGGTGAAGTTTCTCCCAAGAAGTCCATCACGTGATGATTTGTCTTAGTTCTCGAGGATGTTCACTTGGCGCGAACTCACACTGGTCGTGGTAGACGTAGTTGACGTTGTATGTTCGTCAACAGGTGCCAGGCGTGGGTTGTTGCGGGTCTCCTAGTCGACCCATCGACGACGAGCGCGATGTTCTGCAACTTCCTCGGCCAAGTCACACTGAACAGTGGTATATTGACGCTCGTCCGTGTATGCCACCAATCTCCGAGAGCGGGGGCGGTCACTGCGCTGCCGCGCCATCGTGCATATCTCGACCGCCCTGTCACGGCGTGCCATTTCAGAACCGAATGCATCGTCGAGGGCGAAGTTCGCGTCGAACTGCGGCCTGCGCAGCACGGCGGTCACGTAGGGGACGCACCAGTCCATCCAGTCCTTCTGGTCGTCGATGTCGTTGCCGAAGAAAACGCTTGGGACCAAGCGCGCTGTCCATGCTTCAGCGCGCTCGTGCAGGTACTGCATGGAGTCGTGGGAGGCAGCGCCCACTTGCGGTTGAGGTTCCTCTAGAGTCGTGGCCACATTTGAGCCAGCTGCAATGTCTATTGACGCACCCTGACCCACCGCAATGTCGGAGGGACCGCCGCCACACGAGGGCAGCAGAGGGAACCAGGCAAGGAGGCGACGTAGCATGGTCTTGTGGAAGACATCGTGGTACAAAAGGCGTTGGAGTTCACGCAGGAATTCTTGCTGAGGTGATGTTCTGGTAGCAGCCCTTGTCACGGTGGTGCCATCATCTTGCACCCTGCCACGGTGCTTGGGTTGATGCTGGCCAGCCCTGTCACGACTGGCAGCACTCCTCGCTTGATGTCCTGCAAGAGCGGTGAGATTGTGAGCGCGGCTGAGTGTGGAAGTCGTACTTGTCGTCGATCCAGTCGAGCGAGCGAGGGTCTTGAATAAGAGTCCTTACCAGTTGGGAACATTTTGTTGTGGGAGACGGCGTCGAAGCGTTGAGCGATCGAGATCTGGTCAGTCCAACATCCAGCACACCAGCGGCCCCGAATCACCTGGCAGATCGGTAGACGTTCTTCGGCGAGATTATGATGTCCTCGAAGTAGGGACTGCCATCCAGTGACAGTGAACGTGGCCGTGCGCCACATAGTCGCAGCAAGGTATGTCTCAACGCCTTGCGGCATCAAAGTGCAGGCCCATTGGGAGAACGATAAGGTTCCCATCTTCGTGAAATGTGAAGGAACCGCACGGATCAGCTTGTGAAGACCGTGCATCTCCTTGGCCAAGAAGAAGAGGACAGGAGGAAATAGCTGGCCCACGCACGATGGACATGTCACGGCTGCTGCATTGTATAGTTTGATGCACTGCTGGATGGGGGCGTGAGAGTCGCCGAGGATCTGGAGTCTGTCCCACCACTTGCTGGCAGGACCACGCCACTGACGGTCAATAGAAGCGCCAGGCCCGATAAAGACACCAAGGTATCGCGCCTCGCTGCTGATTGTGAAATCTTTCCACGGCTCGTAGATGTTCGTCAATATGTTGCGGATGGTGTCGATGATCTCGGATGTGGGCGCTGCCAGGCTGCGCCGCGGTCGACACCTCCGTGAGCTCCTGGGGTGCCCGGCGGAGTGGCGCCGCCTTCGCATCCCAATGCAGCAAAAACTGCGCAGTCGTCGGCATTCTCTCGAGTTCCTGGGAGGTCCAGCGGAGAGCGATCCCACGCAGCCCCAAACTACTGCTCCCATCAGCGTAGGCGTGGCGCTGCCGCTATTCTCGCGTTCTCCTGGGAAGCCCTGCGGAGCGCGGCCCCGCGCGGATCCACAATAGTTATGCTTGGTCCTCCCCGGGCGCTGCCAACCGCGTGACGGGTTGCGCTTTTGTGAGCTCCCAGTCTGTCCAGCGGAGTGCGGTCCTGCGCAGACTCGAACTATCACTCCCCCCCCCGGGCGCCGCCACTGCGCAACTGATGCAACGTTTGCAAGCTCCTGGGAGGTCCAGCGGAGGGACGTCCTTTGCATACCCAAGCTGTGCATCAGTTGCTCCCTTCCCTGGGCGCTGTCAGCAACACTGCTAGGAGCTCCAACGGGGAGCGGTCTCACGCAGTCGCAAACTAACAGTCCATTGCCTTGGTCCTGCCAGTGGCGCAACTATCTTCACGGTCGTAAGCTCATGGGAAATCCAGCAGAATGACGTTCACGCTGGCATTTGTCTGCCCTTTGGTGCAATCCCATAGGGCTTTGTTGTTACGTCCCATGCATGTCCCCCCATGCAGCTCGCAAAGGGTCGACGCGCTCTTTCAGATGTTCACTCGTCTTGGAAAGGCCCGTCGATACTGCCACTTGTGCTACATGGGCTGGGTGCGCCCTTACGTGAGCATTGCCTATGTGTGCCGTAATGGGCGGGGGAAACACCTAAGAACCGTGGCGCTAAGGCTCTGGGCGGAGCTCCCTATGAGGCCACGACATGCGTAAGGGGTGTGCCGTAATGAACATGCGGAGGGCAGGCAAGGATGGCAGGAGGAAGGAGTGACGCGATGCGCTGTCGTTTCAAAACGAGGACCCAACGCCACAGGAATGTTTGGGAAAAACACGTGAAAAACGCCTGGGAGTACCACCGTTGTCTCGACTGCCTCTGAGTCCTTGGACCCCCGTCCGCCTCCCCCCTCGCAGGCGCGCCAGACGATCGGCGATCAATGGGCGATTGGGGGTCGATGCATCTCCCCCTGAGCCTATCCCCTGATAGTTTGCGGGTCACAACTAGGCTCTCCAGCGGCCGTTCGGGACGATCTGGGCACCCTCGGAACACGCTAGGCAAGCAGCTGCCGGAGAGCATCCCGAGGCTGGAAAACCGCCGAGGGCCGACGAAACTGCTCACGTTTCCCCCCCATCGTTGCCCCTGACACACCCCACACAGGCGCGCCAACCGAAGGACGCCGGCGAGCACGCGCGCGCGCGCGCGCCGTCGTCGTCGGCGTCGCGGTCACCGTCGCAGTCGCCGTCGTCGCCACCGCCGCCGCCTCCGCCTCCGCCGCCGCCGCCGCCGCCGCCGCCGCCGTCGTCGTCGTCGTCGTCGTCGTCGTCGTCGTCGTCGTCGTCGCCGTCGTCGCCGTCGATGTCAGTGTCACCTTTAGGCCTCCAGGGCACCTCCGCGGGAGCCGGCCGTTTCCGGGCGGCCGCCCTCCCGCCGTGCCCGCCGCGGCGAGGCGGCGGCCCGCCCTCGGGCGGAGGGGCGGCGGCCCGGCGCACGCGCGCGGCGAGGATCGCCCGCAGTGCATGCTGGGATCGCTGCGGGGGTTGCGACGGGTCTAAGGTTGAGGGGGATCCTCGGAGGCGGGCGAGGGGGGGAAGTGAGAAGGACAAGGCCTTCTCAGACGGCGGCGGGAGTTCTCAGAAGCTCTCGCGCCCTCTGAGAATTTGTTGGGTCTGCGGTGACGGTTTGGAAAATTTCTCAGAAGGCCAAGGGACTTCCGAGCCTTCTAAGAAGTTTTTCATTTCGCCCCTCGCTCGCCGCTGATATAGGGGGCCACGATCGAGTATCGCTGCGGAGGATAAGACTGCGAAGGATTCAATTCAAGGGGCTGTCAAGGGCTTGAGGTGTAGGGGGGCGGGGGATCGCCGTGGGAATGCTGTTAAGGGTTCAAGGCTTAGGGCCCACTAGTGCCACTCAAAGCCTGCTGGTTTTGGGGGATATGGGGTTCACGATCAGGGATCGAGAAAGCAGGCTTGCTACACACGGGATGAGTGCCATTGAGAGCGGCAAATGAGTGCCAATGCCTCTTTTGATTTTGATCTGGCTATGATGCCCACTCGTGCCCATCACGCTCTGTCTTCGCAGACTTCGCATCCCCCTATATTGGTGGGGCGGGAAGACTGGTCGCCGCCCTCGGCACTGCACGTGCTGTGCCATGTTCATGAGGATGTCCCCCCGCGGCCCCTATGAGGGAAGCTGCGGAGGGTGTGAAGCCTCATGGCGGTCCTCAGTCGTCACCGGGGGGTGGGGGGGGAGGGAAAGCACCTGAAAGTGGCAATAAGAGAAAGTACAATCACCGCCCGAGCCAACCCACTATCAACAAGAACGGGGGTTCCACAGGCGGGGAATCACGCCGCAGTCGCCGCCACCTCGCGGCGCCACGCCCCTGTAGAATTTCTCGCTGCTGCCCCCTAAGAGAAGGCCTTCAAAAGGCGACACGAAATCCCCCCCCCCTTAATGGGCCCTGGAAGCGACAAGGCCGTTTTTGTCGCCGGTTCCGTTTTGCCGTTTTGGGGCCGGTTCCGATGCATTTCTGTTGCCGGTTCCGTCGCATTTGTTTTGTAAGTTCCGGCTCCAGTTCCACTCCTGAAGCCGTATTTTTGCCGTTCCCGGTCGCCGTGCTTTTGCCGTTTCCAGTTTCAAGAGACACTTTTCGGAAACGGTGAAGAAACGGCCCTGCAGTTTCCGGGGCCCACTACAACCCCCCCGTACTCGTGCTGCAGCGTCCACCCGTACCCGCAGTCCCAGTCGTGGTGGTGGTCGTGGTCGTCGTCGTCGTCGTCGTTGTAGCCGAAATCGTCGTCCTCGAGGTCCGTCGTCGGTGCCAGGTTCGCGGGGATTTGCCCCCGCAGCCCCGAGGATGAAAGTTGCGGATGGTGTTAGGCCTCATGGTGGTCCTCACTTGTAAGGCCTATGCTGGTCCTCGCCGGGGAAGAGGAGAGGACTCGCGGTGCTGCGCCAACTCGTACTCGTAGTTTCAGTCGTGGTCGTCGTGGTCGCCGAAGTCGTCGTCCTCGACGTCCGTCGTCGGGGCCAAGTTCGTGGGGACTTGCCCTCGCAGCCCCTATGATGGAAGCTGCGGAGGGTGTGAGACCTCATGGCGGTCCTCACTGGTAAAACCTATGATGGCACTTTGGTTGCTCTGATGGCAACACTGGACGACCGGCAGAGGCTGAGTCCCGTTCACGGTTCATTAGGGGATGGGGGGTAAAGCTTCAGATGATAGGGTATGGGGGTGAACGATCCGGGATGAAAGGCTTACGATCATTTACAATCCGGGATGGGGGTCTACGATAGGGGTTATTATGCTATGTTTTTTGTACGATAGGGGATTGCGGAAAGATATTGCCAAGGGAGTAAGGGATAGGGCTTACGATCAGGACTAAGTGGACTCCGCCCACTAAGCGGAGTTAGTTACCTAACCCCATCCAAGCCACTTTGGGTATCTGAAGCCCACTTATAAGCCAGTTTTGGCCAGATTTAATCACCTCGGCCTCCGACTTTAACCAACCTATCCCTGTAGCACCCCCCGCGGCGATCCTGATAGAGGGGCAAGAAACGGCACAGATATGATTGCTCGGAAGTCCGCGCGCACTTCTCGGGCCAGCGCTGGAGCCTCCCTCCCTGGCGTGCGGACCGCGCCAAGGGTGGCGCTGGAGGCCCCGCCACATGGGGCTCAGCGCCGACCCAAGACATCCGCGCGGAGTTACGGCATATTCTGTGTATGCCACTTTTCCTCCCTCGAGAGAGGCGGCGGCTCAGCGCACGCGCGCGGCGAGGAGCGCCCACAGGCGGCGAGCCCAGACATCCGACGATACGCCTCGAAAGCAAGTAATGACGTAGCGCCCCGCAGCTGCGGATAAGAGTGAGGGGGCGTTGGGGACGTCGGCAGTTTGCGAGACTCTGGAGAAAAAAAAAAAAAGAAAAAATAAAAAAAAAAAGTAAAGGAGAAAGAAAAAAGAAAATATAAAAAAAAAAAAAAAAAAAAAAAAAAAAAAACAAAACAAAAAAAGAACGAAGGATAAATAAACATAAAAAAAAAAATAAATAAAAAAAAAAAAAAAAACAATAAAAGTAAAAAAAAATACATAATAAAAAGACTTAAAAAAAAACTAAAAAAAAAAAACAAAAAAAAAACTAAAAAAAATAATAAAAAAAAAAGACATAAAAAAAGTAAAACAGTAAAAAAAAATAAATAATTAAACAAAATACGTGGACCAAACGACCCACCCCCCAATACCCACACAACACACCCCACCCCACAAACCGTCACCCCCCACAACAAAAAAAAGCCCTCCGTAAGCGGCCAAAATTTCACAAATGATACAACGAGCCCGCCGCAGGCGCCAATTTCTTCGTTAAGCCATTGTGGGTAGGTCGCGGGAGGGTCGCAAAGGGGTCGCGGGTGGGTCGCGGGTGGGTCGCTGTTGGGTCGCGGGTGGGTCGCGGGTGTAGAGGGCAGAACATCCACCCCTAATAATCACACCGACAAGCGAAGCCGTTTAGTGAACGCACATAAGGAATGCATCGAACAGGGCAGGGCTGTTTAGTAAACGCCCAGGGCCGTTTGGTAAACGTCAACTGTCTGGTCTGGGTGGTTTCTCCTCCCTTGAGGCCCTCGCGGGTGAGTCGCGGTGGCTCGCGGGTTGGTTCGCCGGTGGGAAGTCGGCTGTGGGTCCGGTGGTCGCGGCTGGGTCGCGGGTGGGTCGCGGGGTGGGTCGCGGGTGGGTCGCGGTGGATCGCGGGTGGGTCGCGGGTGGGTCGCGGGTGGGTCGCGGGTGGGCCGCGGGGTGGGTCGCGGGGTGGGTCGCGGGTTGGGTCGCGGTGGGACGACGACAACAAACAACAACAACAACAACAATTACTAGCACGTGGGGACACTCCGTTCTCACCATTGCCAGGGTTTTCATAGGAGGCGGGCAATACCCCCACTTTGTGGGGGGGCCGGTTTAAGCTCTACCAAATTTCCAAACGACTCTTCGCCACCACCCACACCCAGCTTCCCGCCCTATGACGTTCGGACACTTCACTTCGTGGCATGCGGACGACCGTGGCTACTATTCAGGGCCCCGCGGCCGACGACGACGGCGTGCGCGCGCGAAGAAAAAACGAATGTGTCCCGCATGTATTATTTGACAGGGATGATGGCCCTGGCAGGTGCGCAACCGTTGTTGCAGAAGTTCGAACAAGTTGCTCGCAAAAGCCCGTTTGACAGAAATGTTTAAAAAGTGTTGGGTTTCCTACGAATCCGCAAGAGCGCGCGGGATGAGATTTTGACATTATTTTGTTGAAAAACCATTGGTTTTTTGATGTTTTTATGTTGAAATCGCTCCGAACACTAAGCTTTTGGAAGGATTTCGTCTTGCGCGCGCGAATGTCCACTTTACCTTATTTTTTGCAAGGGATTCTTGAAATTTGATTATATTAGAACAAGAAATGTCATTTTATAGTGTTTTTTTTGCAAGGGAAAACGGATTACAACAAAACAAATGGATCTGGATCACATCGTTTTACCTGAGGCTTCCTCACGAAAATGATGAAAATGTAGCTGCGGCCTAGGCGCGGCGAGGGGGGCGTGCACCAGGGGGCCCAACAATAATTATTCTTTAAAAGTAATAATGTTCAACAACAACAACAACAACACCAACAACAACAACAGCAACAACAACAACAACAACAAGAACAATAACACAAACAACACCAACAACAACAACAGCAGCAGCATCAGCAGCAACAACAACAACCACATCAATAACAACAACAGCAACAACAACACCATCAACAAGACCAACACCAACACCAACACCAACACCAACACCAACAACACTAGCAACACCAACCACAACAACAACAGCAACACCAACACCAACACCAACACCAACAACACCAACAACACCAACAACAACACCACAAACAAACAAACGAAAACAACAACACCAACACCAACACCAACAACACCAACAACAACAATCACAACATCCACAACAACAACATCAACACCAGCAGCAACAACCACAGCAACAACACCACCACCAACATCAACAACACGAACAACACCAACAACAACACCTACACCAACAGCAATAACATAAACAACAACGACGCAACACGCAGAAATCTCACCACGAATTCCTTATTCAGCCACGCACCCTGCACGGTTTCGGGACTCGGGTCGTTCTCCGAAACGTCTCGGGCGACCAAGGCCTCCGAGGTCCCACGACCGTGCGGCGAGGTCTCTTGGGATTTCGAGGCCACCGTGCGGTCCGTCACCACAGGGTGTGGGGGAACCCGATTCGATCCAGGCATGCTTTATCGATTTCGGCCTCCAGGGCCTGGGGCCGCTTTTGGGTCCAGGGGCCATCAGGACCGAATTCAGGAAGAAAAACGGCACAAAATAATAGAATCAACAATTGCGTAAACGTAAAGCTTCGGAACTCCGCGCGGATATCTTGGATCGGCACTGAAGCCCCCTCCTTGTTGCGCGGAACGCACCAAGGCCGGCGCCGGAGATGCCGCCAGGGGGTCACCAACGCCGATCCAAGAGATCCGCGCAGGGATTATGTTTAGAGTGTGTATTCTAATTTCCTGCAAGTGACAAGGTATTGTGACTTCTGGTGCCGCGGATCGAAACATCGTATCGACGGATCTCTCGGGAAGATTGAGCAGGGACCGACCGTCCCAGCATCACTATAGACCTACCACACCATGTTCTTAGACCAACATAATGTTCGAACACGGCCTCAGCCATACATATCCTGATGACATTCGAGTAGGAGATCGACAACAGCATCCAGAACTTATTGGAACATGCCACTTCGTATCATATATTCCACGAATCAGTGGCTTGTGGGGTTCGTCAGTTCTGTAGTCGACCTCCTACTCGAATATTTCGCATATTTTGCACGAGCCACGGCACACATTCTTAGCACACTCTCTGGCGGGCCTGCCAGCACGCCGGGACGGCTCGCCACTGCTTATAAGAGGGGGCGCGACGCGCGCTGGCCCGCCGCGGGGGGCGCGGCGCGGGCCAGGAGCGGGCAGAGAGCACCGAATATAGCACGGAAGGTGCGAGCTGGAACGGAAAGCGTGCAGCCGTGCTAATCATCCGGGGGAACAAACAATGGCATCAACATACAGACCCAGAGGTCCGCGCAGAACTCTCGGATCGGCGCTGGGCCCCCCCTCCCTGGCGCGCGGGGCACGCCAGGGGCGGCGCCGGAGGTGCCGCCAGGGATCTCCAGCGTAGATCCGAGGAATCTGCGGGGACCTCCGCGTTTTCATGTATGTGTCAGGCTTTGCTCCCCTGCAGGCATCTAAAAAGTTCCTCGGGCCAGCTCGAGGCTCTGCGTGATACCCTCCTGTGCGGGGCGGGGGCGGCAGCGCGGGTGGCGGGGAGCTCGATCGTGGATCAGGGGTCGTGGATCGGGGGGGGGAGCTTTCTTGGGGGAAGCGCTGCGGGGCCTCCCGGGGGCGCCCTCGTCGCGGCCATGGCTGAATCTCCTCGAGGTCCTGCTTCAGCACTTTTGCCGCTACCATGATATAACCATCAATATAACCCATGTTATAACTAGCACAAACCAATATACAACATGTACAAGTTCAGTTATAAGTCGTACAACCCAAGAATACCTTTGTTATAAGTCTCATGCGACTTATATATGGTAATGGTGTTGTAGTGGTTTTATAGACGACTTTATGAACTACTTCTGAACACCACAACCATACTAACACATAGTTATGAACAAGATATAGAAAGTTACGACTTGACCCCCAAGAGTTACAAAACAGTTACAAAGTTACAAAAAGTTATGAACAAGTTATGAAACAAGTTATGGAACGATTGGGATGGCGTGCGAACTCGGCCAGAAAACGTCACACACGCGAACACTCATTTATACGCATGATAGGGTCCTGTTGACGTCCGATGGGGCCTGCAGGGCCACGATCTGGCCAGGGCCACGATCTTTTGAGGGGTGCCACGACATGAGATCCCCGCGGAGTTCCACAGGGAACTCTGCGGGGTGTGCCGAAGGGGTGTGCCGAAATGTGCGTGGGAATTTTATTGCAAGGAGGTCTCGAGCGAAACGGCCGCCGACGGCCTCGTCTGTAGCCATTTTGGCTCAGGCTTGTTTAGTTCAAGCTCGATCGGGGCCGCATGCGACCGCCGACGAAGAGGACCCGCTTTGAGCGGGCGGTGGAGGAAGTTGGTCTGGGCGCGTCACTGGCCGTCGTGCGGCGGGTTCTGTCGTGTGCTGCAGGGCACGGCGAGGACTCGGATGGCGACGACGACGTCGACGATGGGACCGCTGCCGACATGTACGCGCGCGTGACTGGCCTTTGCAATTCATATGGCAGGGTGGTCCAGACGTTGCGGCTGCCGCTGCAAGACGGAACGTTCTACGAGTGGTCAGTGGCCCACCCTTGTGCGCTGTTGTCATGGCTGTGTTCCGAGTGTCCGCAGCTGGAAGCGTTTATTCGCGAGCATTGTTCTGGTCAAGTGAATCGCGTTGTATTGGGGGG
Organism: Prorocentrum cordatum; assembly: GCA_963575745.1. Taxonomy (NCBI): domain Eukaryota; class Dinophyceae; order Prorocentrales; family Prorocentraceae; genus Prorocentrum; species Prorocentrum cordatum. The sequence continues at coordinate 867,860 of CAUYUJ010014837.1, read as the reverse complement.
ACGAAACAGTAGGAGGCAATCCACTACGTCCAGATAATAGGACCAAGTTTCTTGCTGTATATTGGAGTTTCCTCGAGCTGCCCGATTGGTACAGGGTCCTGGACCATGGGTGGATCCCAATCGGGTTCATTAAGGCCGACACTTTGAAGGATGTCGTGTCCGGCTATTCTGGAGTGTTGAAGCACGTTCGCGCGCCTTTGGCTCCGACCGCCGACCCTTCTCCCTGGTTAAACAGCAGCTAAAATACTCACTGCGTGGAGCTCCCCATATGTGCATCTCATGTTTTATGTCATGTCGTGGTGAGCGTCTGTTCATGAGCGGTCGACTACAATGGCGCGTCCACGTGGGCGACAGGGCCGACGAAGACAAAGGACCCCGAATGCGAGTGATTGCGCATGGGTCAGAGTGAGCTTTGAGTGTGGTTGAATGCGAGCCTCTTCCTCTTCATCCCCCCTCCTCAGCTGCCAGGCCTTCCCCTTTTCAGCCCGTGGTAGCTTTGGAGCTTCCCACATGTGCATATGTTGTAGGATAGTTGGCAGTGGGGTATGTACGACGAGCGTTTAGCCACACAAAACCATACGTGCATGTCATGTTGGAGGATAATGCCACGGTGAGCATTTCCAACGATCCCCGCACACAACCACAGCCCCCCCCCTCGCAGTCACCCCCTATGAATACATATATAGGTGTGTGTATATATATATATATATATATATATATATATGTCCTGGACTTCGGAACGAACGTTCTGCTCGCGTCAAGGACCTTCGAGCAAAGCGCCCTCCTCCTCCTCCTCCTCCTGTTCCTCCGCCCCCTCCCTTCTCCTGCTCCTGCTCCTCCTCCTCATCCTCCTGCTCCCCCTCCCCCTCCGCACCCCCATGCCCTTCCTCACGATCCCCCGCCTCCTCCTCCTCCTCCTGTTCCTCCTCCTCATCCTCGTTCCTGTCATTTCCCTCCCTGTTGAGCCCAGAAACAGGCGAACCGCCTGAGACATCCCCACAATATGGCCGCGAACGTGCCCGTGCAACCACCCCTGGCGGCTCCCCATAGGGGTGCTGCAACCAGCGCCCCGCTTGAGACATCGTCACAATCTGCTCCCCAAGCGAAGGATGTTGAGCCCAGGAACAAGCAAACCGCCTGAGACATCCCCACAAAATGGCCGCGAACGAGCCCGTGCAACCACCCCTGGCGGCTCCCCTTAGGGGTGCTGAAACCAGCGCCCCGCCTGAGACATCCTCACAATCTGCTCTCCAAGCGAAGGATGTTGAGCCCAGAAACAAACAAACCGCCTGAGACATCACCACAAAATGGCCGCGAACGAGCCCGTGCAACCACCCCTGGCGGCTCCCCTTAGGGGTGCTGAAACCAGCGCCCCGCCTGAGACATCCTCACAATCTGCTCTCCAAGCGAAGGATGTTGGGCCCAGAAACAAGCAAACCGCCTGAGACACCCCCACAAAATGGCCGCGAACGAGCCCGTGCAAACACCCCTGGCGGCTCCCCTTAGGGGTGCTGAAACCACGCTATGCCAACCGCCTGAGAACATCCTCACAATCTGCTCTCTCAAGCGAAGATGTTTGAGCCCAGAGATCTAGCAAAAAGCAAACCGCCTGAGACATCACCACACAATGGCCGCGAACGAAGCCAGCGCAACCACCCCTGGCGGCTCCCTAGGGTGTTGGGAAAAAAAAACCAGCGCCCCGCCTGAGAATCCCTCACAATCTGCGCCCCAAACAGAAAGGATAGTTGACCCAGAAACAAGCAAACCGCCTGAGACATCCCCACAAAATGGCCGCGAACGAGCCCGTGCAACCACCCCTGGCGGCTCCCCTTAGGGGTGCTGAGAATGAGTATGCCTGAGTATGAGTAAGTCTGTGTCTGAGTAAATCTGGGTATGCGTAGGTCTGTGTATGAGAAAGTCTGTGTATGTGTACGTCTGGGTATGAGTAAGTCTGAGTATGACTAATACTGTGTATGAGCAAGTCTGGGTATGAGTGAGTCTTTGTATGAGCACGTCTGGGTGTGAGTAAGTCTGTGTATGAGTAAGTCTGTGTATGAGTATGTCTGAGTGTGAGTAAGTCTGAGTATGAATAGGCCTGAGTATGAGTCAGTCTGAGTATGAGTAAGCCTGTGTAGGAGTAAGTCTGAGTATGAGCAAGCCTGAGTATGAGTAAGTCCGACCGGCGGGGAGGAGGAACGAGGAGGAGGGAGAAGGAGAGGGAGTATGAGGTGTCCAAGTAATAACAATAACCCCATCTTAGGATATGGGGAACTAATTTAAAAACGATTTACAACGAGTACAAAAACAAGCCTGTCCGCTTCTCGACCCGCACTTTGGGTAGTTGGATCTTCCACATGTGTTTCACTGATATGTCAAACTTCTGCACGGGCATACGGTTCTGCACTGGTGGCGTCGCGCCTTTCCACGTGAGGGGCCGCTTGGCGTGCTTGATCCAAGACGAGAAAGCGCACAAGGAAGCCAAGGCCCTTTTCCTCCTCCTCCTCCTCCTCCTCCTCCTCCTCCTCCTCCTCCTCCTCCTCCTCCTCCTCCTCTCCCTCGTCCTACTCTTCCTCCCCCTTCCTCGCCAGGGCGCCTTCGGAGCTGGCGGGCTGGCTTGCTGTCAATGTTGCAAGAACATAATTTCTTGCGGCGTCGAAAGGATTCAATCGGACGGGTATCTTCGCCATTACAAGACGGCGATGCCAAACGAATTCGACCGCCACACGGACGAATCTTATTGGGCAGTGGTTGACCGATTGACATCTTTGAAAGGCACGTTGAACAAAGGGGAGTTCAAACAGAAACAGCAAAGCTTCGGTTTGCACTACGATCCGTCATCGCTGGTGTTCGACAACACACTGCGCGAACATTTTTTCCTGTCTCGAGCTGTTACTGGGATTGGATGCGCGCGCTCCTTACCACTGGCGGTGTTTTGCAGTTTCAGGTGAACGAGTTCTTGCTGGACATGGTGGACTACGGGATCGGCGTGGCCGACCTGGACCGAACGTTGCAGTCGTTCGTCGCCGAGAACAACACTCGCTGCAGGCCCCTCGGAACTCGTTTCTTCGCGACAAGAATGTCGAAAACCCGAGGGCATCACATCAAGGTGTTTGCTGGGGAGATGTTGACGGTCGTCTGCTTTTTGCCCTAACCAGTAGGCTCGCCGCCTGCCCGTCGAACCCCCCAAGCCGTGGTATAAAGTTTGTAGTGTCTTGGGGCTGCCAGGTCGGAGGCGCCTTGGCCCGCAGGCGCGGGCAGCGGATTATTGTACATACATTTTGGATCCGAGGAATGCCTTGCCACGGCAGAGTGAGTGTATGCAGTTCGCTGGTCGGATTTGCCATATATTGGAAAGTGGTGAAACTGCCGTAGCTCGCGTAGATACGTTGAAAGTTTTGTTCGAGCAACACCACAGATTGATGTTAGAGCTGTGGAGTTTGGACTGCGTGAAGGTGAAGGGCCATCTACAACATCATATACCAGACTGTCTGGAATTATTCGGGCACAACCTCAGTTGTTTCAATAATGGGCGCAGGAACATATTGGTCAAGAAATTGTGTGTGTGTTTTATGTAAAGATGGAGAATCCGTCTCTGCCGATTTTGGTCCGCATTTTAATCGATTTGGATGCCCGCGCGAAGGGGGGCCCCTTCGCCGCGAACCGATTGGCGTCGGCGGTCAAGCATACACCTGAATTGCTGCATCCTTTAACTGAGCTGGGATTTGGGCAGCCCGCTAATGTTTTCATGGCGAAGCGCATGGAAGTGGGCACGCAGAAGTTGCCCCCGTCAGATTTGGTGCATGTGCAATATCCGACAGGGCAGCGCAAACACGGCCTGGTGGTGGCATTCGTGGACGCTCATTGGTTGGAAGGCCCTATTCGTCAAGCGTATTTCGCTGTTTTGCGTGTGCTTGCCGCAGACGGCGAGCTGCTGGCGCCAACCGCGGTGCATGAGCTGGTGCAGGTGTCTTGGATTACAAGTGTTCACTGGAAGAGCAGGGTCGGTGATAAATACCGCTTGGTTGTCCGCCCGAGCTGATGCAAAACATACCTTCTCCTCCTCCCCCTCCTCCTCCCTCCTCCCCCTCCTCAGTCGCTCCTCCTCCCTCCGCAGGCGAGCCTCGCGGGGCCTCGATGGGCGCGTTCTGATTTTTTGAATTCCGAGGCGAATTCAGCCGAGGCGACGACGGAATCCGAGAAAATAGATCGGCCTCCCCCCAAGTAGGACCCCACCGGAATCGCAGGGCGCGTTCTGATTCTCTGGAATTTCGAAGCGAATCCAGCCGAGGCGACGATGGAACCCCAGAGTAGGTCGGCCTTGACGCCCAGCTCGGCTTCCGCAGTCCTGCGGGGCAGGCTGCGCGTGGCGGCGGGGCGGTTCGGGGAGAGTGGACGCGGGGGGGCGAACGGAGGATGGGCGAAGGGAGGGCGAAGAGGAGGAGGGGGGGGAGGAGGAGAAGGAGGAGGGGCATTTTTTTATGATTTTTTGTTTTTTTTGCTCCCAGTGGCCGCTTGGCCCCTGGGAGGTTCGTCCTGGGGGCCGAACCGTAGGAGGGGGCGGAGGAAAGAGAATGAGGAGGGCGGCAACAATAAAAAGAAAAGAGGGGAGAGGAGGGGGGTCCGGCAAACAACAACATAATTAGAGAAGCTGCAGCAATTTTTTGTTCAAATGCATCCTCAAAAAAAAAAAAAAAAAAACGAAAAATAAAAAAAAAAAATAAAAATAAAAAAATCAATGAAGAAGAATAAAAAAAGAAATAAATATAAAAAAAAAAACTAACACAAAAAGAAGACAAAAATAAAAAAAAAGAAAAAAAAAAAAAATAAAAAAACAAAAAAAAAAAACAAAAAAAAAGTAAAAAAAAAAAAAAAAATACAAAAACAATAAAAACCAAAAATAAAAAAAACCACAACACACGGCGGGAGTTTGATTTTGGGCCAGAATCCCTTGGTCCCGTCGCTGTGACGAAGGGGCCTCTTCCATGCGGCGCGCTAACGAGCGCGCAGGCGGCGAAGATCTTGGCGGACCACGAGGTGAAGGTCACCGTGCGTGATCGTGGGCGCGGCGGCGGCAGGGACTTGCAGTGCGTCGGCCGATCGGGGAACCCGGCGTCGGCGAGGTTGGCGGCGCTCGAGGTCATCGAAGCCAGCGGCCGAGCTGGTGGCAGGAAGGCGCCCTTGGACCAGCACGTGCAGCGGGTGGCGGACAGGGCGTGCCAGGCGTCGCTCAAGCGGCAGAAATCACCGCAGACACAGGTGCAGGTGGACGTGCCGCCCTGGGATAGCTGGGCCGAGGAGTGCGGGGTGCCACCGCGGGCGTACGTGCAGGTGGAGGCGTCGCCCTTGGACAGCTCGGCCGAGGAGTGCCAGATGCCATCGAAGATGGCTGCGCAGGTGGGGGCGTCAGATTGGCGCAACTGGGCCGAGCACAAGCAGTGCGAGCAGCATGCGCACGAGGTGGTGGGCTCCGACGCGACATGGGCTTCAGGACCGCCCGCCGACTGCCATTGCGGGGCGGGGGAGGAGCGAGGAGAGGGAGAGGGGGGAGAGGGGGGGGGAGGAGGAGGAAGAGGAGGGGGAAAAGCAGGAGGTTCCTCACTCTTCCTCCTCCTCCTCCTCCTCCCTCCTCCTCCTTGGGGTCGTCTTGAGGTCCGATGAACAGCGGTGGGGCACGTCTAGCACCAAGACGGGCCATGAGTGCCCCAAGAGACTCCCAAGGAGGCCCAAGAGGGCTCCGAATCACCGAACGATCGGCATCCAGGGCCCCCCCCCCCCCAACGGAAAACCCCCCCACGGACAACGCAAAACATGGCAACCCCGCACGAAAAAAATGTGGCCGAAATGGGGCGGCGCGAGAAAACAGCAACATTATCTTCATGTGTTTTCAAGGAGGAATGCAGCAGCAAGGGGAGGGGGGGCGGCAGCGTCAGGGAGGCGATTGCGCGCCGCCCTCCGCCCTCGCAGGACGGGTTCCCCTTGCAGACGAACAACATGGAGCTCACTGCCAGGCGGGCGGGAAGGCGCGCCGCTCGCCGCCGCTGCCTGCCCTCTCGCAACATCTCATCCTCGCCCCCCCCCCCCCCCCTCCTTTCGTCCCTGACCCTCCTCCCTCCTCCCTGACCCTCCTCCCTCCATGCAGCTCCTGACCCTCATCCCTCCCCCCTCCCTCCTCCCTCCTCCCTTGCCCCCCCCTCCTCTCTCCCTGGCCCTCCCCCCTCCTCACTGACCCTCCTCCCTCCATGCAGCCCCTGACCCTCCCCCCCCTCCACTCTCCGACTCCACCCTTTCTCCGCCTCCGCTTCCGCCCTTTTCCATCCCCCGACTCCGACCTCCCGACCTCCGCGTTCCGGAGCAATTTAGGCCTTGCGGTTTCAGCGGCTCTGCCCTCTTGCTTCCAGTGGCTCTGCCCTGGATTTCTCCTGGATGTCTTGCTCGCCCGCGGCGAGCGCGAACGGCGCGCCGTCGCCGCCAGGTGGATCACCGCTTCCAGGAGACACGGCCGCGGAGACGGCCACGGCGGAGCAGCTGGTCATCTGCGACACCTGCGGCGACGACCTCAGCGCTGTGGACGAGGAGGACTACATCACGGTGAAGGAGGGCACAGATACGCGCAAGGCCATCTGCCGCTGCAAGCCCTGCAACAACGCGCGCAAAAGGGTGAATTCCATGAAGGTGGGGAACCCGTCCGACTTCCAGACGTGGGATAAGGTGGAGGACAAGAAGGCCTTCCTCGCGGAGGCCAAGTACCTCTACGGCGAGGACCTGAAGAAGAATATGATCGAGCAGTGCAGGCAGACGAAGACGGATAGCGACAAGCAGACCTTCCACCAGGAGGGCAAGTACATGACTTTGTTGGAGGCCGCGGAGTTGCCCCGTTTCAAGACAGATCCAGCGAGCTTCGAGACCTTGAAGAAGCGGGCGCCGCAATTCGAGTGCGAGCTGACTGGGGCGCTGATGATCGTCGTGCCGGAATACGCTTTCAGCCACGATAAGTCCGCGGAGAAAAAACACGGGAGCAGTCGCGCACCATCGGCGGCGAGAGGATCGCGCCGAAGGGAAAGGCGCTGGCCAACAAGGCGAAGCAGGAGAAGAAGGACAAGCCCGCCAGGCCGTTGCCGCAAGGGCTCGTCAACAGGGCCAACCTGTTGCGGGACAGCGTGCTCGAGAGCGCGACGCAAGTGACTCGCGCCCAGATGGTGCTTTCAGACGAGTCGGCGAAGCAGTATGTGCCTGAGGCCTTGCAGGGTAAAGCAGACGACCTGATTAAGGGCTTGGAGGCCGCCTGCGAGAGCGGCAGGGACGTGCTCGCGAGGAACCGCATCGACGATAAGGGCCAACTCGCGCAGATCATCGACGATATGAAGAAGGCGCACACGGCGGCTACCATGTACTACGACAAGATTTCAAGTTCGCGACGACGACGAGGACGACAAAGGAGAAGGGGTGGAGGAGGAGGAGCAGGAGTTGGAAATGCACGGGAATAAGGAAGATGGAGGAGGACGAGGAGGAGAAGGAGGAGGAGGATAAGGAGGAGGGATGAGGGAGAGGAGGGCCGCCGCAGGTCTGCTGGAGGAGGCGCCCGAGCATCAGAGGGCGGCTTGGTTCATCGAGCTGGAGAACGGCGAAGAGGAGGCCGCGGCGGAGGACGAGACGGAGCCAGCAGATCTTGGCCAGGGCAGCCCTTTGAAGCGCGCCCTAAGTGGGGCCGAAGCGAGCCCTTCGAAGCGCAGGGTTCCGCTCGGGACGAAGTGCATCGCGGGCGCCGCGGCCGCGAGCCAGGGCAAGGACAAGAACGCGGACAAGGGCAAGGGCGCGACGAGCAAGGGCAAGGGCGATAGCGGCGCGAGGCGCGCCGCTGCGCCGAAGACCAGGGGCCGCGGGAAAGGCAGGGGCAAGGGCCGCGGGAAGGGCAAGGCGAAGGCCCAGGCGAAGCCCAAGCTGTGAGAGCCTGAGGCAGTAGGGGGTGCGTCCCCCTCCCATCCTCTTCCACATTCCTCGTTCTCCTCCACAACCATAGTCCTCCCGATGCTCCTTATCTTACTCCTCCTTGTCCGGGGAAGGAGGAGGGCCGTTTTTAGCTCCCCAGGGGGGGTCAGGGCCTAAATCGGCTTCGTTTTAGCGTCTGACCCCCCCCCCGCGGGCTAAATTCTGCAACGCTCCGTGACGCGGATCTCCTCCTCCTCCTCCTCCTCATCTTTCCTCTTCCTCTTCAGGTGCCCGAATCACTCGCCCCTCGGGACACCTCCGCGCGGAGGTGCGCGCTCATTTGCCTCCGGATGACAGAGGCGTGGGCGAGTCGAAGATAGAGGAGGAGGGAGGGGGGAGGGGGCGAGGGCGAGGAGGAGGAGGAGGAGAGTGAGGATGAGGAGGAGAAGGAGGAAGAGAAGGAAGATGAGGAGGGTGGTACCTGGTGGTACCTCGGGTGGTACCTCCAAGTGCGTGTGGGGGGTATCGTCGTCGTCGTCGGTCGTCGGTCGTAGGTCGTCGGTCGTCGGTCGTCAGTCGTCGGTCGTCGTCGATCGTCGATCGTCGGCCGTCGGCCGTCGGTCGTCGGTCGTCGGTCGTCGGTCGTCGGTCGTCGTCGTCAACCGTCAGTCGGCGGTCGTCGATCGTCGGTCGTCGGTCATCGCCGACGCCGCCGCCGTCGTCATCGCCGCCGCCGTCGCCGTCGCGGCCGCCGTCGGTCGTCGCCGACGTTGTCGCTGCCGCCGTCGCCTTGGCCGTCGCCTCCGATGCTGCCGCCGCCGTCTCCGTCGCCGTCGTCGCGCCACCCTTGCCAACCCCCGCGCCCCCCCCCCCCTCCCCCCCCTCGCGCCCGCAGGCCAGGCTGCGCAAGCAGATTGGCAACAACTGCGGCGACAGCAGGGACCATGGCGATGAAGGCGCGCGCCGCCCAGATGATGGAGGGCGGGGGCGGAGGATGAGGGGGGGGGGGAGGAGGGGCGGTAGGGAGGCAGATGCCTCTCTACCATCAACATTTTTTTCGTAAGCTCCCAGGGGCAGGTTGGCCCCTGGGAGGTTCGCCATGGGGCCTGGGGACCAAACCATAGGAGGGGGAGGAGGAAAGAGGAGGAGGAGGAGGAAGACGAGGAAGAGGCCTGCTCCGCCCCTCCCCCCGCCCCTGACCCTCCCCCCTCCTCCCTGGCCTTCCTCCCCCCATGCAGATCCTGACCCTCCTCCTTCCTCCCTCCCCCCACCCTACCCACTCGTTCCTCCTCGTCTCTCCCTGACCCTTCTCCCTCCATGCCACTCCAGACCCTCCTCCCTCCTTCCTCCCTCCTCCCTCGTCCCTCGTCCGTCCTCGTCGCGGCCGCCGTCGCCTTGGCCGTCGCCTGTGGACGTCGCCGCTGCCGCTGCCGTCGCCGTCGCCTTGGCCGTCGTCGCGCCACCCTCCTGCCGTCCCTGACCCTCCGCACTCCTCCCTGACCCTCTTCCCTTTATACAGCTCGTCGTCGCGCCTCCTGCTCCTCCTCGTTCTCCTCCACCGCCGTCGTTTTGGCTCGTCTGACCAGGCATCGAGGTGAGGCTCGCCCGCCCTCTCATACGTGAGGCTCGCCCAACGTCGCCCCCTCGTCTCCAGCGATGGCGGCGCCCGCATCGCCCACCGTCGCGAAGGCGGCGCCCGCGTCGCCCGCGTCGCCCGCGTCGCTTGGCCAGAGGCTCGGGAGGGCCTGAATCGGCGCTGAATGGTTCAGGCCACAATCGCTTCGAACGGCCAAAGTCGACGTCGTAGACGTCGTGGCCGTCGTCGTCGCCGTTCGTCGTCGCCGCCGTCGTCGTCGTCGTCGTTCGCCGTCGCCGTCGTCGTCGCCATTTTTTAGTTATCGTGGCCTGAACCACTCAGCGCCGAGCCAAGCCCTCTCTCCCAGGGAGTGGTGCCCCAACACGCCGCAGTCTCTGAATGGTCCCCCTGGAGGCACGGCCAGGCCGATTCCGCCGACTACAGGCAGCCCTTCGCCGCGGACGCCTGCGCTCTCGCCGCGGACGCCGCTCGGCGCCAGGCCGTTCAGCCCGCGGACGCCGCTCGGCATCCTGACGGCGTTCTCGCCGCGAACGCCGCCTGGCGCCAGGCCGTTCAGCCCGCGGACGCCGCTCGGCGCCAGGCCGTTCTCGCCGCGAACGCCCTGGTTGCTCTTGGCTGGCACGCCGCCAGGGCCGCCGCCGACGACGCCGTGCGGCACGCCGACAGGAACGCCGCCGCCGACGCCCCAGGCCGAGCTCACGCCGCCGCAGCGGCGCCGCCTGCGCCGCAGCGAGACGACCTCGGGTCTCCCGACCACCCCGCCCGCCAAGGTCGCCGCCACCACGCCCGTGAGCAGCGCGAAGATCGAGGACAAGACCAAGGCCTTCAAGGGCAAGAGCAAGGACAATGGCATGGGCCAGAGCTCCAAGGACAAGAGCAAAGCCTTCAAGGGCAAGGGCGCGAGCAAGGGCAAGGCCTTCAAGGGCAAAACCTGCAAGGGCAAGGACTTCAAGGGCAAGGGCAGCACGGAGAAGATCAAGGGGAAGGCCGAGAGCAAGTGCGTCAAAGGCAAGGCCAAGAGCAAGCACTTCAAGGTCACGGGGGCGACATTCGCGCGCTGCACCTAGACGGGGGCGCTCGCTCGAGCGCCAGGGGCGACTGGGAAGCGCCAGTCCGACGTTTGAAGAAATGAGGGAGGGGGGGGGGTGGGGGGGGGGGGGAAAGGGATGTGGAGGAGATAGGGAGGGAATTAGGAAGGGGTATGGGGTGACGGATGGGGGAAGGGAAGGACGGGGGAAGGGGGGGAGGGGGAGATGGGGCGGTAGTTTTGGATGGACAGGGGGGGGGGCCTGGGATGGAGGGCCCCGCCCTCCGAGGGAGGACGAAGAGGAGGAGGGGGAGGAGGAGGGAGAGGAGGGGAAGGAGGAGGAGGATGAGGATTTTTTCATATAAACAATGTAGTTTTTGGTTTCCCTGCTCCCAGGGGGGGGCCGGCTCCCCCGCCTCTCGCTCCGGCCCCTGGGAGGTTTTTTTTGCCCCCCCAGGCGGCCGTCGGCCGAAACGCGCAAAAAAACGAAACGAAAAAAAAAACGCCGGAAACCGAAAAAGAACGACGACCGGCGAACCGCCTTTTCCTGAAAAACCGCCCCCGACCGCGAAACCCGAAAAGGGGGCCGGCCGAACCCGCCCCCCCCCGAACCGCGACCGAACCGCGAACCGCCGAAACCGCGAACCCCGACGAACCGCCGACCGACCCCGACGAACCGAACCATCGGAGGGGGATGGAGGGTCTACGTGGGAGGGGGGGGGAAATGGGGGAGAGAGGGGAGAGTGGAGGGGGGGTGAGGCGGGGGGGGAAAGAGAAGAGGGGGGAAAAAAAAAAGAGAAAAGAGGAAAATGGAGACAAGAGGAGATAAAAAAAAGAGGAGGAAGGAGGAAAGCGGAGAGGAGAGGAGAGGAGGGATGAGGGGAGTAAGTAAGCGGAGGAGAGGAGGAAGAGGAAGAGGCCTGCCCCTCCCCTCCTTCCGCCCCTGACCCTCCTCCCCCCCTCCTCCCTGGCCCTCCTCCCTCCATGCAGCTCCTGGCCCGCCTCCCTCCCTCCTCCCTCCTCCCTCCTCCCTCGTCGTCTCTCCCTAACCCTCCTCCCCCCTTGAATCCACTTGCCCTGCTCTTGGCCGCTCCCCCCGCGCCCCGCGCAGGTGCGAACGCCCCCTGGCCATCCTGGTGGCGAACGAGATCCTGCTGATTGCCTGCCGCGCGCGGGGCTGCGGGGCCGGCCGTAGCGGGAGCGGCGGTGTGACGAGACGATGACGGCATCAGCGGCGATGGCAACAGCAGTGGTGTGGCGAGACGATGGCGACAGCAGTGGCGAGACGGTTGCCCCGCGCCTTGTGTAGACACATAATGGGAAGGGTGTTTCGTCTCCAAAGAGGGGCCCAGCGCTTCTCTGGCGCGATCTGCGAGCTACAGTGCTCGGCGGCTCGCGGGCAAGAAACGGCTCGCGGCCCCCCCGCCCCGTCCGAGATCTGACCCAGGGGCAGGGCCCAGGGGCGCATCGGCGAGATACGGGGGATCAGATTTCGAAACGAATCAGCCGCGGCGACCATGGGGCAGGGGGGCGTGCACCCAGATGCGCCTCGGCGAGGTTCCCGAGGGCTCAGTGTTCGAAGCGAACCAGCCGTGGCGACGAGGGGAGGGGGACTTAAGGAGACTCCGAGTTAGGCCGGAGCAGCCCGACCAGCTCTAGCAAGTTTCTGGTCCTTCAACAGCGCGCGGCTTTCCTTGTGGGGAGGGGGCCTAAGCGAGTGGTGAAGGAAGGAGGAGGAGGAGGAGAAGGAGAAGGGGGGGCGAGGCGGAGGCGGGCAGTTTTTTTTTCCGCGCCCCCAGGGGCCGCCTGGCCCCTGGGAGGTTCGCCCCGGGGACCGAACCATAGGAGGGGGAGGAGGAAAGAGGAGGAGAAGGAGGAGGAGCCTTTCGGGACAGTGTCTCAAACGGGTCTGCGGCGCCCCCCCTCCCGTCCCTGACCCTCCTCCCTTCTCCCTGACCCGCCTCCCTCCATGCAGCTCCTGACCCTCCTCCATCCTCCCTCCCTCCCCCCCCCCCCTCCTCCCTTCCCCCTTCATCCCACCCCTTCTCCTCCCACCCATCTTCCCCGCGCCTGCGCCCCCGCTCCTCCTCCACCTCCGCCTCTGCAGCCCTTTTGGGCTTTGGTCAGGTGTCGAGGCTCTGCCCGAATTACTGCCAACCGACCGTCGCCCCGTCTCGCGCTGGGGGGGATGGCTGCAGTCAACGCGCTGGTCGAAAACTGCAAGCTGGTCATCGAGCACGTCGCCGCGAGCAGGAGCATCGGGGTCGACGCCACGGCCGACGCCAAGAACATGATCTCCGACGCCGTGAGGCGCAGCGGCCCGATTACCCTCTCCGAAGCCACCGCGATCATGCAGGACATTCGCGGGGGCCAGTTCACCGCCCAGTCCAGGACAAGTCCTACTTTGGCGCCCTCGTGCATGGGAAGGCCGTCGGCCACCAAGTGACGACGACCACGAACGTGAGTGACGACGACGGCCCTGGCAGCAGCGACGCCGCCGACGACGACGGCCCTGACGACGACGACGATGACGACGACGAAGACGACAGCGATCCCGACCGCAGGTGGCCGTCGCTGGCGGCATGCCCCGCGGCGCGGGCGGTCGCGGGCGCGGAGGCGCTGGTGGAGCGGAGGTCTTCAACCAAAAGTGCCCAGCCTTCCATAATTTCATGAGCAAGGCTTTGTGGGAGGTGCACGCGGACCACGCCAAGCTGTGGAACCCAGACGCGACGAGAGCGATCGCCCACAGGTGCGACCAGCTCGGGCCCATGCGCCCGTCCGAGCCAGCGCTCCGCGACATGTGCGCGATCTACCTCTGCGCCCGCACTCCACCTGACCAGTTGCCAGAGCCAGACGGCCCCACAGCCCTGGGGCGCAAAATGGAGCTGAACACGCAGATCGTCATGCTTCGAGGTCGGTGGCGCAGGCCTCGCCATGACGTCGTGGATGTGTTCCCGAACACGCCTGCCGAGCTTCACGCCAGGTTTCCAAACGTGTACCAGGCGGCCATATCGGCGGACCATCCTGAGTTCCCATGCCCCTTGGACGTGGCGAAGCTCAACGCGATCAAGAGCTACCTGCCGCGCAGGAGGTCGCACGGCACGTGCAGGCCGCCGCTGACGAGGCAGTCCGTGCGCAGGTCGGGGTCAGCGCTCGGCCTCCGCGCGCAGCAGGCCATCGAGTACGACAGCCCCACGGATCGGCCGTGGCAGGAGCCGAGGGCCGCGATCCAGGGCAACACGCACTACGCCTACGCGAACCAGCACCTGGCCGCGCCGCCCGCAAGCGCCCCGCCCGCAGGCGCACCGCCTGCAGGCGCCCCTCTCGCAAGCGCCCCGCCCGCATACCCACCGCCTGCGCCCGCAGGCGCTCCGCCTGCAGGTGCGCAGCAGCTCGCTCTCACGGACGCCGCCGTCGACGAGGGGGCGGCCGAGGCCGTGGGCGTGACAGGGCGATTGGCCCCCGCCACCCTCTCCTGATCTCCTCATCCCTCCCCTCCTTATCCTCCTCCTCCTCGTCCTAAACAAATTACTCACTGCGTGGAGCTCCCCATGTGTGCATCTCATGTTTTATGTCATGCCGTGGTGAGCGTCTGTTCATGGGCGGTCGACTACAATGGCGCGCCCACGTGGGCGACAGGGCCGACGAAGACGAGTGGCCCCTAATGCGAGTGATTGCGCATGAGTCAGAGTGAGCTTTGAGTATGGTTGAATGCGAGCCTCTTCCTCTTCATCACCCCCTCTCAGCTGCCAGGCCTTCCCCTTTTCAGCCCGTGGTAGCTTTGGAGCTTCCCACATGTGCATATGTTGGATGATAGTTGGCAGTGGGATATGTAAGACGGGCGTTTAGCCACACAAGGCCATAAGTGCATGTCATGTTGGAGGGTAGTGCCACGGTGAGCATTTCCAACGATCCCCGCGCACAACCACAGCCCACCGCCCCCCCCTCGCAGTCACCCCCTATGAATATATATATATATATATATATATATATGTCCTGGACTTCGGAACAAACGTTCTGCTCGCGTCAAGGACCTTCGAGCAAAGCGCCCTCCTCCTCCTCCTCCTCCTCCTCCTGTTCCTCCGCCCCCTCCCTTCTCCTGCTCCTGCTCCTCCTCCTCATCCTCCTGCCCCCCCTCCCCCTCCGCACCCTCCATGCCCTTCCTCGCGATCCCCCGCCTCCCCCTCCTCCTCTTGTTCCTCCACCTCATCCCCGTTCCTGTCATTTCCCTCCCTGTTGAGCCCAGAAACAAGCGAACCGCCTGAGACAGCCCCACAATATGGCAGCGAACGCGCCCGTGCAACCACCCTTGGCGGCTCCCTATAGCGGTGCTGCAACCAGCGCCCCGCTTGAGACATCGTCACATTCTGCTTTCCAAGCGAAGGATGTTGAACCCAGAAACAAGCAAACCGCCTGAGACAGCCCCACAAAATGGCCGCGAACGAGCCCGTGCAACCGCCCCTGGCGGCTCCCCTTAGGGGTGCTGAAACCAGCGCCCCGCCTGAGACATCCTCGCAATCTGCTCTCCAAGCGAAGGATGTTGAGCCCAGAAACAAGCAAACCGCCTGAGACATCCCCACAAAATGGCCGCCGCGAACGAGCGTGCAACCACCCCTGGCGGCTCCCATTAGGGGTGCTGAAACCAGCGCCCCGCCTGAGACATCCTCACAATCTGCTCTCCAAGCGAAGGATGTTGAGCCCAGAAACAAGCAAACCGCCTGAGACATCCCCACAAAATGGCCGCGAACGAGCCCGTGCAACCACCCCTGGCGGCTCCCCTTAGGGGTGCTGAAAATGAGTATGCCTGAGTATGAGTAAGTCTGTGTATGAGTAAGTCTGTGTATGAGTAAGTCTGGGTATGAGTAGGTCTGTGTATGAGAAAGTCTGTGTATGTGTACGTCTGGGTATGAGTAAGTCTGAGTATGACTAATACTGTGTATGAGTAAGTCTGGGTATGAGTGAGTCTGTGTATGAGTACGTCTGGGTGTGAGTAAGTCTGTGTATGAGTAAGTCTGTATGAGTATGTCTGAGTGTGAGTAAGTCTGAGTATGAGTAGGTCTGAGTATGAGTAAGTCTGAGTATGAGTAAGTCTGTGTATGAGTAAGTCTGAGAATGAGCAAGTCTGAGTATGAGTAAGTCCGACAGGAGGGGAGGAGGAAAGAGGAGGAGGGATAAGGAGAGGGAGTAGGAGGCGTCCAAGTAATAACAAGAACCCCATCTTAGGATATGGGGAAAATCCTCAAACATAAACCTCACACCTCAAACCTCGAACCCCTCGCCCCTTCCATGCCAAGAGGAGCGGGCGGCGGCAAGAAGGCGCGCGCGGCCTCGCTCGCGAAGATGGAGAAGCACTGGGACGCCGTGCTGGGCGCCAAGGCCGAGGGCTCCCAAAGGAGGAGGGGGGGGAGGAGGAGAAGGAGGAGGAGGAGGAGGAGGAGATCCGTTTCACGGGGCGTTGCAGAATTTAGCCCGCGGGGGAGGTCAGACGCTGAAAGGGTGCCGATTTAGGCCCTGACCCCCCCCCCCCCCCTGGGGAGCTAAACCGGCCCTCCTCCTGGAAGTTTTCTCGCTTTCGACCCCTGGGAGTTTCTCTCGCTTTCGACGGGGGGCTAAACAATATTAGATCCTCCCCCATCCCTCTCCCCCCCTCCCCCTCCCTCCCTCCTCCTCCTTCTCCTCCTCCTCCTCCTCCTCCTCCTCCTCCTCCTCCGCTCTCCTCTTCTTCCCTTATCCCCCCCCCGCGCTCCGACGGGGGTCCGCTCGAGCGACCCCCTCGGAGCTGCAAAAATACCGCTCCGAGCATCACCGTTCCTCCTCTCCCTCCTCCTGCCACCCGCCTGCGTTTCGTCTAATTGTCCCCAGGGTGGCGGCGGCCAGAAGGGGCCCGCCGTGCGGCGCCCCGCGGCCGCGGCCGCGGTGACCACCCCGACGAAGGCCAAGAAAGACAAGCAGGACAAGACGGGCTCTGGCGAGAAGAAGGTCAAGAAGACGGACAAGGCGAGGGTCGCGCCCGTGGCGCTCAAGAGCTTGGCGTACCCAGGGATCCCGAAGACGAACGAGGCGCCCAAGATGTGCGGGGCACTTCGTGCGTGCGTTCCGCCGCCCCCTTACGTAATGAGGATGACGACGATGATGATGATGAGGATGATAATGCTGGAGATAATGTTGTTGATGATGATTACGATGACGATGACGATGATGATGACAGGGGTGATATAATGGGCTCCGATATGCCTCCGATATGCCCTGGGGGTGGCACTGGCGGTTTCAAGGATTACAAAATCTACACGTCGGTCGCGTCGCGCAAGTGGCGTGTGCTGAAGAACGGGAACCGCGTCGATCAGGCGTACTCGTGGGCGGTGGACGGCCCTAGCGCGTGGGCCGCCCTCGCGCGCCAGCTGCGCAGCGGATGGTAGATCCGCGCGGTAGGCCCCAGCCAGTGTGGAAGGGGGAGGAGTAACGGAGGAGGAGGAGGAGGAACCAGACAACTACTCACTATTTTGAGGCCTCTCAGGCCGCGGTTGGGCGCTCGCATGTGTTTAGCCGTCAATTGCATGGGTTTGACGGATTGGGGAGGCTCTGCCCGCACATGCGCCCTGGTGAAAATGTGGAGTTCGATTTGAATATGAATGCGATTTGAGTCTGAATGCGAATTGCCATCAAATCCGAATTCGATCGAATATGAATATGACTGAGTCTGAGGCAACACTTCTAGGGTCTGGAAACCCTGCGCAGGGGCCCGCCGTGCGCAGGGTGGGAGGGGCAAATTGAAATATATACGCTTGACCTAGTTGTATGACGAACGTTGAAAAGTTATGAAAAATTATGAAAAAGTTATGAAAAGTTAGGAAGAATTGTCAACAAGTTATGATAGTTATGAAAAATAAATGAAAAGTTATGAAAAAGATATGACAATATATAAAAAGTTATGACGCTATAAGTCGAGTTATAATAATACTTATAGGCGTGACGCTAAACTTGATTATAAGTTTCTTACAAACCTGGTTATAAACGCCACAACCCCAAAATCGATGAAGTGGCTGATATCGCGGCCATGGCGAGATCTCCTCGAGGTCCTGGCCAGAGCGCAGCCCTGGACGGGTCGGGGGGCCGATGGTAGGACCTTCCCAACCCAGACCTCCAGCGTAAGTTACGGAATTGTGCCCCTCCTGGAAGTCCCGACGCTTTCCCCAGGGCAGGCTTTTCACTCGATCCAGCGAGGGCCCCCCCCGGAGGCCGAACCCTACAAGACACACTCTGCCGCACGGCGCGAGCATGGCCCAGGGAGCGTCAAAGACCGGGGATGAAAAAAAACAGTCAACCGGTCCCCCGGGGCCCACACACGTACCGTCGGGGCCAGCCGCAGAGGATGCCACAAAAGGGCGCTGGGCTGTTCCAAAGGCAGCCCGTGCCCCAAACGTGCAGAACAGGACACCCTCAATTCTCGGTCGGGAGCTTTTGTTCAACGTGTCGCGGCGGCGGCGGCCCCAGCGGCGCGCCAGACGCGCTGGGGAAAACTCGGGACGTTGATGTTTGGGGACTGGGACGTGGGACGTGCTTCGAGTGTCGCGCCGAAGCGTGGTGGGCCAGTACCAGCGGCGCGACACGGTGGGCCAAACTTCCGAGCCGCGCTTAAACCCGACCGCGTTGACAACAACACGACGTCGGACGGCGAGGGCCAGAGGGGGGAGGCGGGGGTGGGGAAGAGCGACGGGGGATGGGGGGATGATGACCACCTCTCCGTCGTCCACGTCCACGTCCTTGCTCTCGTCCTCCTCGTCCTCGTCTTCGCCGTCGTCGTCGTCGTCCTCCTCCTCCTCCTCCTCCTCGTTCTCTGCTTCCCCAGAAACGACCGACCCAACGGCGGCAGCTGATGGAAGGGGCGAACAAACATTGAACCTGTTGTTTTCGAGTTTGCCGAAAACGTCTGGGAGGTTTCGGGACGCTGAGCAGGAGGAGTGAGGGAAGGAAAAGAAGGGTCTCAAGGGGGGGGGAACGCATGGGGGTTTTATGCGGCTCTTTGGTTTCATGGAAGTTCTCGCCGACAGCGGGCTGTCGGATGCAACTGATGCCATCTAGGCCTGCAGCGAATATATACGTATAAGCTGCTCTTATTTTGAAGACACTTTTTTTCACGAGCCCGCGATCCAAAGCTCCACGAGAGACCACCCTTTTCGGAATGTCAGCACCACTTTCTTCTGGAAACCAATATCTATTTTTTGCGAAGCTCCACACTTCGCCACGCTAGAAGAACAACAACCGGCATACACATAATTTCCTGGTTCGGCCCGCGCCGGGCGCGGCTTGCGAGACGCGGCCGTATTCGCGCTCTCGCGCCGCCCCCTCTGAGGACAAAGTACCATACTTTTTTTTGGCGTCGTGGCCCCGCGCGCGGGGATCGGGCGTAGAACATCGAGTGCAGGCAGTGGAGAGAGCGCATCTATGCCCGAGCTCTCAAAGACCGCTCAGGGTCTCGCAGCCGGCAGCAACCATAACCATCAGGGCCTGGATGGCGGGGAAGGGCGACGAGTAGACGAAACTACGGTGAGGGCGGAGGGCAATACACACACTCAAACGTGTAGGATTCAACCCCGAAATGCCTGGAGGTCGCAAGTGGGTGCTAGTCGTCAGTCCATGACCCTCGAAAAGAACGGCCATCCTGCTAGTACGAAGCCAGGGCAGGGATTCAATCGGACAAGGCCACATCGGGGATCGCTGAGATTTGGCCGTTCTGGAGGATGCATCTGGCGCCGCGGCCGTTCTACATTGTCCTGGAAAGCTCCGAGAGAGTTCTGAAAAACTCTACGACATTTTGTTTTGTACCAACCATCCTGTGGTGATGGGTCCTACTTTTTCGAAGAGACAGCGCTCCGCGTTCCTGTTTTTTCTCTTCCTCCTCCTCCTCCTCCTCCTCCTCCTCCTCGCCCCTCCTTCCCATCCTCCTATCCCTGCCTCCGGCCTCCGCACCCACTGCAGCGTTTCGTGGCCCCAAATGACTGTGACCACATGCGCCCGCGCAACCCAATACAGCATTTCGTAGCCCCATGGGCAGCTCAACCGAACGCCCCAGTGGCTATGACCACATGTGCCCGCGCCACCCAAGGTGGCCCCGTGGGGAGCTCCACCGAGTGCCCCCGTGGCTGTGACCACATGCGTCCGCGCCACCCAGTACAGCGCTTCGTGGCCCCATGGGGAGCTCCACCGACTGTCCCAATGGTTGTGACCACTTGCGCCCGCGCCACCCGGTACAGCGATTCGTGGCCCCACAGGGGACTCCACTGAATGCCTCCGTGGCTGTGACCACATGCGTCCGCGGCACTCTGTATAGAACTGCGTGACCCCATGGGGAGCCCCACCGAAAGCTCCACTGGCTGTGACCCCACATGCGTCCGCGCCACCCAGTATCGCGCTTCGTGGTACCGTAGGGAGTCGCACCGAAGGTCCCAGTGGCCGTGACCACATGCGTCCGCGCCACCCAATGCAGCGCTTCGTGGCCCCATAGGGAGCCCCACCAAGGGCCCCAAGGGCCGCGACCACATGCGGCCGCGCCAACCAGTACAGCTTCTCGTAGCCCCATAGGCAGCTCAACCGAACGCCCCGGTGGCTATGACTACATGCGCGCGTCCGCGCCATCACATACAACGCTGCGTGGCCCCATAGGAAGCCCCCCCACCGAATGCCCCAGTGGCTGTGACCACATGCGTCTGCGCCACCCAATGCAGCGCTTCGTGGCCCCATACCGGATTCCACCGAATGCCCCAGTGGCTATGACCACATGCGCCTGCGCCACCCAGTACAGCGATTCGTGGCCCCATAAGGAATTCCACCGGAGGCCCCAGGGGCTGTGACCACATGCGTCCGCGCCACCCAATACAGCGCTTCGTGGCCCCATGGGGAGCTCCACGGAAGGCCCGTGGCTGTGACCACATGCGTCCGTGCCACCCAGCACAGCGTTTCGTGGCCCCACAGGGAACTCCACTGAAGGCCCCCGTGGTTGTGACCACATGTGTCCGCGCCACCCAGTGTAGAATTTTGTGACCCCATAGGGAGCTCCAAAGAGGGTCCAGTAGCTGTCGTCACATGCGTCCGCGCCGCCCAGTACAGCGCTTCGGGGGCCCATGGGGAGCTCCAACGAGTGCCCACGTGGCTGGCCACATGCGTCCGCGCCACCCAATACAGAATACAGTGCTTCGTGGCCCCATACGGAAGTGCACCGAAGGCCCCAGTGGCTGTGACCACATGCGTCTGCGCCACCCAATACAGCGTCTCGTAGCCCCACAGGGAGCTCCACCGCTGGCCCTGGTGGCTGTGATCACATGCGTCTCCCCCGCTCATTTTGGCACAACTCTCTCGTGCGTTTCGCGGCCTGCCCCCAGTGAGCTCCACCGAAAGCCTTGGCGGCGGTGTCCACGTGCGCCCCCCCGTCCATTTCGGCATACCCCTCACATGTCTCGTGGCACCGTACAAGCTTCCCCTCCTTCGTGCCACCTGCCTTGCGGTACTCACAATTACACATGGTTGGGTCCTTCGCCAAAATGATTTCCAAACGTGGGCCCCCGACCTCTCAACCATTTCTTGGGGACCGGTTTGTCATGCCGAGTCGCTTTTTGAAAGTCCCGAGGCCAGGCAAGGGCCCCGAGAAGCCGAAAAGTATGAACAACCTCCGTCTCGTCTTTTTCTAAACGCTGGATGTCTGTATTCTGGAACGCTCTGCGAGCCTTCCGGAACGTTTTGGAACACATTATCTTTGTCCCCGCCCCGCCCGAGACGGCCATCCAGCCCAGATCTTCGTCCCCTGCGGGTGCCTCAGGTTCAGAAGCAAATCCCAGGAGGTGTTTGTGAGAACGGTCAATGGCTAGCAAGATACATTAAGGGGCCGACAGCCGAATCGTGCTGGATTAATCAAGCCTGGATTTAAACGGGACTAACAGGATGAAACTGGATTGAACGGGACTATGCTGGAGTAAGCCGGTCTTCGACCACGGATATACCAGTCCCGATGCTGAATCCAGGCTCCCAGGAATCTTGTTCAATCCCAAGTGTCTCATCGGCAACGATTTTGAAATTCCACTCTACACTCCATGCCAATTTCCGTTCGGCAACGCTTTGAAACTTGGCTCCGTTCATGGGCCTGATAGCGTCCGTTCATGGCGGCCGTTGACCAAGTAAGCAGCTCCCGACCCCTCCTTCTCCTGAAGTCCCTCCTCATTCTCCTTCCCCCCCCTCACCTTCCTCCTCATCACCCCCCTCTATGAATGACAGCTGGTGTTTCCGCAATGACCTGGACAGAGCCTGTGCTCAAACATGTCTAGCAGCTAGGCGCACGTGCGCGGCCCCCTGCGCGGAGCACAGGGGACGTGTGAAGGTGATGTGACAAACATTGTATGGTGCCGCACACGCGCTCACGTAGGGGTGAGTCGGCTGTGTGCACACATTACCAAGGACTCCATTTCTGGTTTCCTGCAGTCCACATAGACCTACACCATTTCCACAACCGACCCCGATTTGAAGCACATCCAGAACACGGTCAATCACCATAGCTCGTGCCCCTCTGATACCGACGTGCAAACGCCACGAAATCGACATCTCATTGTCCAAGCCAGGAGGCACACTGCGCTGGGGGCGCCGCTCCAGATACGTGGGGTCGTACTTGGTAGTCTGGCGGCGCGGGATGAGATACGCGAAGAAACAGAGGAGGATAACGAGTGGGAAGAAGCGGATAATGAGAAGGAGGGAGACTAGGAGGAAACAGCGGGGAGGCCGATGTGCAAATGTAGTAGTGCGAAGGAGGCAAGGGCGTGCAGGGGTCCAGGCTCGGACTATGCACTACATCAGTGGCATAATCTGATCTGCAGGATATTGTACTACGACGTGATCTGGAGAGACTTTAGCTGTGCACTTGGAGCACCCAGAAATTCCCAAACCTCCAGAAGTGAGGGCTCGACGCGATTCTGGAGATTTTCCCACATTGGCTTGCCTGAAGGACTCCTACTTGTCTTGTGTCAGGAAGCGCTGCCTGGGCGCTCTTGTCAGGCCAGCCACTCGCGACATGGACACAGGTGCGATGCTACGCAATGATAAGACATGCTTGGCTGTGCGATGCCGAACAATAATGCGCGATGTAATGCCATCCAATGCTACGCTGCGTCCTGCAGCAGTCCATGGCATGCTGCGCTGTGTCGTGCCAATCCATGCTGCGACAATCAAAGCTTTGCTATGCTGCGCGATGCCCTGGACAGCGGGGCATATCATTGCTTTGCGCCCCACTGAATTGCATTGCGCATGCACGCCTCTAACGAAACATCTCCAAATGGGTTCGCGCTGGGTCTTGTGGCCTCGGGAAGCTTTGAACACCCTGGTGAATTATAACAAAATGTTGACGGTTCTTTGTGTGCGTGTGTTTGTTCGTGGTGGTGGCGGGGACCCTCGTGGAGAGGGGTGCGCTGTGCCGCTGACGGAAGGCGCGGAGCCGCTCAGCCCTCGCACGCCCGTCGTGTCAGCCTTGCGCAGGCAATATCAGGTTGAACGCACAAGCGAACTCACGGGGAAGAGGGAAGGAGGGATCGGGAAACTCGGAAAGCTTAGAGGCCGACCTTCAGCAAAAGGAGACCGCATGCAGCGTGTAACTTGGCCACAAGCGCGGTCGACTGCTACGAGTGCGTCGCGGCGCAAGCCTTACGTCATCGTGGGTAGCTGAACGCGGGGCTCTAATGGAGGAGAGGGAAGAGCGCGCCAAAAAGAAAAGGGCGCTCAACATGAGCATGAAGGATTGTGCAACCCGCTAAACACGCCCCGCAAATAACCAGAAGCACATAGCCTACTCCACGCCGTTTAGACAACATAGTTTGCAACACATTGCGTCCACCAAATAGTTTGCAATCGATAACACCACACGGCTTCCGCAACATATCTGGCACATCCCATTGGACAACGACAAAGAACCCCATTTGGACAACCAACCGGACTTTCTTCGTACAGCGTACCACGCGCGTCCAATGAAACAACGTGGGTACACAACCAAAGGGGCGCGCTTGAATCCAGGATGGGTTACTAATAACAACTCGGTCGCGGCATCCACGACCTTGAGGTTCGATGCGTCCCCCTCGTCTCGTCCTCTTCCTCGTGCTCCCAGTCCGCACGTTCCTCCTCCCGTGTCCGTTTCCCTCCCTCTGTCTGTCGGTCAGTCTGCCGACATGCCTGTCTATATGCCTGCTTGTCACACTCTCTCTCTCTCTCTCTCTCCCTTTGTTTCTCGCTCTCTTCCTGTCTGTCTGTCTGTCTGACTGTCTGTCTGTCTGTCTGTCTCTCTCTCTCTCTCTCTCTCTCCGTCTCCCCTTTCTAACAACATGCAAATCACCGTCGTACATACAATCCATCATTCGCATCGCCACCTTCGCGGCCCCCCGCAATTGGCACAATGACTTGTTAGATAAACAACCAGACAAAGGGGGACGTTACATACGTGCAAAGCGCGAGATTGAGGATTGCCATGGCAAATAACACTGATTCGACGACTACCACATATATCATCCGAACAACAAGCCGATGTCGTACTTTCCGCCGGGCACAACAACCTGAAGGCGACCAATCGGGCCTCCTTTGCGCGATGGCTCGGCCTGGCGCATGCGCGCACCAACTTGCACGAATGAGGTTCGCTCGACGTTGGCAACCCTGATATTTCGGGTAGTGCTTGAGCATGGTCACAAAGCTGCGCCAAGCGTCTCACACTAGGTTGATAATTGGCATCATGCGCCAGGTGATGTCGACGTGGGTGATGTTGTGCCCTTTGTGAAGCCTACCGTGTGTCTAGCCACGTGGGTATACCCCCTCACATTCCGAAGGCGAAGGGCTAGCGGCTGGCTATCCTGCTTCGCCCCCGGGGACATGTGGAGCATCGGACGACAATGTGCGGCGACTGAATGCTGGCACGAGGGGCAAGGGTCCACTAACATTTGCTGTTTGGATCATGTCTGGCTCGGGCGGCACGGGGAAAAGGGCATTGGAAAACTGGAAACGGCGAAGCACGTCAAGACCATTTTCCCCCAGGACCCGTTTTCTTCATGAGGGTTTCCGCCATCTCAGAGTCCTCCTCCTCCTCCTCCTCCTCCTCCTCCTCCCGTCATCGTCTCTTCTGTCAGTCAGTCAGTCCGCCTGTCTGCCTACATGCCTGCCTGCGTGCTTGTGTGTTTGGCTGTCTGTCTGCCTGTCTGTTTGTCTGCCTGTCTGCCTGTACCTGTCTTTGTCTTTGTCCCTCTCTCTCTCTCTGTGTTTCTGTCTCTCCTTCTCTCTTCCTCTGTATCTCTGTCCCCCTTCCTCTCTTACGATCTCTCTCTCTCTCTCTCTCTCTCTCTCTCTCTCTCTCTTTTGCGCCATCGTATAAATAATCAATATTTCCATATCTGCATCGCCACCCTCGCGGCCCCCGCAACTGGGAGCGCGAACCGTTCGACGAAAAACCAAAGCAAACACGACATGCAACAGACATGGAACACGCACGCTCCAGGAATGACGCGGCGAACGCACGATGCACTGACATCGATCAATACTCTGCGATGGGAACTACTCCAACGCTCAGCCCAATGACGAAAAGCATCGTGTTCGAATTTTCGCCAGGTGAAAACAATTATCCAAGCGAAGGGCCCAACCATCTGCAACTGTGCAATTTTCGGTGAAACCCCCTACGGGGGCACCAAAAGTGTAAGGGGTGTGCCGACATGGGGCGGGAGCGCCTTAGATGTGCCAAAGTGGGGCGGGAGCGCCCTGCGAACCCTGCCACTGCGCCTTCGGTGGATCTCCCTATGGGGCCACGAAACGTGTGAGGGGTGTGCCGAAATGGGGCGGGGCCGCCAGGCGAACCCTGCAAATGGGGCGTTCTGCCGGGCTCCCAAAGGGCTACGAAACGTGTGACAGGTGTGCCGAAATGGGTGGGGCCGCAGGGCGTACCCTGCCACGGGCAGCGAAACATGTAAGGGGTGTGACAAATTGGGGCGGGGCCGCCATGCGAACCCTGCAACTGGGGCCACGAAACGTGTGACAGGTGTGCCGAAATGGGGCGGCGCCGCTATGCGATCCCTGCAACTGGGGCCTTCGGTGGAGCTCGCTACGGGGCCACGAACAACGTAAGGGGTGCGCCGACATGGGTGGAGACGATGACGGTGGTGATGACGGTGACGATGATGATGATAGTGCTGATTATGATGTCGAAATGTGTAGGGAACGGGAGGAAGGAGGAAGGAACGCGGGGCGCTGTCTCGTCAAAACCAGGACCCAACACCACAGGATGATTGGGAGAAACCTGAAGGAAACCAATCCTGCCCCATTGGCGCGATTGCTCGGGTTGACGCACACGCGCATCAAGTGATGACCATGTTGTGAATACGACGCTATTAACTCTAAACTTGTTGTCACCAGAACTTGACAAAACGTATAACCCAGGTAGATCATCGGCACCATGAGCCGGATGATGTAGACGTGATTGATGCTGTGACTTCTGTAACTTCTATCCTGTGCCTGGCCACGAGCACATCCCCCCATCACAGTCCGAAGGGCTAGCGGCTGGCTCTCCCGCCTTGCCTCTAGACCTCTCTGGGGCATTGGGGAAAAGTGTGCGGTGACTGATGTGGGGCATGAAAGACAAAAGATCCGGGAACCACCTTTTCATTCCGAATCGTTGACGACCCCAGCGGGAAAGGGCCACGGAATGCTGAGAGTGGCGAAACACTTCAGGCCCCTTTTCCCCTGGGCCCACCTGGAGTCAAACTTGGGGAAGGGGCCCCACGCCAAGGAGACGGACGCCGCCCGCGGGTCGCAACACAGCTCGCTGGACGTCGCCGAAGACGCGGCCGGGCGCCGGAAACTCGTAGAGCGAGAGCACGGGGAGTCCCCCAGCACCGCTGCTCAGAAGGCGCACGAGGTGCGCGACCTGCCGAGGGCCTCAGGAGTTCGTTTTGGTTTGCAATCCGCGGCCCGAGGGTTCCTTTCCTTCTCCTGGCGTAGTTATCCGCCCCGGATCCGTTTCTGATGGCCCTCGGGTCCGAAAGCGCCCCCCGAGGGTCGAGATCGACGGAAGACGCCAAGTTTGAAGAAACAAAATCGCCGGATGCCTGAGCCTGGCCGTGCTTTCCTGGGACAGCGGCTACTGACTTTGAGCGGCCATCGGCGTCTTCGAATGCCAGCCACTCGATGTTGTCTCTGACATGATATAGCTGCTGGTCATCGATCACTTCAGATGTCAGCCATCCATTGCCAGGCGCAGTCGAATGCAGCTATCGGGCTCCCCATGGACGATGGATGGACGATCGTATCGTGATGCGTCTCCCCTTGAGCCTTGAGCTTATTTTCCCCCCTGATTTCTGGTTCTTCCATGGATCGGCGACTCCGATGGGTGCGATTTGCAAAGTGTGCGGTTCGCAACGCACACCCTGGGGGGCGGGCCAGGACCTCCAAGAGTCCCCCGCCGCGCCCCGAGGAGGCCCGACGAGGGCAACGTGGCGCCCCACAAGCCCTAAAGATACAGATCGCAAACCACACCCCAGCGTCACCACACCCTTTGTGTAATCGCCGGATGGACGCCGCCGGGCCCTGGGCGCGGGCGCGCGGGGCCGGCGGGGGGGCCTCGAACGCCTGGGTCAGGGCGAAGGTCACCATGCCGCCCCGAAGCACGGCCTTCCGCGGGGCGGCCCGCGTCGCGCGGCCGCGCGCGCGCGCGCTCGGTGCGCCCTCGGAGGCCCTCCTCCGACGACGGGGAGAGCTCGGACACGACGACGACGACGACGTCGACGTCGACGAAATCGACCTCGTCGTCGTCATCCGAGTCCTCGTCGCCGGACGATGACAACGTCGATCTCGACGACCCAGGGGGTTCGCGCGGGCGCGCGCGGTATCGAGAAGCCAGGAAAAGTAAGCACCCCAGCAAAGCACCCCAATACCAGCAATGGCGAAGAAGCGGGTCGAGGGGTAGGAGGTCGAGTCACGGCCATGCGTACTTTCCTGTATTGTCCAACAGGGGTCGTGGCCGCCTGGGCCAAACATGTAGCCATCATTCAAGTGAGAACACGATTCCTGAATACATTATGAGGAAGTCTCAGGCGTAACGGTTGCCAACACCCTTCCTGAGATGAGGCCGTTTCTTTATCCAACAATTTAGCGATTTTACCTTTGGGGAGGGAGCGGCAGCACAGCATAATGCCTGACGGTTGCAGTACCGCGAGCGGGACACTCTGCATGGCAGCATGCTGGACCCTGGCAACATCACAATAATCTGCCAACCCTGCACGTGTTCGCGAAGATCACAACATGTCTACGATCACCAACGCATGCCCGTGAGAGGCTTTCGGGCGTTACCTTCACTGCGGGGATTTGTTTTTTCGGGGGGGTGAAATGTGTGACGCCCGGGCCAACCGGCCCCAACAGCCCAACGGCTCCAGGTGGTTTCGCAAACCGCCCGCGTAGAAGCTTACGCGAGAAGCTTGCGAACCGATTCTCGTACACACGACCTCGTCATTCTACGCCACCCACGTGGACCTGTGGAAGAGATGCGTCATGTATAACGACTGCATGGGTCCGAAGGAAGACGACACAGACATGACATCGCCGCTTCCAGACCATGGGAGATCCTGTCACATGCTACGGCCCTCCAGAGCCCAGCGACTGTAACCGATCTTCCAGGCGGTTCTCGAGCAATCGCCACACAGAGTGCTGCGTAAGCGGAGTGGAGGAGCCTGCCGTGGGCACGTCGATCAGAAAGAGCGAAAGAGAAGGAATGATGGGAAAATGGAGAAGGAAGGCGTCAAGAGGCGTGGCCATATTTCGCTACGGGTTTTTTTGGACGGGGGAAGCTGGAGGATGGAGGATGAATGAGGAAGACGGGCCTCCTCCTCCCTCGCCCTCCTCCTTTTACGTTAGACGGACTTGAGCAATTAGGCTGTATCGTTTGGGTGGCGGGGAAAAGCACTGAAACCTGCAGACTAAACGGTGCAAGAGATGTCAAGAGAAGCGGACAAGTGGAGGGCCCGCGAGGGCAAAGAGTATTAGAACTGCAGGCGTCGGCAAAGAAAAATCCCTCCTCCTCCCCCTCCTGCCTCCCTCCCCTCCCAGCGCCAGCTGGCACGAGCCGCCGCTCTGCGCCAGCCAGCGCCATCGGCGCATCGGCGCTTCCCCGCGCCGCCTCCCCGCTCTCCCCTGCTCCCGTCCCCTCGGCCGCGCTATGGAGGCGCCTCCCGCGGCCACCGCAAGCCGCCGCAGGCCGCCGCGGAAGGCTGCCGCGCGTCGCGCGCAGTACACGAGGGCCGAGGCGCGCGCGTCAGAACACCTTCTGCGCGCCTTCGCAGCCCTCACCAGCCATCGTGGCCGCCAGCCATCGCAGCTGGCCTAGGCGGTGGCCTCGGCGCTGGCGGCGGCGCCAACGCCCTCTGCGCAGCGGGGCGCAGCGGCCTCTCCCTCTCCGGATGCTATCGCTCCCGGTGCCCATGGAGGCGACGCGGCGGCTGCAGTCCCCTCGTCTCCGCTGGCAGCGGGACCAGCGGCCATGGCTGCCGAGGCGGGCTTTCCAGACCACGGGGTTCTCGGTCAGCGGCTGGCGGCAGCGGGCGACGACGTGGTGGTCCCGGAGGGCGAGTTCACCTCCCCCTCTGCCCCCCCCTCTGCACGGCCTCCTTTTCTTCCCCGCGGCACCCCAATCCCAGGCTTTCCGCCTAGGACGCGGGCGGAGGCTGATCCAGGCCCCAGCCCTGCCACTGCCCTAGGCCTCGCGCAGGGCTTATGCCCGCCACCATTTTTTCGGCAAGTCTCTGTACCTTCACGGCCGTCAAGGCCAGTACCACTCCCAGTACGCCCTGCAGCGCCAGCGCCGCCAGCACCTTCACGGCCGACAGGGCCGGTGCCAGTACCCTCACGCCAGCCAGAAGCAGTGCCAGTGTCAGTGCCGTCGCCAGGGCAGCCATCATGTACGCCACCGGGGATCACAGCAGCGGAGGCGAGGGCCTGCCGCGCGGTGCTGTCAGCCTCGAGTAATCTGTTCGCGGCCCCGCAGCAGTCACAGGCAGACCCAGTGCCAGGGGCGCAGCTGCCGAGCCCCACTGTGCAGAGTCCGCCACGCCACGACGACTCTAGGCCCTTTTTCACCTGTACCCCAGCACGTGCCGCCTTGGATGCAGCGGCCGCAGCGCGGCGCGTTGCCGCATCTGCCGCGCACCAGTCTCCGCCATAGGCGGCTCGAGTCACCAGCCATCCTCCAGAGCTCAGCCAGTTTTTCCCGCCGAAGGCGGAAAGCCAGAGCAGGGAGGGGGATGGGCAGGTATGGCAGTTTTTTGCGGCAGGTCTGGCTGCCCTCTCTGGCCTTCGCGCACAGCTACTTTGTACAGCTCGGCCTCTCCTGAAAGACGGGGTGGAGCCCACATGGGAGGGGTCGGCCACGCCCTCCTGAAAGACGGGGTCGAGCCCACATGGGAGGGTGTGGTGCCAGCGCCAACTGGCTTCGGACCTTTTTCGCGGGCCGGCAAGGCAGCAATCTCTGGCACTTGCGAACAGCTACTCTGTACAGCACCAGGCCCCTCCTGAAAGACGGGGTCGAGCCCACATGGGAGGGGCCTGCCGTGCCCTCCTGAAAGACGGGGTCGAGCCCACATGGGAGGGCGCGGCACTCGCGCACGGCACGCAAGCACACAGGCCCTGGCTTTTTCACCGCAGCGCGGCCTCACGGGGAACCCCCGCCCTTCTCCAGTCCAGCACTCCTCCCCTGGAGGTTTGGACAGCCGCACGGCAGCCTGGCCAATTTGGCCCTCCTTCCAGCTCTTCCCTCTCCTTCAGCCGACCGCAACCTGGACGGCACACCTAGGCAGGTTTCTCCTTTTTCCAGCCTTGTACTGCTCTTTGCCTCGAGGGCTGCCCTGCTATGGGCAACGAAGCAGGGCTCCGCTGATGTCTCTCTTCGCACGGAGCTGCAAACTCCTCCTCTCTCTTATAAGATTCCTCTCTCCCCCCAATCTATGATTCCTCTCTTCCCCTCCCGCAGCGCCAATACCTCTCTCCCGACAGTTTTCGGGACGAGAGCGGAAGCAGCTCAGCGTCCATGCTCTCGGGCTTCTCGTGCGCAGCCTGTGCCAGTCCTGTTGGCCGCTGCGCTCAAGCTAACTTGCAACGAGCTAAGTATAGTCAAAAAAGCCCTCCCCTCCCTGCCTGCCTCCTCGCAGAGGCGCCATCCGAAGCCGGCAGCCCTGGGCCGCTCGCCAGACTTGGCTGGGCCCACGGCCCGAGCCAGGATAATCCAGGTGGAGCGGGGGGACCGGGCGAGGCGCTGCGCGCTCGCGGCGAGGCGCAGCTGCTGAAGGCATCCCGAGGCAGGACAACCTGCAGGAACCGACGGGAATACGCAACGAACACATGTGCACAGAAGCCCTCCGACTAATTCTGCGTGTGCCTTCAGGGAGGGCGGCGGTGTACAAAAGTCGCTGACTCCCCGTGGTCATTTCCACACCGTCGCCCACCCCTGAGGCCCAGGAACAATCCACTGGAGGATGTCAGTGCCTTTTTTGTTGCGGAGTGAACGTCCGAAGACGTTCTCGGCGGCGCGCCCGCAGGGGAACGTGAGAATGGGCGGGCCTTCACAGAAGGCTCGGAATTCCCCCAGCCTTCTGGGGAGTTTGCTCAGCCTTCCTCGAAGACGCAGAAGCCCTCTCAGAATGCTGGAGGCCCTCTGAGAAAGCTCCGCCGCCTTCTGAGAAGGCCTTCGATTCTCCTTCTCACTGCCCTCCCTCGCTCGCCGTCGACGTTCCGCCGACTAGAAGCCTCCGGCGAAGGGTCACTTTTGCAGTCAGGCTGCGTCCAGGAAAACAGCCCCTCGTCGGCTCCAGAAGCGCCGATAGGTGCAGAAAGAGCGCCGGAGGAGCAGCCGCGGAAAAGCCCCAACAACAGCGAGCCCCTTTCGAAGCCGAGCTGCTTCCTCCTTCAGCGTTTTGACTGTACGTGTACGGCACAGTCCTGCTGTGTCGACTCGGGCATTCGTTTCCTTCACGAACGGCGAACGTATCCATATCCAAGCCCTCGTGGTCTGGATTCCGGGGCGCGATCCCGCGGATACGCGGTCGCACGGATACATACAACTGTAACTGGTCCTGCGCGGGGCATCCGCGAAATGACGCTCCGTGCCCGCGGGTTCGCGGCCTACCCCGCGAGGCCGTGGATGCGGATATGTCGCCGCGCCGTCTGTCTCGAACGCGCCCAAGTGGACGACGCCGACACCACGGCAAATCCACGGCAAGCCCTGCGTCCCGCGCCCCAGAGAGACGGCGCTGGCACCGCGGCAAACCCACGGCGAACCCACCGCACCTGAGGCGGCGCTTGCCCTGCTGCCCGCGGCGCCCTCCCCAAGACGGAGGACCGCGCGTCGGAACGCACGACGCGCTGCCGAAAGGGGCCTCCACCACGCGCCCCACCAACCCTGCACGATTGCGGCCCCCCGGCAGCGCAGGTCCCTCGGCAGCGGTCGCCTCAGGACCACCCGGCGGCTCTCGGCCTCTCGAACGCCCGCGCCCGGAGCCGCCGCCGCGCCGATGCCGCGTCGGCGCCACCAAGACGGCACTGGCGCACCCCGCATGCGTTTGGCCACCAGTGCGCCGAACCATGACCTCGGCGGCGCGCCAGGGGGGGAACATGAGAAGGGGCGGGCCTTCTCAGAAGGCTCGGGAGTCCTCCAGCCTTGTGAGAAGTTTCCCAAGCCTTCCCCGAAGACGCTGAAACCCTCTCAGAAGGCGCGAGGGCTTCTGAGGCCTTCTCCTTCTCACTTCCCCCTCTCGCTCGCCGCAGATGACCGCTATTGCAGTGGCGTGTCCTGAGGAGGGAGCCAAAACATCACGCTGTGGTTCGTCCGACGCGAGCCTGCCGCAGCCAGACGCCCGACCCCCACCCCCCCGGAGATGTGGGGGGACGTTAGGGGGGACCGGCTCGGGGGGCGAAACGTAGAGCTTGAATCGGTGTGATAGGTTCGCCGATAGATCGGGGACAGGCCCCCGATATCATGTCCGCACGCTCCTGGGCGGGGTGGGCAATCAGGCCCAAGTAGGCGATGAGTGGGCGATTGGCGGGCGATGCCCTCCTCCGTGAGCCTGTCCCCCCCTGACGTTGTCTCCTGGTGCTCGGGTCATAGCTCGGCTCTCCGGCGGCCGCTCGGGACGATCCGTGCAACCTCGGAACGGTCTTGGCGAGGCGCAGTCGCTGGAATGCACCCCGAGGCTGGACAACCGCGGATAATCGACGAAGTCTCCCGAACACCAATGGACAACTTCTCCAGGGACATGCTTTCCCCTACGGCGGGGACGCGGCCGCAAGAAGCCCTCGCAAGAAACCCAGAAGTGAAACCCATGGTACCTTGGGCGCAACAATTCCTTAGCGATTGGGGGAAGTCATTGCGCATCGGCCGGAAACGAAAGGACCCAGGGTACCCTGACTGACGAGAAGCATCTGATTAATCGGTGCGCGTCCCCATCCCAAACATGCGATGCCCTGATTTCTTCAATACGGGGTCCCCGGAAATCTGGACCCTGTCCCTGGGACCGGTTTCTCATCCAGAATAATTGTTTGACAGTCCCAAGGCCTGGCGAGGGCCCCCGAAGGCCGCAAACGGGCAGAATGCTCCCGTCGTGAACGTTCTGCGACGCGAGCACGTCGGGGACTGCCCTGACGGGCGGAAGCCGACCGCCCCCCGCGGCGCTCCGCGGCCCGTTTCTCCGCGCGAGCGCTGCGCCGCGTCCGCCGTCCCGCTGGCCTCTTCGGCCGCTCCGGGGAGCGATGTCGGCATGGCCCGCGCGCGGGCGCCGTCGGCGTGTGCACCCTCCATGGCCACGGGACAGGCCGGGTGCTGCCAGAGGGCGCCCCCAGGAGCGCCCCGAATCGCAGAAGTTGGATCGGCGATCGAAGCGAATCGGATCGGCGGAAATCGGCAGCAGGGCCAGGAGAAGTCGAACCAGCAGACATCGGCAGGCTAGTAGGCCTCCATTAGGAAATCGGAATCCACGTCGAAATCCGAGGTCGAATCGAATCGGAGGAGTCGACATGAGCCGAGGTCGAACCGACAGATCGGAATCCGAGGTCGAATCGAATCGGAGGAGTCGACAGATCGGAATCCGAGGTCGAATCGAATCGGGATGGGAAGCCATCGGAATCGAATCGGATCGAATCGGAGGAGTCGACACGAGCCCTCCTGCGCCCCCACCCCTGCCTCGCCATGGCTCGGACGTCCCGTCCCCGTGCTTTTTTCGATTCCATGGGCGTCCTTTTCTCGCGACGGGATCCAAGATGATCCCCGCCGGGAGAAGAAGTAAGACGGAGGCAGAGTCGAGGCAACATTGGACGGATAGAAATTCGAAGTCGCTGGGAATCGGCGGGATTAGAGGATGCATCGGCCGCCGCGGCCGTTTCAGAGCGTTCCGCGACGCTCTGAGAGCGTTCCCGAACGCTCTGGAACGGTCGCCATAGGGGAAACGGGTCCTGAGGGAAACGTGTCCTGACGTTTTTGGCAATTTTCGGGCCTCGGGGCTCTCCACAGGCCCTGGGACTGGCAGAAAACGACTCAGCATGAGGCCCCGGGGCTTAGGACCCGTTGCCCTCAGGACCCGCTCCCCCCATGCTGAAACGGATTTAGCTCGATGCTGGACCCGTTCGGAAAAGGCACACGTCCGAGGGATGCCGAGGGCGTGTGCGCCCTCCTTGGCCACGGGGCGGGCTGTGTGCTGCCAGAGCGCCCGTCCCCCCAGACTGCACCTGACACTCGGGCGTCGCAATTTTTGACACCTGGCGGCTTTGTCTCGTTTTGCACTTTGAGGCCGTCACAGACTGATCCAGCTCGATAGATGTCGGGGAGACGTAAGACTCGGGTTCGGGGGACTCGGGTTAGCCTGGCGGAGCTGTCAGGAAAATGACGATTCCCAATATGAAATTTGACGCGAACTCCCGCTGCAGACATCACACAATAACTAGACCGTCAAAATCCCAAGCGCGCTCGTCAAACCCGTCGGCACACCCGAATTCTGGCGCACTCGAGTCTTACGTTTCCCTGAGAATTTCGCAGAAAGAAGATGGGGCCTTGGACTCTGGTGGTGATTTGTCACGGTGCTGCATTTGGTTTCGCTGAGTCGGATCCCAGAGTCGGGTGGAATATCTGTTTTGCAATTATGTTGCTGTTCCTTGATTTCGGCCTCCCGAGGCCACCTTCGGGCCCCAGGAAATTGAACCAGGACGAAAAACGACCCATTGGGGAAGTGGGCGAGAACCCTGGGGACCGCGGATGGAACAAATCAGTACATCGGATGTCTGGGCCTGGTAAGACGAGGTCAGGACCAAGACAGCATTGTTACCGGTGTAAGTCTGGGATCTCTGGGGCCTGGCGGTTCTGGAGGATGTATCGGGCGCCGTGGCCGTTCCAGAGCGCTCCTGTGGAACGATTCATTTCGATCCTGGCCCCATCCCACGCTGGATCGGAGCAGGGTCAGTCAGCATCGGACCGTTACGTTGGAGCGGATCAGGGCGTGCGTCGGATCGGGCCGCACCGGTACGTGATCGAGACCCAGGAATTCCCAAGGACGCCCCAGCGGGGTCCCAGAGTACGGTCAAGCACTGTTGTTTCGCGCGTCGCGGCGGCAGCCCCGGCGACACGCTCTGCCCTGCAACCGGCTAGCGTGGCGCTCCGCTCCGCGGGGCGGGACACTGGAAACAGCTCTGGACTTCGACGCTTGGGAGTGGGGACGTGGACGGCGTGTCGCGCCGCATCGTGGTGGGCCAGAGCTGGCAGATCGACTTTTGATCCGCGGGTCGAGAGCGCACCTCTTCCGGTCGAAGCTAAGCGGGCCACGCGAAGCTTGAATTGGGCAGAGAAGAGGAGGGAGGAAGCGGCGGAGCCTCCGAGCGCTGGCAGATCGGGACCCGCAAGGCCCCCCGGGGGGGCCCCAGAGCGGTGCGGGAAGCCATGGGGGCGCCTTTGGACCAGGAGCACCTCCGGCAGCTCCCGAGCGAGGGAGACAG
Organism: Prorocentrum cordatum; assembly: GCA_963575745.1. NCBI lineage: Eukaryota > Dinophyceae > Prorocentrales > Prorocentraceae > Prorocentrum > Prorocentrum cordatum. The sequence continues at coordinate 832,299 of CAUYUJ010014837.1, read as the reverse complement.
CGGAGGGGCTTCGACCTTCGCTTCGTGGGGATGGGCTGCAGGCTGAAGAGCGGCGGCGTCATCGGCAAGCCGCTGCCCCTCGGACTCGTTCCGAGGCGCAGCGGGCTGCCAGTTCGGCTCTACCGAACCTTGCTCCAGCGGGAGGGATGGTAGGGGAAAGCGGAGTGCGGAGGGAGGACCAAGGGTCAGGGTTCGAGGGCCAGTGTTTGTTGGCCATTTTTCACCCTTTTTCTGGTCTCCCGGGATCGACCCCGTCGCAACAGCTAGATCTGCCTCGAAACTGTGGCCAGCACGCGCCACGGGCCAGGTCTGGTGATTTTTGAAGGGAGGAGGAGGAGGAGGACGAGGACGACGACGAGGGGAGGTGAAAGGGAGGCCGGCGGGGAGGGATGTAGTGAGGAGGATGAGGGAAGAGGGAAGAAGGGAAGAAAAGGAGCAGAAGGAAGAGTGAAGAGAAAGATGAGGAGTGGGAAGGAGCGGGAGGAGGATTTGCATGGCGGGCTTATGAACGTGACAGGTAAGATAATTACGTGGCGCAGCCCTCTAAAGCGCAGAGGGGGGAATGGTGATGGGGATGTCATAAGAAGGGGAGGAAGGGGAGGGGAGAGGGACAAGGGAGGGGGGCGCCGGAGGAAGAGGGAGAACGAGGGAGGAGCGCAAGGAGGTGGAGAGGGGGGTGAAGAGGTGGGGGGGACGCGCGGCAAGGCCCCCCTCCTCGACCCTCGTGCCCCCTGCTTGCCCCCGGCCCCCACTCCCCCCCTCTCCTGGCCCCTCCCAGTGGAAGAGCAGACTACATAAGCAGAAACTGTCGGAAGTCCACGCGGCTTTCTTGGATCGGCGCTGGGCTCCGGGAGGTCCCGCGCCGATCCAAGACAGCAGCACGCAGCTCCGACGATTTATGCTCATGTCTTTTCTTCTTCTTTTTCCTCGATCCCTCCCTCCTCGGACTCCTCCACCCTCCCCGACGGAGCGGGGACCCTGGAGCGGAGGGGGACAGACCTTCATGGCGATCAGTCACGCGGGGGGGGCAATAAGCGGGAGGGGGGATCGAGGATTGCAGGAACGGGGCCCTCAGGGTGCCCTGAATGGCCCATAGACTGCTACCACGGGCGCAGCATGTGCACGTGTCTCCCCCCCCTCCTTGACTGCCCCCCGCCAACTACCACCCCATCGATAATGATCACCAGTTCTGGTCAGAACTCGCCCTGGGACAGGTCTGGGGTCTAGGGGCTGACCTTTGAGAGGAGGAGGAGGAGGAGGAGGAGGAGGAGGGGGGAGGAGGAGGAGGAGGAGGGAGGAGGAGGAGGAGGAGGGAGGAGGAGGAGGAGGAGGAGGAGGAGGAGGAGGATGGGGGGGAGGAGAAAAAGGATGAGGAGGAGGAGGAGGAGGCGGCATGGAGCTCTGTACCTGCTCCGCCGGGCTGCGAATTCGGAGAGGCGACGGCGCCGTGGCCTCGCGGGCTGTCGAACGGCGGACACTGCGGCGCTGCCGCCCCCCTTCTTTCGATGATCCGTAGGGCGCGTGCCAGCGTTAGCGCGTGCTTGTCCACCAACGGTTGTAGCACACGCTGGGCAAACGCACGCTCTGAAGACCACCGGCCCCTGTCCTGCCACGCTGACGCCAGCTCGCCTGGCGCTCTTCTTTCGAGGAGGCGCGCAGCCACCTGGCTGACTGGCGGGCTCGTAGAGGCCAGGGCCTGGAGCGCTGGCACCGGAACCGCCACTGGCAGCCGCCTCTGCCGAGGGAAGGTGGCCCACAATTCTGGTACCGGTGGTCGCCATTGTGCCACCCGAGAGGCCCATATGTGTTCCAGGGCTCCAGGTCCGCGGGCCCCCGCCCTCCAGATAGGAGGGGTCCCAGGGCCCCGCGACGACGACGACGACAACGACGACGACGAAGACGACGACACCAGGCGGCGACGACGACGACGAGGACGAGGACGAGGACGACGACTTCCCGCCCCCTGAAGCACCGCAACACCATAGGGGGTTCCACAGCAGCACCACCCCACGCTAACAGTGGGGGGGACCCATCGGGGGGTGGCCGATCCCGTCAGCATTGGGGAATGGGGGGTGCTCGCGGCTCGGGCCCTGGACCATGTATCGCCACCAGAGCTGGGATCGCGGGAAGCCCCCTCCCATAAGGGGGGAGACATCGACCTGGAATCGGCGATACATCGCCGATGGATCGGCGATGGGCCCCCGATAGCAATTCCGAGCGTCACTGGGCGGGGGTGGGCTATCAGACCCTTATCGGCAATCAATGGGAGATTGGGGGTCGATAAATCCCTGACAATCCTTCTGCAGTTGATACCATGACGACAAGACGACCTAGCCAGGACAGCCCCTCGGACAATCCAGCGGGGCTCTGGACAAGCCCCCCCGACAAGCCTCCCCGGGATGTTTCTTCCATAAGATCGGGCGCTCTGACTGACACCGCTTGCAGTGACCCCCGTCTCTTGAGCCCTCGCCATCGCTCGGAGATCCATTCCCGCGCATTGTTTGGCTTCGTACGTGCTTTTCTCGCCAGATGAACTGGGACGCTCCTCGATGGCCCTCGCCGAAAAAAAAAAGCCAAGGTCTCTTGAGCCCCGATCGCCGCTCGCGCCCTCACGTCCGGGCGCAGGTGGCCGCCACGACCGCGGCGCCGAGGGTGCGCGCGACGGGGGCACACGCGGGCCTCGCCGGCGGGGCGGCCGCCCGGGCCTTGCGGCGCTGCAGCTGCACGGCCGCCGTGGGCGAGGCGGCGGCGAACTCGGCGGACGCGAAAGACGCGAAGGAGCGAAAGCTCTCGGCACCGTCGTCCGGCTCGCCCTCGCAGGAGGGCGTCAAGTATGCAGTCAGCCCGTGTCATAAGGACGCGCGATAAAGGCGCAAGGCTATGGCCTTGGAGGGCAATTGTCGACACTCTGCGAGCGGGGCGCGGCCAGCGAAAGCGGCCAAGGATGGGCCGAAGGGGAAGGATGCAGGGATAATCTTGGAAAGTTGCTAATCCTTGCCATGCGGGTTGACCGTAAACTGTAAGCCCATACGCCGATCATGGCCATGCCAATCCTGGGTCCAGGATCGGTGTATGTGGCCTCCCAGCTTGGGCAGGAACGCGCAAATAACGATCCTGGGTCCTGGGTCGACCTGGCCGGGGTCGGTGCATGTGTACATAGCTGGTTTTCGGGGCAGAATTCGGCTCTCCGGCGGCCGGTCGGAACGATCTGGGCATCACCGGAACGCCCTCGGCGAGGCGCAGTTGCTGGAGAGTATTCCGACGGCGGGAACCCTGCCGAGAACCGACGAGAACGGCCGAAAGCCTCGAGCCTCGAACCCTTTCGTCCAACCATCGATGGATACAGCCAGCCCGAACAATAAGGATGAGCGGCTTTCCAAGGTTATCCTTCCATCCTTCCCCTTCGGCCCATCCTTGGCCGCTTTTGCTGGCCGCGCCCCGCTCGCAAGGTGTCGACATGGCCTTCCAAGGCCCTTGCACCCTTCTCGTGTGCCCCTGTCCTTCGGGTTGACTGGTTAACCTGGTGCCCTCCCACCTCGGTCGCGGCGTCCTCGGGCTCGTCGGGCTGCAGCCCGGGCACCACCCCGAGCACCGCAGGGCGCGGAGCGTCGGCCGCGGGCTGGGCCCGGCTGGAGGCCATGAAGAGCATGCTCGCCATCATCAGCGCGGCGCCGAGGATCGGCGGCGAGCGTGGGGGAGAACCCTCAGATCCGGGTGTGGCCAATTTTTCATACTGGGCGTGTTCGCCCAATTTCGGGTCCCGGGACCCTCGCAGATCGATCCGGCTCACAAATTGCGCAGAAAGATGGGGTCCGCGGCTCCAGTCGTGATTTTTGCCGATGTTGCAATTCATTCGCAACGTCGGACCTCAGGGAAGTGAGAAGGAGAAGGCCCTCTGAGACGGCGGCGTGCCTTCTCAGAAGCCCCCACACCTTTTGGGGGAGTTTTCTGTGTCTTCGGGGGAGGCTTCGAAATCCTCCCGAGCCTTCTGAGAAGGCCCGCCGCCTTTCACTTCCCCCCCGAGCTGGCCGCCGAGAGGAGAGACAGCAAGCCCACCTCCAGGGCAACACTACATGAGGAACGATCAGACGGGTCTTGCGCGAGATGACACGGCGAATTTGCGCCGCAGCTTACGCGGGCCGCCAGCACGGCACGCTGCACTGGAAGCGAGGGCGTTTACGCGCTGCCTGACGCGGGCAACGTACGCTCGAATGTCGGCGCAATCGAACCCGCTTTTCTGCGTCGCTCAAATAACACAAACTTTCGAGGATCCGCGCGGATTCCTCGCGTCGGCGCTGGAACCCGCTGGCGGCGCCTCCAGCGCAACCCCTGGCGTGCTCCGCGCGCCGGGGACGCCGGTGGACAAACCTCCCTTTAGTGAACCTCCCCTTAGTGAAAACGGCCTGGGGCCGAAACCGACGGACCTGGACCCGCAAAAATGACGGCCGCGACGCCCTCTCGCGAGCCGAAAGCGGCCCATTCGCTAATCGACGCGTCAGGGTAGGAGGCCTGCCCACCCCCGACCACTGTTTCTTCCCGGAACCTCGGCGCCGAACACCACGGCCTGCACCGCATAGCCGGAGACCATGCCGGCGCCCATGATCAGCGTGGCGCTCACGGCGGCGGGGCACAGCTGGCCGCCGGTGCTGTTGCTCGCCGTGTTGATCAGGATCACGGCCCCCAGCAGAGCGAGCCACAGCGCTGCCTCGCCTGGGCGCTCGGATGCCTGCGTCAAGCTCGCGTCCTGCACCAGCCCCGTGCCGACCGCCAACATGGTCATGAGGGAGAGCGAGAAAGCCCCAGCGACGGAAAGGAAGGGCGCTGGCACGTCCTTCGAGCAGGGGATAGACTGCAGAATTCATTTACCCCAAACCCGATTTTCTTGCCGAATCCATGGGCGACTGGGTTGATGGTCGTAGGTCGAAGGACATTCTGCGCATTTGTCGCAGATCAGACGAACAATCATGTTTGGGGTAAATCATGTCTGAAGTTGATCCCCATGTGAGTCCTTTGACTTGCGTGCGAAGATGAACTGGAAGGCCTGCGACAAACCTGCCAGCACCGCCAACGGGTACCCGAGCCACGCCTGCTCGCTGTCGGAACTGGACCCGCCGAAGCCGATCATCGCGGCGCCTGCAATGGCGCACGCGATTCCGGCCAAGTGCGCCCTCTGCAGCGCCTCGCCGAGGAACAGGCGCCCCAGCAGGGCGGCCGCCACAGTGTTGATGCTGCCCAACGCCGCCACGTCTCCGATGGGCGCGCCTAGCTGCAGGGCGATCAGGGTGAGCAGCGAGCACAGAGCGCCGCACGCTCCTCTGGCGAACACCCACCTGGCCATGTACCATCGAGGCATGGATATCCTGCCAAGCTTCTTGGCGATCACCAGCTGCACCACCATAATGAGGCCAACCACTGCGACAGAGACAACCTGAATGCGGTAGAAAGGCCAATTGGCCCGCTTCATGAGAAGCGCCATCGCCCCGCGGGCTGTCTGCATGAGCCCCGCCAGGCCCAAGAGCGCGGCCCCAAAGGCCTCGGGTGGGGCGGCACTGTGCAAAGCCATCGTCGCGGCGTGGCCCGAGGGGCAGCCTGCGGGTATGACGAGCGAGGGTCGCGTGGTCTTTCGGGGAAGCTTGTGCCCACAATTACTCTGTCTACTACGGTTACGATAAGAAGCCTTGTGGTACGAGATCTTGGGGCAAATGATTCGTTGACCCTTGAGGGTCCGAAAGTGCCCCACAGCTTCTTTCGGTCCCTGGGGCAATCGGTGGCTGAGGCGTTTCCGTGGGGCACCTGCTGGCAGGCCGAAGTCTTGCTCGACTCGCCTACTGTACGGAGGTGCCCAAGGGGGGGGGGGGCCGAGGCGGCCATCGACCAGCGCCCACCTCCGTGACGTGCCTGGGAGGCGATCGCAACCGTGGGCCCTTGTTTTGAAACATGGTGGCCCTTACAGTCGAAGCCTGAAGAAGGAACGAGGCCCCTTTCTTCCATACGTTTAGCTTCGATTTCGCATGCCCAAGGACAACCTGAGACAAGGAACACTGAGCCCTTCCCCAACGAAAAGGGTTTCTTCAGCGGCCCGACTGCAGGCCACGGGAGCCCGCCAGGGTACAGCAGCCCCCTCGGGGCCGCGAGCACCCCCGCACAGCGATCCAGCAGGCGGCGCGGGGCCACCGGGCAAGCGGCCCCCACGACCGTGCCGCTCACCGCGGCCTCCCCCAGACGCCCGCCGCCTCGAGGCTCTGCTCGAGACGCTGGATAGGCCTCCGCCTGACAATAGAGGCCTCCCAGAGGCCCGACCCCATCTACTCCAACCCCATCCAAAGTGCGAAGTCCCCCGGGCGTCCGGGTGGCCACAGCTTCGGTGGCGCGCGCCGGCCCCTCCCAACAGCTCAGGGAGCGAACCAGACTTTCGGCGGTCCGCGCGGAGTCCTTGGCTCGGCGCGCGGGGTCCTTCTCCCTGGCGCGCGTGGCGCTAGGGGCGGCGCCGGAGGCGCCGATCAAGAACATGTGTGCGGACCTCCGAAGGTTTGTGCTGATGCTTTTCTTCTTCGATGGGCCGATGATGCGGGGGGGTACCCCTGAGGGTGGCGGCTGATCTTCTTCAGAGCGGGATCCGTCAGTATCGAGTCGGGGAATCGGATCGATTCGGAGCGCGAGTCGGATCGGTCTGCATCTGCACAGAATCGAAGCCGAATCGGATCGGCTGCGCCAGCATGCGCAACGACGCAGTGCCAGCGTCGGGCCGCATCGGATCGTCGGAATATCGGAATCGAATGGGATCGAAATGGCCAAAACCGTTATCAAAACGGATTGATCGGATCGAAATGGACCCTGCTCAAGGGGCGACGACCGCGCCTCTCGGCTCAGGCCCTTCGGGGGGGTTCCACTTCTGCTTCAGCTGGGCCTTCGCGCCCGCGAGGCCGCCACCACTCTGTTGGACCACACTGTATGGTGAGTCAGTGGGGATTCGGGGTGACCGCACGGTTTTGGGACTTGGGTCGTCCTCCGAGGACGACTCGGGCGACTGAGGCTTCCAAAGTGCCAAGACCGAACAGTGGTGGACAGTGCGGTGAGGCCTTTGCAGGAAGGCCCAGAATCGAATCGATCAATCGGATCGAATCGGCAGACACCGGCATTCTAGTCTGCCTCCAATGAGAATTCGGGATCCAAATCGGCAAATCGGAACCACAAGTCGAATCGAATCGGATTCGGAAGCGATCGAAATCAGATCGAATCGAATCGGAGGAATCGAAATGAGCACTGTCTCTGGGAATTTCAGCTTCACTTCGCGGTCTGTCACCGCACGGCTTTGGGACCCCCGAGAAACGGGCCCCTGTTGGGCATCGCTCAATGGGGAAGCGAGACATGGGGGGAAGAAGAAAGCGTACACCTTCCGGGCCCTGACAGCCCCCGTTCTGGGCCCTTTGAGGGCCCTTTTCCGGCAGCCCTCGCCCTCCCCCCCCCCCCGCGAACTGCCCCCCCCCCCCCCCCCATTACCCAACCCCTGGGCTCTGGACCTTTCCCCGGCTCAGGCCCCGCTCCTCCAGGACGACCCCCCCCCTCCGTGCCGAGCTCTGCTCCCGCCGCTCGCCGCGGGCCTCGCGCTGGCCTGCGCCGAGGGCGGGGCGACCCGCCCGTCGCCCCTCGGTCGGGGCCCCCCTCGAAGGCGAGGGCCCTCGAGGGAGGCCCTCTCGAGGGCGGGGGCCCTCGAGGGAGGCCCCCGTCGAAGGCCCGTCGATGGTTCCGCCCGATCTCGGCACGAGAGCGGCGTGAGGAGCGCGTGTGCAACGCACTCCTCACGCGTGAGGGCGAGGGTGCCAACACGAAATGGCTCAGAACGAGGCCGTTCTAGCATCTCGGGACTCTGGAACGGGCCCGTGCAGAAGTTCCCAAACTTCAGGACGGCCTCGTTATGAAATCCAGGGTCTCTGAAACCGGCCCGCTCTAGAGTCCCCTGACATGAGCTGGAACGCGGCCGGCGCCGTTGCAGAGTCGGGGCCGCTCTGGGCCGATGTGTAATCCACGGGACTTACCTTTACAACCGGCCCACTCACAAATCGCCTGACCTTCGTTACTACCGTCAACCCGTATCACAAGGACGTACCAGAAGTATGCAAAGGCCTTGAAGGCCGTGTCGCCACTTTGCGAGCGGGGCGCGAGCGCAAGCGGCCAAAGATGGGCCGAAGGGGACGGATGCAAGGGTAACCTTGGAAAGTTGCTCATCCTGACTATGCGGTTCAACTGTAGAATGGCCAGTACCAGCACACAGACAGCCGACGCTGTGCTTTTGTAGCCCCGTGCACGTCCTTGGCTCCAGACCGACCTTCCCCGGAGCAGGGCGACCCCGCGGAGATCTCAGGCGCTGCCCGACACGGCCGAAATCGAGGAAGGACAGTGGGCCAAACAAAACACGACGTTAGAGGTCTGGGTGCCCACTTCGCTCATGACTAACCCTTCGCCTGATGGAATCGCGGGGGAGGGGCCTCGGTGAACCTCGGGGCGAAGCGCGGCGACAGCGCCAGGGAGGAGAAGGGTGAGGAGGACGGGGACGGGCAGGAGGGGAGGGGGAAGAGAGGCGGAGGAAGGAGAAAGGGAGAAAGGGGGGGGAGAAGGAAGGGGAGGAGGGGGGGAGGAGTGACAGTGGGGGGAGGGGAAGAGGGGAAGAGGACGGGAGACGGGGAGGGGAGGTGGAGGAGAGGCGGAGCTGGAGATGGGATCTGGGGAGACTGGCAATGCAAGACGACGAAGCCGAGTCGGCTGGCAGGAGCCGTGAGCGATTGCGGGGCCTGCGAGGGCGGCGGCAGCAGCCAATCGCTGGCCCCGAATCCTGCTCACCTACTCACTTCCATCCCCCATTCCCCACTTCCCTCCCTCCCCCTCGGCCTCGTTCTCTCTTTGCCCCCCCCTTCCACCCCCACTGAAAAGGCGACAGCGCACAGCTTCGGAGGCAGTTCTGGCTGCCCTCGGCAGGCCCTCGGGACGGTCTCAGCTCCGCGCCTGGTCCGCTGTGCGCCCAAAACTTGGGGTGCTGAGACTGCGGCTGCTGAGGGCCACCAGGACTACTCTAGGGCGGCTGTATGTGCGCAATCCTCGGCATTGCCACTTCCATCTGACATTCGTCGGAGCTTGTGGACCGTGGCTTCCCTGAGGTCCGACATCATGAACGAAAACGCACACACCAGTGACACATTAAGACCGGACCCTCTCGAGCACGTCTTCATGAGGGACTTTCCCTGTTTAGAGCAAAGGTAGGCGTACACACATTTTTGGAAGTCCGCGCGGATTTCTTGGATCGACGCTGGAATCCCCCTCCCTGGCGCGCTCCGCGCGCCAGGGGCGACGCCAGACGCACGGCCAAGGGGGCCCAACGCCGATCCGAGAAATCCGCGCGGATCTCCGAAAGAGAAGTTTGTGCCAGTGGTTATTCCTCGGGTGTTCTCGTGCTAGACTGATCCGTTAGGGCTTCCTGGCCCGCAACAGCGCAAGACAGCCCGTCGGATGTCTTTGCGATGATCTTCAGAACGTGTCCTAGCGTCGACGTGCGCTTGTCCACCGAGGCCCTTCAATACGACGCAGGCGGCGCGACGAGGGAAGACACAGAACGCGCGCTATCGGCGGAATCGAATGGAGTAAACACACGCTTGGGCTAACGGGGCCTTCCCCTAGGACGAGATCTTCCTCCTGAGCCGTTTCGTGACAATCTCATGGCCCGTTGAGGGCCCCGATAGCCCGAAATCGTCGTAATACCTCATGACTCGTTTCCCTCAGGAGACGCAAGGCTCGGGTTCGGGGGACTCGGGTTGGCCTGACGGGGCCGTCAGGAAAATGATGAGACCCAGTCTGAAATCTGACACGCGCTCCCGCCGCCAACATCACACGAAAACTGGACTGTCAAAAACCAGGACGGGCTCGTCAAAAAGCGTTGCTGAATCCGAGTTCAGGCGAACTCGAGTCTTATGTTTCCCCTACCAAAACAGAGCAAGGCAGCCCGTCGGATGTTCACGATGCCCAGAAGGGGCGCCGCGCTGCCCCCCCCCAGGGGGCGCCCCCTGGGGAGCTGCGGCCTTGCCGTAGGTCACGCGCGGCCCAGGGACCTGCTGAGTGAACTGCGTCGGCAGGTTCGAGGCCGGATTGATCTGGCGGCGCGGCGGCAGGGACGGGGGAACATCAGTAGGGAGCTCACACAGGACGTACACGCCCAACCACGTACATGAACACGGCGCCCCAATCCGCGAGACTGGCCGCGTGATACGAACGTTCGCGCACTGCATCCTCTCGAAACCAACGTGGACTCATGTACATGTGCGTCCTTGTTTCGCTCCTGCATCAGGGGAGAAGCATGTAACATAGTTTACGCGCGCCCCTCTAACGAGGACTCCACTGCAGGGTGCTTGGGCCCGCGCCCAGGCGAGCGCAACCATTCCCAGCGCGGGCAGTGTTGCAGTGCCCGAGAGAGGGCCTAACGTGGCTTCCTTCGGCATGTTCCAGCATACTGCATACTCGCTGATGAGGACCCAGCACTGTAAGGTGCCGCGGAAAGAAATCGGTGCCGCTGATCACTGGGAAGGTCCTTCCCTCGCTCTCTCTCACTCGCCCTATCTGGGGGGGGGGCGTCCGTGAGTCGCGCCCGCCGCCACGGCCGGACTCGGTTCGGATCATCCTGGCCAGGACTCGCGCCACCCAGGAGGGGGCCAGGGAATGGCGGCATCGGCATTTGGCAGTCCCTCGGTTCTCCCTCTGAGACGAAGCCAAGACTGGGACACAATCGGACTCTTAGACAAATCAGGGATCTGTGAGATCCGACGGCTCTGGAGGATGCATCGGGCGCCGCGGCCGTTCCAGAGCTCTCTGGAACGCTCTGAGAGCGTCCCAGAACTCTCTGGAGCGATTTGATCCGGTCCCGGGCCCGCCCTGAGCAGGGCCAGATGCGCCCCGTAAACTTGTGCAAGACTGCATCTTAGGCTGCATCAGCTGGCCACCTCACCCATCCTGGCCGGGCCGATCCTGGGCCTGGGATCGGTGTCTGTGCCTCCCTGGCCAAGCCAGGAGGGCGTATACACACCGAACCTGAGCCCAAGATGAGCCTGGTCAGGATCGGTCAGGTGGTCAGTGAGCGTGCCCTCCAGAGCAGGACCGCAGCCGCACGTTGGAACTTCGGACCACCCTTTGTGGCTCTCACGGTGGAGCCCTTGCAACCATCGTGCTACCATACGGAACGCTGGGTAAGGAACGACGGAGATTAGGAACGGCCAGGAAGCCAGAGACCCTCCTGAACCGAAACTCGCCTGCTGATGACGCGGCAGGGCTTTCAAGAAGGCAGGGACCTTTCTAGAAGACCCTACAGGCCTTTGAGAAGGCTTCTTGGAATCTGGGCGGATCTCGGAGAGGCCCCCCTGCCTTCTGAGAAGCCCCACCGCTCTCTCAGAAGGCGACCCCCCTCGCGGCACCCCCTTACCGAGACCTCCGGCGTCTTGATTCTTTCAACACCAAATCCCCGAAGTCCCGACGTTTTCCTCAGGGCCGGTTTTCCATCACGATCGGTTTCTTGACGGTTCCCAGGCCCAGCGAGGGCCCGCATTGCCGACAAAAGCCAATAACCTTCCGTCGTGTATGTGCCACGACTCGAGCACGTCTGGGTATGGGCGCCGTCAAATTTCAGCGTCTTGATCGTGCCCTGGTGAGGGGGCCCCTGGGAGCGCAGCGCGCAATCCCTGAGGCTACCTCCCAACGGTGCCAAGCTCTTATTCTCCGTGCCCGCAGCGAGAGGAGCTGAATCCAACTGGGATCTCCAGGGCGGAAGGAGGCGGATGTTGAGAATGACACCTATCCCAGATATCCCCGCCCTCATCTTCGCTCTCTCGTCTTCGTGTTCGTACCTGGAGAAAGGGTGTTTCCCCCAGAGAGGAACACGAAGGCGAGAGGGCGAGGATGAGGTTCGCACGTCGTGCACCTCTGCCCGCGCACTGGGCGTGAAGGGCGCGTCTCGAGTGCCGGGCGGGGGGGGGGGCATCCAAGTACCAGAGCCGTCCACAGGCAAGGCCGTCTGAGGGCAGAAAGGGCGGTCCCTCTGGGAGGAAGGAGGGGAAGGGATACGGGGGGAAGGGGGGCCTCTTCCGGAAAGCCCCCCATGCCATCTAGCATTTACCAATATGAGTACTACTCTCCCTCCTCACCTGAAGTTCTCCGGACGATCTCCCGCCCCCTCCGCGTGGTGATTTTCTATACACAAGATTTCAAACACTTCTTTTCCGATGTGTTTCTTTTATAATTCGAATAGTTTCGTTGTTTCAAAATGGTGAACCCGCTTCAGAGTGTTTTTTTGGATTGGCGCTATGCTCCCGTCGTTCAGACAGGCGCTCTTTCTCCAGCGAGGGCCACTTTGCTGGATCCGAGTCTTGCTTCATGGTGTTCTCCCCCTCATTTCCCCTCCTCCGCCTTCCCCTGGTCCTTTTGTTCCTCCCGCTCCTTTATCCCCAATTCCTGCTTCTGCTGCTGTTCGTCTCGGCCGAATCGTTCATCATCGTTGTCGCCTCCCGACCCTTCCGCTTCAATTGCTGCTGCTGTTCGTCCTCGTCCTTTTTCCTTCCGCTCATCCTCCTGCTCACCCGCCACCTCCTCCCCCTCCTGTGCACGCAGCTTCCATGTTTCCAATTCCGCATAACACGAAATCGTCTCTCTATGGGATTCACAGGTCGGCTACGACACGCGTCCGAGGATAGAGGAACATCAGCACCATGGGAAGGGATGGGAAGGCGGGACAGGATGTCAGATGAGGCGGAGCGCACCTAGCTTGTCGCACCCGTTCTCTTTCTCCTCCGACCTCCCCTCATTCGGCGCCGCAAAAAAGGCAAGACCAAGTATGAGGCGTTCACAACATCCTCAACACAACTCGCAATCCCAATATGCAAACACATTGTGCATCAACCGTCTTAATGGCAACGCAATGCGTATTCAACATATCTACGCGCCCACACACAACGATGTCCGTACCCACAATGAAACACGCCAGAAGGTCTGGCCATAGTGTGGAGTGCCAATGCACGTGTCTCCGACATTGGAACGACACTGAAAGCACACAACATGATCCATGGCAATTGGCAAGAGACTCAACTCGAAGCATGGAGCGGCCGATGACGTCGCCCGCCAGATAAGAGTCGAAGGCTGTGCGTCCGCCGAAGATTCAATCCTCAAACATCGACAGAGCACCAGTGATGACCCCCGCCTTGTGTGAGCTTCACCAGAGGACAGCATATAACGTACTCAACTGTTCATGCACGCGGCCTCGACAGCATGCCAACGAATGGACCTGCGCCAGTCCAACCCACCTCATGGCCAGCTGACACAGATTTCCCTGTGTAGTCCTCAGCCCTTCAATGATTAGCATTCCAAACGCAGTCTACCAGGCAGGCATGAGTGGTCTGATTGGTCTCTCCAAAATGACCAAACGAGTCCCCATGGGACAGGAGGCTCCAACCAGTCCTTCAACAGGCCCGCGCGCGGCCTTCCATGCGGCTCTAAAGGCTCTTCCAGGGAGCCCTCTGGCCCACAACCCAAGCACGGTGGCGGAAGAGCCGTCTTGGTGGTCTCTCGGGGCCGTCGCGGGGCCGCTTCGATGGAGAACACCCTTAGACGTCGTCCAGGGAAAGCCGGAGCTGCTTCGGTGGAACTGGGGCCGACTGTCATCCCAGATCCTGGAACATCGATGGAGACGGGCTGGGGAGGTCCGGAGGGAACGGAGTGGGACTCCAGAGGGAACCTGCTGGGAGCTCGTGGCGCGTGGCTGTCGTCTTGGGGTCATGGAAGGCGTCTTGGGCCGCCTTGGGGCGGCCCCGTGGACATTCAGAAGCCGATGAAAGGAGAGAATGGTGAAATCACTGCAGAACCGATTGCAAAACCTGAGGCAGGCCAGTAATTTGTGCCTCTTGGGGCCCTGTTGGGCGGCCTGTTGGAGCCTTCTTGGGCCTCCTTGGGGGCCTTTTGGGCTGTCTGGGAGGCATCAGGGACTGCAGCGGGGCGCTCTTGGGAAACCTTGGGGCTCTCCCAGACCGTCGTGGATCCGTCTCGCGGGGGTTCGAAGACCCGCCTGGGGAGCCCCGAGTGACCGCCCAGATTGCATCGCCAGGGCGCTGGACTTACCATGGGGGTTGGAGGTCACAGTTTTGGCACCCCTCCCGCCCTGCACCGATTGTTGTTTGTTTTGTTTTCTGTCTCTTTCTCTCTCTCTCTCTCACGCTCGCTCTCTTTCTCATTCTCTCTTTCCCCTGTATATGAATATATTCATTGTACGTGTATGTATATATATATATACCAATGTACAAACATATATGTGAATATACCTATGGACGGTAGTATGTAGTATAAAAGTATGTACATAAGCCAGTTCTATATATATATATATATATATATATATATAGATCCATGTAGACACATGTGTATACATATAGACAGACATGTATACATACATTCGCCACCGTGCCTTGCGACGGCCCAAGATGGCTTGACGACGGCCGACGAGGCCGTCGAGGCGTCTCCACAAAGCCCCAAGAGCCGTCTCCAAACGGCCTCGAGAGGCAAACATCACTGCCTGTCCTAAGGTTCTTCGGCGTTCTCCAGGTTTTCGCTTTTCACAGTTCCGACGTCCCAAGACAACCCAAGAGGCCACCAGGACTGCCCCATCCATGACGGCCCAAAGGGCCTCTAGACGGCTCAACAAGACACCTACACTGCCCAAGAGGCGCCCAACAATGCCCAAGAGGGCCCCCGACGGCCCCAATACGAACCAACAAGTCGAGCCTTCCGGCCTAAAGGGCTCAGGAGGCCCAGGAGAGGCTGCCAAAGGCCCCCCCAAAGGCTCCTGAGAGACTTCCTGACAGGCCCCAACAACTCTGACCTCGAAACTCACAAAGAAAAGCGCGCCACAGCCGTCCCAATCCGATCGTATATCGAACTGGGGCGCAAATTAGTACGGCGACGGTCAGACAGTCGATACATACGTACATCAAGGCAAGTACCTGTATGTATGTGTATATATATATACATATACATACATACATACATACATGCATACATACATACATACATACAAACACACATACATAAACACACACACACACATACATACATACATACATACATACATACATACATACATGCATACATACATGCATACATACATGCATACATACATATACACGCATATATATATGTATATATATATGTATGTATGTATGTATGTATATATGCACATATATCGATATACGTATATATATATATATATATATATATGTATGTGTATATCCTCTTCCTATATTTCTGCAAGCCCGGGCGGGGAGAAAACCCGTCACCCCCCCAAAACAAAACCGGACTCCCGGGATCTGGGGCCTTGGGACCCTCTGGACGGGCCTCGAAGCGGCCCCCTGGGCCTCGCAGGGCTTTTTGCCAAGCCTTCCAGCACACCTAGGGCGATCAGGGGGGTCATCGGAGATGTCCCAGAGACCCCCAAGACAGCACAAGGGCGCTCCAAAAGTGACCGACGTGACCTCAAGATGGCCCAAAAGGCCTCCAGGACGGCCCCAAAGAGGCCTCCAAGAGCACTCCCAAAAAGGCCCCAAGAGGCACAACTCTTTGATTTTCTGTTGGTTGTTGCTGAATGTTGGGGTTCTCCTTTTTTCGGCTTCCCGACGCTCCAAGACGGCGGTCTTCTGGGCGTCCGAAGCCGCCTGGGAGGCTCCAACATCGCCCCACAACCATCCGACAGGGCTTCCAGGCAGTCCAACAGAGCCCCAAAACGGCACAACACGGGTCCAAGATGGCCCTCAGAGAGCCCCATGGCGGCCCAATTTGGCCCCAAGACGCCCTCCGAAGCATTCCAAATCGTGACCCGGTCGTTCAGGGAAACCGCGGTTGGAGGTAGGGTGGCCCGAAGAAGTCCCCGGAGGTCCCCAGAATACGCCCAGGAGGCCTCCAGAAGGCCTTAAGAAAGCCTGAAACAACTTTTCTAAGGCCCCCAGAGGCTCTCCAAGGAGGAACCTCCGCAAAAAGAGCTGAGGAGGATGGGGAGAATGCGCAGTGTACGGCGAAAATAAGGAAAGAGAAACATGGAGGAAAGAAAACGAATAACATTATTATAGCGGTGATGCCGGAAAAGGCAACAAGGAGTGATCTCTAAATTGTCGGCTTGACCTTCCTGCTATTCCGCGTGCGTGCCAAACTTCAAGGGCCAAGGTGCATGGCGCGAAGCGCCACCGCAGTCTTGGATACATACACACACATATATATGTGTGTATATATATAAGCGTGCACATTACGGCACACACATGTTCACATATTTGAAGCTGCATGTAACGAGTGCGTTTACACACATTTATATACAATGGATGTACGCATCCATGTACATATATATATATATATATGTATGCACGTATGTACGTATATAAATATATACGTAAATAGATATGTGTGTTTGTGCGTGTGTGCGTGTCTGTACGTGTCGATACGGTTTTGTCAAACTAAATATGTTGTGAACGTATCGCGCCCAGACCCGAAACCAATCGCAACCCCCCAAACGCCGCATCCATCCCCGGTCGACATCCGTATCACCCGAAGCGGTGGTCTATGATGTACGAATGTGTATAGATGCGTATCGTGCTTTAAATGCTTTAAATGCTATGTGGAGGCACTGTACACCATACCGTATCGGCAAAACGCATCCGTGCATGGCTCAATAAAGCATACCATGCGTCATCATATGAGACAGATCGCGTTCTGTGGGCGCTGGGGGGTTGGAACCGGCCCCCCCCCCCCGGGGATTGAAAGGGGGGGGGGATTTCGACCCCCACCCCACCCCCTCCCTTCCCTTCTCCCGTGGCGGAAGGGAGGGGGGGGAGTTTCGACCCCCCCCTCTCCTCTCTCCTTCTCCTCGGGCCGGAGGCGGCGTCGGCGGCGGCTGGCGGCGGCGGCGGGACGTCGATGAAGACGACGTTGTCCTTTTCTGGGCCGGTGCCGGCGCCTGCGGCGGCTGGCGGCGGCGGCTGGGAGCGTCGACGAGGACGACGGCGACGACGATGTTGGGGTGATGGTGGTGGTTGTGGCGGTGGTGGATTGAGGTGGCTGTGGTGGTTGTGGTGGTGGTGGTGGTGGTGGTGTGGTGGTTTGTGGTGGTGGTGGTGTGGTGGTTTGTGGTGGTGGTGGTGGTGTGGCTTTCGGGTCTTCCCGCCACCCTGTTTTGGCTTTGGGTCAAAGATAAAATGGATGCCTCTTGAGGGCTCGTCACGAAGAGGGGTCTCGGGGGAGCCTGGAGAGCATTTGTGAAGCCTCCTGGTTCGGTGGCTTTTGGGGGGCGAAGGATCGATATGGCGTTTTGTGTTCCCTTGCGGCCTCTTGGGCCTCTCTGGTCATCGTTGCTGCGTCCCTGCCGATCGGCGCCGCTGGCCGCTGGCCGCCGCTGGCGCCGGCGCCGGGGGGTGGTGGGGGGGTTTAGACCCCCCCCCCACCCCTCCCCTCCCTGAGTCCTCTCTGGTCATCGTTGCTGCGTCCCCGCCGATCGGCGCTGCTGGCCGCCGCCAGCGCCGGCGCCCGCGCCGGCGCCGGCGCCAGAGGGGTGCGGGGGGGGTGTTTGGGGAGGAGGGGGCGGTTAGGGGGGAGGGAAGTCATCTTGGTTCTGATCGACGGCGCCGAGTGTTGGGGGGAGACCGCCCCCCCACTGGTTCGAAACGCGCCGCCGATTGTTCCCAAAGCAAACGCCCGTGAAACGCGCTCTCTCACATATAGCTTTGACCTACAATATAACGGAATTCACAATATCAGTGCACAGCTCTACACAACGCTCACACTAAGACAACGCACTGCGTTATGGAACATGGCATGACAACACCATATCTGAACAAGGTTGGCCGTCTCGAGTACACGAAGAACGTGCCACGCGTTGTCAATCTTGGGCCTGGAAAAAGAACCGTCGCACGTTACGGCTCTCCAGGCGGTTGACGGACGGTCGCCGCACGAACAGAAACGGAACTTGACGCAATCACTTGAGCCGGCCAACGTCGGAACCACGGAAATGAAGGATCCAGCCCGCGCCAGAGAGTACCACCCTTGCCAAATCATGGTGGCTCCATCTGAACAACAAAGACAACATCCACCTCTCTCAGTCCAATAGATTAGTGAATGCATGCTGTCTGTCCTGGCGTCTGAGACGTTGTAGTCGAAGAGCATCGAGCGTATCCCCGCCGCTTTTGCTGCAGCGTCCTCAAGCATCAGATCGAGCAACCCCAACAACCAATCAACGACGTCAAGCAAATGCGCAGGAAATCATCGAAGCCAGCGCGGCCTACTAACAGCAGCCCAAGCACGATATTATAAAGCGAACACTCCAGTGCGATATCCTCTGGCACAGCTGGCAACGGTCGGATGCACACGGGCTTGCAACATCGCTTTGCACAGCGTGTATGTTGCACAGCGTCCGAATCTACGCTCGTAGTAAGTGCACCTGCTCCCATGGTTCACTGACAACCTGCGGCCAATCGAAACGACGTCCCGATCCATGCGCATGGCAAGCGATACTGACAGCGCGTCAATTAACTAGCGTTCCACTTTCTGTGGGCCTGTACTCTGCGCTCCGCAGGAGACGAGTGAAGAAAATGATGACGGTGCGAGTTTGAGATGACGGTGTCTCAATGCAGCAAGCATTCACTATGAAGGCTAAGTGCTTACCAGCAGCATTATCTTGAGGCGTCTGCCAATTTACAGGAAGGTCGCAGTCGAAGACACCATTGCGCACCAATCGCTGCTGACGGGTGTGGTCGTTTAGGAGGTCATCGCGCTTGCGGCGGTGAGCGCGTGTCAACGCATGGCGTTGTTTTATGATGGCCAGTGATCCTTATAGCAAGGCGCCCTAACGAAGCAGCGCCCAAGAAACAACTTCTATGTTGCACCAGGCCTGCACGTTAGGACAGGCCTCCAACGACTTGATCTGTTCGATGCGTGGCCCACAGGGCCCTCCCAGGACCTCCTTCCTGGGCACTGGCTATCCACCCTCAATCGTGTCTTGATAGCTCCAGGGCCCGAAATTGGCCTGGGGAGGCCGAAGCCGATGAAAACAACGCCTGCGCTGATGAAGCCGCGGCGTCGGCGGCCTGGGCTCCCTAGAAATGTCTCTGGAGGCCCGAGCAGAGCCGAACCGCCGAAAGACAGATGGTCCGATCGAACAGAGTTTGGCCATCTTGCCAGGCACGGGCCCGAATGGAAGACTGGACGGGAACCATCTGATGCGACTGGAACGGGAACTCTGTAACCGCAGACAAGCCTGATGGCCAAGCACATGCTGTCGACACGTACGAAATAACTTCTTGCCGAAAGAAAGTTAGGGACACATCCTTCGTCGCCTTTGGGTTTCGTAGGGTGCTCGATACGAAACGAAACCACTGCTCGATACGAAACCCTAGATGGGCATCGGTCGGCACGCCAGTTTCCCATGTGGGATGCTTGCCGTCGGCTGTTTGCGGCTGGTGTTGGGAAGATCGAGTGCAACATCGACCTCCGAAACGCACGCTATCCCTGTGAGGCGATGCCCCACGCGAGGGCCCCACATTGTGCACGCCATCCCTCTGCCAGGGCTTCTGCGGTGCACGCTAACCCCGAGGTGGGGGACGGCGTGTCATCAACGGGCCGGCGGCGCCACATCGCACGCCATCTTTCCAAACGAGAGCCCAAGGCCCCGCGGAGATACGCCAAACCAAATTTATTCCAAGGTGGAGGGCCCCAACTCGAGGAGCATCGGGGTACCCCTCCGAACCTGGGGCTGTTCTTGACCCTCGTGCAAGCCGCACCCATGATGCAGCGTTTGACCTCCGAAGTCGCCAGAAACCGTCACGACGTCAGCGGGCCGTGAACCAGCCTCCTCTGGTGGGACAGACAGTGACATTGACATAAAATCTCGGAGGTCCTCGCTGATTTCTTGGATCTAGGCTGGACCCCCCTCCCTGGCGCGCGGAGCGTGCCTGGGGCAGTGCCAAAGGCCCGGAGGCGCCGCCAGGGGGGCCCAGCGCAGATCCAAGAAATCCGCGCGGACCGCTGAACATTTATGCTGATGCCGTTTTTCCTCTTCGACCCTCCGGGGTTCGTTCTGACAAGAGTTTCGAGGCGGGAGCACGAGGAAAGAGTAGTGGTATCTTTTTTCTTGACTGGACGTTTCTCACGCTCGGCCATGCAATTATTACCACGGGTAGATCCGCCACCACACCCGCCGCGACCGCTGAGCTCGCAACCCGATTTCGTTGAGGCCGAGTCGCATTGATGCAAAGCCGTATGAGTGGTCGCGCTCCCTCCTCCTCTTTCTTCTAGAAACAGGAGATGGCCACGGTACGACCCGACCTAGGACAGAAGAACATCCTTCAAGAACACGGAACCCTCCGCTGGCCAGAACACCCCAAGATGCACGAGAACATCAGAACAGGCACGATGAGCATCAGGGTGCCCTCCCCGACCGCATCGGTACCTGCAACCCCTCGCCACAGTTTGGCCTCCTGGGGAGGGGGCGGGGGGGGGGGGCGGCAGCGCTACTTGGAACCCCCTCCTCCTTGGATCGATCACCTCCAGGGATGGCCCCCGAGGCTCCCACGAGTGCCCCAAGAGATGCCCAGAAGGCCCCCAAGACGCCCCCAAGGGGCTCCCGGCGGTCTCCCCCGCCGCTCGCCCGCCGCTCGCCTGCCCTGCGTCCATGACCCACACCGCCACCGCGCCCGGGGTGATGCCGCCCAGGGCCACCTGGCGGGCCCGCCCGCAGGGAAGGCAGGCAGGCAGGAGGGCAGGGGGAGGGCAGGGGGAGGGCAGGCACGGCACGCTTCGGCAGGCAGGGGAGGGCAAGGAGGGCCATCCTCCGATGTTCTCCGCCCCCTCCTCCTAAAACTCGGACGACAGTGTCGTCGGAGTGGAAGGCACCCAAGGCAGAGGTATCAGTACCTTCGTGGCTGCAAGCTGTTCGCTATGTGCAGATATGGCGGATGCTGGCTTCACGGTGTAGTGTCCAAACAATAATAGTTGCCAGTTCGTCGTCGAAGATTTCGCTGGCTGTTTCCAATGGATTGCGGGATCGAGGAATGCCAGTGGTAGCAGTGCAAGAGGCAATTTACTTGGGGATGGGCACTTTTTGGGGGACGACGACATCTACGGATCAAAACACTTGAGAGAACATGGAACGCCAGGCACCGCACAAAGGCGATCAACACAATGAGGCGCCACCCACGGCCAAGATTACGACATCGTTATGGGCTCGCGTCCGCAAGTCACGCATATATGCTCACAAGTCGTCCGGCGTCCCCACCTACGAGATGGTCAACATTCGCAGACAATCTTCTCCGTGCGCAGTCGGCTCAGGACCAGGGAGATGCCTGACCACATCGCTGGCTATTGCATTTTGGCGCAGAGATCCAGCCAAAACGATACAACGTGAACAAACATGCTTGTTTCAAGTTGTGGCGTGAACAACCTGAGGTACATGCTCGTGTGGCACGTACATGGGAGTCCATACGTCAGCGTCTTGTGCTGGCAGACTCTCGCAAATGGAGAGTTGTGCGCGGACCCATCGCGGCCACGATCTGCACCCTGATGGACATTGGATGGACGACTCACTCTCCCATGTGCTGGGAGTATCCCACCCGCAGGAGGTAAATCCATTCGGCCGCTGATCCCGAGTACGATGATTTTCAGTGCGATTTCACTGACATCCTGGACGATGCTGAAAATTCGGCCAATGCTGTGCTTCGGTCAACTGCGTCCAAGCACGATTCAGCGTCGGACTTAGACAAAGACGCCGACTTGCTCCATGTCTCCCGCGAGAGGGCCAGGACGACCAAGGATGACGAGGGCGACCCGTGGGCGCTCGACGTGGTGGTGACCACGGGGGCGCAGTGGACTCGTGAGAGGCTCCTGTCTGCAGGGTATACGGTCCCAGACAAGATTTGCCAGAGGTGCCGTAAGGCGCCCGAGACGTTGTTTCAGTGAGCCTGGGACTGCGAGGCCAACATCGGCCATCCTCGAGCAAACTATAGTGTATCACGAGAACGCCCCTGGTTTCTGGCTCCATGGGGCCCCGGGATCTTCGGCAGCGGTCCCCACTTTTGCTGATGGGCCTCAGACTCGCTCTCTGGTTGGCAGTGTCGACTACATCCCCAAAGACGCCGAAGGTTACGCTACCGCGTTCGGGGATGGGTCCAAAGGGGGCGCGGCCGCAAGAAACCCAACCCTGAAAACCCGTGTGCGAGGTGCATTTGAAGGGAAACCCGGAACATCCTGAACGCAGCAGCTTCTTCAACGGCTGCGGGAAGTCACCGCGCGGCGCGCGGAGCGAAGAACCCAGGATACCCTTACGAACAGCACATGGTTTCTTGATGCGCGCCCCCACTGTATGGCAGGAGATCTTCGGATGGCCGTCGGCGTCGAAGGGCAGGAGCTGGTGAAAATTGCCTCAGCCCCTTCCTGGCCATCGCTCGGACGTCCACTCCCTGTGACCTTTTCGATCTCGTGCGCGTATTTTTCGCTAGACGATCAAAGATGCTCCTCGATGGCCTTCGCCGAGAAAAAATGCACACGCCCGAGCGATGCCAAATTTCTGGCGGCCTCTCGCCCGTGGTCTGGGCCCCGGGTGACCAACGCTTGAGGGGCGAAGGTAGACCAGGCCTCGCGCGGAGATCTCTCCGCTCCAGCTCCCGCGATCGTGTGTATCCGTGGCCCTCTCGCGTTCTTCACCGACTGCCTTCCTGTCGTCGACTCGTTGACCAGAGGCCAGAAGTTGGGCTTCAGGCCCTTGCGGATGTGTGAATGAATCTCGCGATCGAAAGCATCCATGGCCCTCTCGGATTCTTCACCGACCACCTTCCCATCGACGACTCGTGGACCAGAGGCCAGAAGTTGGGTTTGAGTGTATTTACGGCCCTCTCGGGATCTTCACCGACCACCTGCATATCGTCGACTCGTGGACCAAGGGCCAGAAGTTGCGTTTGAGGCACTTGCGGCTGGTGTGAATGTTGGTCTCGAATCGGCAAGGTTATGTTGTCCACCAGAGGCGACAGACCATGCGTTGATTGTCTTGGACCCACACCACCAAGAGCAGGGGACGCCCCGCGACGAGGACTCGAAATTTCTGGCCTTCGGTCATGAGTGCGCGGACCCGCTTGCTGCAACGATGTCCAAGCTTGCCGGGAGTGGTTTTGTTTTGACGGACCCTCCTACAGACAGGAGGGACGTCGAGTGCTCCCTGGTCCGTCGGCGTGCGAGGAGAGTCCTGGGAGCGTCTATTGAAGCCGACCCTTGGCCCTCGGAGAGACCGAAAACGGAGTGACAAGCTCCCCTCCCTAAGTTGGCGAGGGCCATGCAGATGCCCGAGCATAAGTCTGGTCGTGCTGGGGCTAAGTGTTTTTGAAGAAAGTGCTGAGAATTTTCGAATCAAGATTCGATGTTTCTGATGCGTGAAACGCGCTGCGTTGAAGAATCCCCTGGGCCCGAATTCGTCCCGCTTCGTGAATCCCAGTCGATTGGTGGTGAAGCCCTACACCCGTCTCACACGTTGCAGTATTGGCGTAAATGCACCCTCACTTTTTGTAGCACTTGCGGCACAAGTTGCACAACCGACCCTCGCTACCTCCTCAAAGTCTATGAATACACGCCTAAAGGGCAACATGATCTCGCGAGGATTCAGTCGGGCTGGTATCCCCATCCCTCGGGACCTCCGAAGGCGGTCCGAGAGGCTGACGGCCAACTTTTCCTGAAGTAATTCGCTTCCAGTCCCTGTTACTGAGCCCTTTGTCTTCTGTACTTCCATTGTCCTCATCCTGAATGCTCCTCCTCCTCCTCCTCCTCCTCCTCCTCCTCCTCCTCCCCCTCCTCCTCGAAGGGGAAATGAGGGCGGGCATGGGAGAGAAGGAGAAGGGCGCGGACGAGCTCGGGTGCTGCAGGAAGTGGTCGTGGCCTGAGGTTCTCGTAGCTCTTCGCGCCATTTTGGGGCCCCTGGGGCCCACTGGGCCTCGCGAGGGGTGCTCTGGAAGCCACCTGCGCCTCCTCGGAAAAGCGAGGGTCGCCCAGCGTGGTCGCGGGACTACACCTGTGCAGACGCCGCTTCGAATGTCTCTTGTCGTGGCCGGCGGCCGTGCGCGGCCAGCAGATGCTCGCTTCCCCTCCGGTCTGGATCAGGGGCTCCGGCCTGCAGGCCAGAGGGAACTTCATGTTAGTGGAACCATGCTTCAGTGGTGTGTACCAAATGACACCCCCTTCGCCCCATTCCACGAACCGGAACTGCCGTCACCCGAACACACACACACACACACACACACAAACACACCAGCTGCGGCAGACCTGGTTCAGTGATTCTGGCCTCTGTTTTTTCAGAGAAGAAAAAGCACAGTAAACATAAACTTTGGCGCTCCGCGCGGATTTATTGGATCTGCGCTGGACCCCCCTCCTTGGCGCGCGGAGCGCGCCAGGGGCAGGCCGGAGGCGCCGCCGGCGGGGCCCAGCGCGGATCCAAAGAATCCGCGCGGAGCGCCACCAGTTTTGGGCTTCGGGGCCCAAGCACTGAGTGCTCCCCTCAACCGGGGTCCTGGCTGTGCCCGAGCAGCGGCTCCGTCGCGCTTGGCGCCCTTGTGGCGCACGCCAGAGGGCGTCGGCCTCGGCCCGGAGAGCCTCGGCAGGCCAGCGAGGAGGCCCTCGGCAGGCCCCCGCGAGGAGCCCCCGGGGGCCGGTGGTTCGAAGACGGGGTCCGGAGAGATGGGGTCCGTAGGACAGGGAGGGGTCCAAGGGAACATTGGCATGGCTTGAGGCACCTCGTCCTCAGGGCCCCGTCCCTCAGGACCCCCTCTTTGAACCACCGAAGGGGAGCGGAGGCCTCTCCAGAGGCTCAGGGTCGGGCGAGGGAGGCGCGCCCAGGGACAGGCTGGGCAGGCACGGGCCGCCTGCCCGAAGGGGTCCGCGCGGAGGCCGGGAGAGGGCAGAAGAGACAGCGAGCGAAGGGCACCCACAACGGCCACGATGCCCGAGCCTGTGCGAGGCCGCGCCGCGGCCCGCGCGGTGGTGTGTGTGTGTGTGTGTGTGTGTGTGTGTGTGTGTGTGTGTGCGTGTGTGTGCGTGTGTGCGTGTGTGCGTGTGTGTGTGTGTGTGCGTGTGTGTGTGTGCGTGTGTGTGTGTGTGTGCGTGTGTGTGTGCGTGTGTGTGCGTGTGTGTGTGTGCGTGTGTGTGCGTGTGTGCGTGTGTGCGTGTGTGTGTGTGTGTGTGCGTGTGTGTGCGTGTGTGTGTGTGTGTGTGTGCCTCGGTGGGGAGTGCGGGCGGCGGCGGCCGCTGGTCGGAGGCCCCAACTGAACTGGCCCAACTGGGTGCTGGGCATAAGCCCGAAAGACGTGGCGGTAGAATAGTGAAGTAGGAAAGCGTCGAACGCCGATTGGGTTTGCGCCCCGCCCCCCCCCAGAACGGGAAAGAGACAATAACGCCTCTGGAGCCTTGGCACAGGACAACATTCGACGAACGACGGGCGCGTGCGTCCACGGGCCCCAAAAGCCCTGAATCCAAACATATTGACGTCTCGCTCATACTGCCGCCGTCGCCCGCCGCCCCTTCTACGGTGAGGCTTTTTTGCTCAGCGTGTCGCTGTGGCGGCCCCGGTGACAGGCTATGCCCTGCGAGCAGCTGGCTTGTCGCTCCTCTCCGCGGGGCGGGAGGCTCGGAAAGGCTCGGGACGTTGAAGCCTGGGGACTGGGAAGTCAATAGCTTGTCGCGCCGAGGCGTTGTGGACCAGAGCCGGCGGCGCGATACGCTAAGCCAAAATTCTCGACCGCATGCCCCGTCCCTGATGGTTTTCGGTCATACCTCGGCTCTCTGGCACCCGTTCAGGACAATCCGGACACTCCCAGAACGCCCTCGGCGAGGCGCAGACGCTGGAAGGCACTCCGAGGCTGGGAAGCCGCCGAGAACCGAAGACAACGCCCAAAAACAGAAAACGTCGAACCTGAAAGCCGAACCTGGAGACCGTACTTCCGCCGGCCCGTGCCAGGAGCGATCGAGGCGCCGAAGGCCGAGCCCTTTCTCGTTAGCGCCCCGCGTGTCGAAAGAAGCTCTGGGCGCCCGCGTGCTCGACGAAGCTCCCAGGCGGGTGCGCGCCCCTGCCATGTGGCCTGGCGGCTTCCACGCCGCTGCCGGCGGTTGTGTTCCAGTTGCACCCTTCCTCTCTTGAGGGGGACCCAGGCATGCTCGCGCCGTGAACGAGAAAACAAGACATGACATGTTTGGCCGTTCTCGGCCTCTGCAGACCCTCGCTGGGCCCCAAGACCGTCGAAACACACACCAGGATGAAAATCCGGTGCCTGGGAAAGGGCCGGGAAAATCAGGACCTCGCATGTCTGGGGAACGAGGTAAGGGGGGGGGACCGGCTCGGGGGCGAAAACGTCGGCGTGGGAGCGGCGATGTATCGGCGATGTATCGGCGGATAGGCCCCCCCTGATAACGAGTCGTCCCTGGGTGGGACGGGCCATCCAGCCCCCATCGGCGATGCATGGGCGACTCGAAGTCGATGCACCCCCTGCTCCCCCTACGGTCGAGAACTTTTGGATAGCGTGTCGCTCCGCCAGTTCTGGCCCATCGCGCTTCGGTGTGACACGCTATCAGCTTCCCCAAGCCTCCCGCCCCGCGGAGCTGAGCGACTCGCCATCCGCTCG
The DNA here is from genome assembly GCA_963575745.1 of Prorocentrum cordatum. Classification (NCBI taxonomy): domain Eukaryota; class Dinophyceae; order Prorocentrales; family Prorocentraceae; genus Prorocentrum; species Prorocentrum cordatum. Next base: position 805,606 of record CAUYUJ010014837.1, on the reverse strand, counting down.
CAGGGCATTCCGTGCCGCTGGGGCCGCCACCGCGACACGCTGCGCAAAAATTCCTGGCCGCAACGCTGCCTCCCGACTTCCACTTCTGGCACGGCTGAATTCGACATGCTCCGGGCTCAGCTGCACGCGAGAAAGAGCCCGGGCCAAGACTGCGCCTTGCTGGCCATCGTTCGGACGTCCATTTCCCGTGCATTATTCTATGGTGTGCGTATCATTTCCGCTAGATGATCAAAGGTGTTCCTCGATGGTTTTCGCAAAGAACAAATGCACACGTCTGAGCGACGCCAAGTTTGGCGCGCGGCCTGCCAATGGATAGGACGGTGCGGCAATTCAACGGGCCGCGTGCTCGGGCGTGGCGCCCGCGCGGCCCCCAGAGCGCCGCGCGCGTAAGGCCAGGCTGGCGCAGGGTCACTCATACGTGTGTTCTGAGCTGTTTGATACAGTCAACGCGCACTAAGATTGCACGAAAAGGATGTAGGGGGCCTGGAAGGCCATGCCGACGCTCTTCGAGCGGGGCGCGGCCAGCGAAGGTGGCCAGGCATGGGCCGAAGGGGAAGGATGCAAGGGTAACCTTGGAAAGTCGCTCGTCCTCACTATGCGCGTTGACTGTAAGCGTGGGGGGTGGTTCGTGTGGAGGGTAAAAGGCTGTCCTGCCCCAGGAGAGCCCAGACTCGAATCGGTAAGTCGGATCGGCAATCGAAATTAATCGGATCGGCGGAAATCGGAAGCAACGTCGGGAGAGGTCGAGTTGGCGGAATTCGTCAGGCTGGCAAGGCATCGAGAGACCGAAATCCGGATCGGAATCCGAAATCGAATCGGAATCGGAAACTATCGAAATCGAACCGAATCGGAGGAGTCGAAATAAGCCCTGCTTGCCCTGGGGCGTGGAGGGTTGAATCGCATTTTGTGTTGGGGGTGTTTCGGTAAGGACGGGGGTAGGGCTTGGACGGGCCGTCGGGCGGAATGGCATCGGGTGGGTGGGCGCTTGTGCAACAATTCGGTGCCTGAGGGTTGAGGGGGACCACCCGGGACCCCCGCAGGAACCCAAGAATTACGACCCAGACTTCCGACGTCTTGACTTTTTCAGCGCGGAGTCTCCAGACCTCAGCCTCCTGGGCGCCAATTGTTCCACATGGATAGTTGTTGTTGATGGCCCTGGGGCCGAACACGGGATGCAGACGCCGAGCCGCCCCTTCACCATTGCTGCTATGAGGGTGATTTGCCCGAGTAATTTGTCGATGGCCCTGGAGGCCGAAAAAATGGTGTCCAGACGACAAACACTTCGAACAATAACGCCGTCTTAAGAGGTTGTTCGAGCCGTCGGAGGTCTGGGCTCGAGCCTTCCTGCCCTGGCTTTTTCAATTATGTGTCCCTGATAGCTTTCAGGACGATACATGAATGGGGAGGAGAGGCAAGCCCACTCGGCATCGAATCGGGAACTCGGGTCGAATCGGAGTGTGCGTCGGATTGGGCTGCATCGGCACGGGATCAACATCGAAACGAGATCGGCAACTCCAAAATACGCAACCGCGCCATGCGAACATCGGCCCGCACCGGAATCTCCGACGAGCGGAAGCGAATCGGACCAGGCCGGCCAAAAAATCGGCATGGGAAGCCGGGTGGTGGTGCCTCTTGGCAGCCCTCCGCTGTGCTCCGAGGCCGATCCCGGCCGGCCAGTCCCAGGCAACCCTTCCCGGCCTGCCTGGGACGCCGTCCCTCGGGAAACGAGCGCTCTCGACGTTCGAGTATAGAAGTTCGACAATTCGAGGTTCAAGGGTCCCAGACGTTTTCTGGCTCTGTCGGGGCCTCCAGAAGCCTCTGACGGCGTCCGGGGACCTCTGTGGACCTCTGGGGGCTTCTGGAGACCTACACCTCGCACCTCTTGCCACTGATGTCAATGCCTGCAGGAGGAAGAAGATGAGGAGGCCGAGCGTCTGAGACGGTAGGACGAGGACAAGGAAGATGAGGACGAGGCGGGCGTCCTTCTCCTCACTCCCCCCCGTCCTCGTCGTCCTCGTCGTCCTCGTCGTCCTCGTCGTCCGCCTCCTCCTCCTCCTCCTCCTCCTCCTCCTCCTCCTCCTCCTCCTCCTCTTGGATCCTTCCACTTCCCCCTCCTCATTCCTGCGTGCTCGTGTCTCTCCCTTCCTCCTTCGTCGTCTTTCTCTTTCTCGTCACCCATCCTTCCGCTTCCACGTCCTTCCTCTTCCCCCTCCTCTGAGTTCCTCGACTGCTGTGTATGATAGTGCCAGTGTCCCTTATTGCTCCTCCTCCTCCTCCTCATCCTCATCATCATCATCACCATCACCATCACCAGCATCACCATCATCACCATCAATATCAACATCATCATCCGCAGCATCAGCATCAGCACCAGCACCAGCACCAGCACCAGCATCAGCATCAGCATCAGCAGCATCATCATCACCATCATCACCGCATCATCACCATCACCATCACCATCACCATCACCATCACCATCACCATCACCATCACCATCACCATCACCATCATCATCATCATCATCATCATCATCATCATCAGCATCATCATCATCATCATCGTCATCATCTCCTTCCTCCTGCTGTTCCTGCGAGCGCTGACCCTGCGGATGCTGCCGCTGCTGCAGTTGTTCCTCATCCCACCCGTCTTTACTTCCTCCTCCTTACCTCCTCCGCCTCGTCCTCCTGCTGCGGCTGGTGTTGTTATTTCGTCTTCTCCCTCTGCTCTTCCTGCTCCTCAAGCTGTCACCCTTCCTCCTCCTCCTCCTCCTCCTCCTCCTCCGCCGCCTCCTCGCCCACTCCGCCTTCTCCCTCTCCATCTCCTCGACCTGCACCTCCTCGGCCTCCTCCCCGGCTCCCCCTCGGTCTCCAGATCCTCCTCCGCCTCCTGAACCGTTGGGAAAACCAAAAGGTACCGATACCGCTACTCCCCGGACCTATGATGGGGTCAAAATTTCGAGGCGAATCCAGCGATGGCGACGAGGGCCTTCCAGGAGGCCCAAAAAGGGAAACCGAGGCAAGGGTACAGGTATTGGTACCTTCCTCCTCCTCCTCCTCCTCCTCCTCCTCCTCCTCCTCCTCCTCCTCCTCGCACCAACTTTCCACAACTGCCGCAGCCCCGTGTTGCCACTGCCGCCGCCGCCACTCGCGCGCGCCACGTGCCGCCGCGCCGCCCAGCGGCGCAGAGGAACACAACACGAAACACGCACAACCTTTCGCAGGTGTGCGCGAACTGCTTGGATCTGCGCTGGATCCCCCTGAAGACGAAGCCAGGACGAGGATGACATCGGGTGAGGATAAATCGAGAATCTCTGAGATCCAGCGGCTCTGGAGAATATCTCGGGCGCCGCGGCCTTCTCAGGGCGTTCTGGAACGCTATGAAAGCGTTCCAGAAAGCTCTGGAACTGATTTATCCTCGTCCTAGCCCAGTCCGAACCCCCCCTGGCGCGAGGAGCGCGCCAGGGGCGGCGCCGGAGGCGCCGCCAGGGGAGCCCAGCGCAAATCCAAGAACCCCGCTCCGAAAGTTCATGTTTATGCAACTTTTTCTTCTTCGACGTTTGCCCCCGCCGCCGCCGCAGGTCGCTCGCTCGCGCGCGCGCGCGCGCCGCGCCGCCCAGAAGCGCGCGAGGCCGTCGATGCGCCCCCCGCGACAGAAGCCTTCGCGCCCGAGGCGCGGCGGGGGGCCGGCAACTCGCGGCTTACTTGGGGGGCGTGGGCATCTGGATCCCGGCCAGCTGCCGGACGACGGGCGTCCACTGCCTCGGGGGCCGAGAAGGTACGGCAGACTCGTGTGATGCCGCGGGGATCGTTCAACCTTGAACGATCGACCGTTTCCGAAACGTCAGATCGTTCAACGTCGACCGACTCTGGGTCGCCAGCGGCGTTCAACGTTGAACGCTAGCAGCAGGGTCGCCGCTGGTCGACATGGCGCGAACCTACCGTACGGATGCCGCTTATGAGGAAAAAACTGGAGGCCTCGCACGGCAACTTGAGACCCACTATATGTCGGATCCACGTCGAAACTGTGTCGGATTCACGTAGGACTTACGTCGGAACTTCGCCGCAGAAACGTCGACCCATACCTTACGGAGCGGACGTGTGGACTGGATGGTACAACTATTGCGCGCCTAGGCGATCGACAATGTGTTCGAGCCCATGCTCACGTCCCAACATCGACCCCACGAGAAGCCAGAGCGGCGGCATGGATAGAATGCTGGCCTCCGGGACCACCCTTTTTATCCATGCCCCACTTCCCAAAGCGCCCAGAGCAGGGAACATCAACAGGGTTAAGGATCGGACGTCGATTTTCGACCCACGGACCTCATTTGGGCTGTGCTCTGACCAGAATGTCGAGGAGAATCCAGCCGTGGCGACGAGGGCTCGCAAGGACGAGCAGCGGTGATCGGCATGTTTTGCCAACTATGCGCCAACGCCGATCCTTGCCAGGCTCATCCTGGGCCCAGGATCAGTAGATACGCCAATCCTGGACCCAGGATCGGCCTGGCCAGGCTAGGTGCAGGTGTATGTTTGGCGCCCTCCGATGCCTCATGAAGTCGTCGGCGTCGACGTTCATCAACGTGCCCTCGCCGCCCCACGTGACCTGAGGGCGCGCGACCAGCCCGAGCAGGAGCGAGAGCGAGCAAGACCAGCCGGCGCCGCTCCGCGGCGTGCGCGGGGAGCGCATTCTGCGGGGAGGACGGCGGAGGGGTGAGCGAAGGCCTCCCAAACGGGGTCCCAGTAGGTGGGGGTCCGAGGATCGCGCCGCTTCGCCAATGCATCGCCGATGCATTGGCGATGCGTGGGCGGCGTCGGCGATGCATCGGCGACGTCGGCGTGGAGATGATCAGGCTCGAGCCGCATCGCCGATGCATCGACGATGCGGCGCGATCCTCGGACCCCATTTGGAAGGCCTGGACTGAAGGGGAACGGTAGGAATCAACATCTGGGAGGTCTTCGTAAGAACGCTTATGGGCTACTGGGTGGGCCCGATTAAAAGGATACTGAACCGGAGTCGCCCAGTTTGAGCCGAAGATTACGTCAGATTGCGCAGAAGTGAGCGGAGCTAAGCGGGAGTATGCCGGATTGCACTGTTTTCGACCACGGATACACAAGCGCCAATGCTGAATTTGACCTCCCCAGAGTTGCATCCTCAGGATCGTCAGTGGGCACTGGCGCAGGAGGAGGAACGCCGAGCTGGAATGGGCGATGCGCCATCAATAGATCGGCAATGGGCACCCGACAGCGAGACCGCACGCTCCTGGGCGGGGTGGGCTGTCAGGCCCCCGTCGCCGATCTACGGGCGATTGGGGATCGATGCCTCGCGGCCAGCGACCACTGCCGCTGCCCCGCGGACCCTGTCACTGGGGTGATCACATACATGTGTATACAAGCACTGTTGGCGCTGCCGAGAGGGGCGAAATCCCTTGGCAGGCCCGCGACAAGAGCACACCTTTAGATACTATGGGTAGGAAGAGGGCGAAGACGAAGACGACGACGACGAGCGATGCACCCTCGAGCCTACACCCTCTTGACGTTCCCCCTTGCAGAGGGGGCCGCGGCCCGCCGAAGGCAGTCCTTCCAACCTTCGCGCGTGCTCATTCTCTGAGGATGAAGAGGAGAAGGAAATACCGACAAAGTCGGGGTTGATTGGATAGGATACGCGAGAGGACACACGACCCTTCCGAGGGCCGCATTGCTATACTAGGGGAACGAAACATGGCATAAACATAAAAACTCGGGGGTCCGCGCGGATTTCTTGGACCTGTGCTGGACCCCCCTCCCTGGCGCGCGGAGCGCGCCAGGGGCGGCTCCAGAGGCGCCGCCAGGGGGCCCCAGCGCCGATCCGAGAAATCCGCGCCGACCTCAGAGTTTTTATGTTTATGCCACTTTTTGTTCCCCTATATAGGAATGCAGAAGGCATGGGTCGCGAAACAGAAGACGCAAGGGTATCCTTGATTTGGCGGGGTTGATGTACTAATCAACCTCGACTGTACTTTCACCAACGATACACAGATGCCGCTGCTCCCAGGGCGCGGTCTCACTGGGATCTCGAAGCGAGTCCAGCCGTGGCGACGAGGGACGGGCCACGGCAACGCCATCTTCTCCTCCTCCGATGTGCCGCCACCCTTCCCTCTTCGCCACGGCTGGGTCTACCTCGGAGACCTGGTCAGAACGCACGCCGGGAGAGGCCCGGGGAATAGGTTTTGTCTTCACGATGCAAAATTCGGCGACTCAATCGTGAAGCCGGCAAGCTACTTCGAACGCCGTGCAAATGAAGCGTCCAAAGACGTAGACAAGATGTCATGCAAGCGATGGCGTTTGGAGGGAATGAAAAAAAGAGAGACCATGACCAAGACTGAACGCGGACAACGTCCATGCCGATCTGGGGCACCGTCCATCTTGGCCACCGTCGATTCGTGGATCATCCTCACGAGTCGGCACCAGCCAGAATAAATAAACCATGATCAAGATCGGCGTCGACAAAATCCCGCAATAGACTGGTCGTGGTCGCCGGGTTTCTTCCCCCGGATACGGGAGGGGCGTTCGTTGAGGGATGTGCCCAAGAGGCGTCAGAACCCGAAGGATTCCTCACCTAATGAGGGCGGCAATGATAGCCATCGTCAGTCCATGATTGAAGTTCCACGGGCTTCCAGACCCTGGATTCCTTACAGTCGGGCTGCCGAAACAAGGAACGCCAATTAAGGAACGAAGCCCCTTTTCAGCCCCAGAAGCGCATGCGTGGACGAGGAACGTTGGAGCGGAAACCATGGCATGACCAAACGAACACCGAGCCCCCTCCCGGACCCAAACTGCTCCTTACTTCAACATCGAGCCACGGCCCGGATCCCCGGGCCAGGGCAGCAAGCTCGAGGGGCAGCGCTCGAGGGAGAACATCGCGACTGCCCAGAGCGCTCGTCGTCGTCGTCGTCGTCGTCGTCGTCGTCGTCGTCGTCGTCGACGTCGTCGTCGTCGTCGTCGTCGTCGTCGCCGTCGTCGTCGTCGTCGTCGTCGTCGTCGTCGTCGGCATTCCGGGTCGGCGGTGCAAGCCGCAAGGCCCTCGCAGTGTCGACTGCAGAGCTGACTTGAGCGCCCACCAAGCAGGCCCAGTGCGCCCGGAGAGGCACCTGACCTACAGCCCAGCGGTGGCGGGATGGGCCGAAAGCCACTAGATCCGCCGACCCCTGTCGATTCATCGCAGGGGTGCCTGGCGTGCTGAATCCTTTCGCTTTTGGTTTTGGTTCTTTTTCCAAAAGAACTCCCCATGGGGCTTCGGCGCGTTCCAGCCGGGGTCCTGGAAGGCCGCGTAAACCACCTCAACGTCCACAACAAATCCTCCAAGACGGCTCAAGATGGCCTCCAATATGGTCACGTTGGCCCAAGATGGCCTCCACGATGGTCCAAGATGGCCTCCAAATTCGCCCAAGATGGTCCAAGACGGCTTCCAAGCCGGCCCAAGAGAGGCCAAGACGGCCCAAGAGGCCCCCCAGAGGCCTCCAAGACGGCCCCAGAGGCCTCCAAGAGGTCCTCCAGGAGGGCCCGAAGAGGTCAAAATCAATGATTGTCCTTAGGTTTTTGAGTGATTTTGGCATTCGCTTCTTCTCGGCTGTCCGACGACCCAACACGGCCCAAGAGGCCCCCAAGATCGCCCCCACAGCGCCCAAGAGGCCTGCAAGATTGCCCCGGGACTGCCCAAGAGGCCCCCAAGACGGCCCCAAGAGGGCACAAAGACGACCCCAAGAGGCCTCCAACACGCCCAAGATGGCCTCTAAGACGGCCCTGGAGCACCCCAAGAGGGCCCCAAGTGGGCCCCGAACGGCCCCCCAAACGGTTTTCGACGGCGTCAGACGGGCCAGGAGCACACGAAGATAGCCGAAGTTGGCTCGAAGCTGGCCCAAGACAGCCCGAGAGGCCTCCAAGATGGCCTCCAGGAAGGCAAGAAAAAAGCCAAACACATTGATTTCCAATAGGTTTTTCAAGGATTTTGAGACTTGCTTCGTTTCGGCCTTCCGACGGCCCGATACGGCCCAAGAGCCCCCAACGACCGCCCAAAGATCGCTCAAGAGGCCTCCAAGATGGCCCCAGAACGGCCCAAGAGGCCCCCAAGACGGCCCCAAGAGACCCCCAAGACGGCCCAGGAGGCCTTTCATAAGCCCCAGAAGGCCTCCAAGACGGCCCTGGAGCATTCCAAGAGGGCCCCAAGTCGGCCCAGAGAGGCCCCCCGAATGGCTTTCGACGGCGTCAGATGGGCCAGGGGCCCACCAAGACGGCCGAAGATGGCCCTAAGATGGCCTAAGACGGCCCAAGAAGCCTCCAAGAGGGCCTCCAGGAAGGCCAGAAAAAGGCCAAACACATTGATTTCCCATAGGACTTTTCAAGGATTTTGAGATTTGCGTCGTTTCGGCCTTCCGACGGCCCGATACGGCCCAAGAGCCCCCAACGACCGCCCAAGGATCGCCCAAGAAGCCTCCAAGATGGCCCCAGAACGGCCCAAGAGGCCCCCAAGATGGCCCCAAGAGACCCCCAAGACGGCCCAGGAGGCCTTTCAGAAGCCCCAGAAGGCCTCCAAGACGGCCCTGGAGCATTCCAAGAGGGCCCCAAGTCGGCCCAGAGAGGCCCCCCGAACGGCTTTCGACGGCGTCAGACGGGCCAGGAGCCCACCAAGACGGCCGAAGATGGCCCTAAGATGGCCCAAGACGGCCCACGAGGCCTCCAAGAGGGCCTCCAGCAAAGCCCGAAACATGCCCAAATCATTGATTTCCCATGAGTTTTTGAAGGATCGTGGCATTTGCTTTTTGTCAGCCTTCCGACGGCCCGAGTGCCCCCAAAGATCGCCCAAGAGGCCCAAGACGGCCCCAAGAGGCTCCCAAGATGGCCTCCAAGACGGCCCAAGAGCCCTCCAAGACGTCCTCCAAGAAGGCCCGAAAGGGTCAAAATGGTCTCCAGACGGCCAAGATGACCTTCAAGATGCCCACGTGTACCCCGAACGCTTTCCAAACCGATTCGGGGAACACATGGTCCGATAGCTTGGCAGGTCTGGCCTCAACGTTCGGCCACATAGGCGCTTCCAAAAAGGCAGGGGGCGGCGGTGATTCGCCGTAAGCGTCTTCGATCCGCCGCCCCCGGCTGGCTTGCCACAGGCCACGGAGATTATTGCATAAGAGGTCCGAACGTGCGCGTCGCCAGAATTGATTACCCGTCGAATCTACGAAAATACGAAGGATGCTCCACACATCTACGGAACAAACTACGCATACTATCAATAGATTCCCCCCCTAGAGCTGAGCCGCACGTTCCTGGGCGGGGTGGGAATATCGGGCTCAGTGCGGGCGACGAGTTGTTTGCTGGAGGGGCAGAGAAGGAGCGGCCACAGCACGATGACATGCTCGGCGACGCGTTCGTGAAGCCACTCAGACGATTGGACGTCGATTGGGGGTCGAGGCGCCCCCCCCTAACGTTGCCCCCAGAGGCTCGCGCCACGGGACGCGGCGCCCGGAGCTGGTGGGTGAGAGCCCGGGCAGCGACTCGATCTGGTGGTGGGGTCGAACGCTCGCGCCGTCGCACATAGAAGGGCAGCGCTCTCTTCGCTCTCTGGCGGCGGCCCGTGGACCAAACAAATGCATAAACATAATCTTCCGGAGACCTGCGCTGGGCCTCCCTGACGGCGCATCCGGCGCCGCACCCGGCGCGCTCCGCGCAACAAGGAGTGGACTCCAGAGCAGATTCACAAAATCCGCGCGGATCTCCGAAAGTTCGTTGATTGAGTCGTTTCTTCTTCATTGGACGCCATCCTAACCAGCGTACCGAGCCGCATGCAGCAGCAGTGGTGATGAACACAAGGCGAGGCAACAACTGAGCGCGAGACCAAGAGTACGTACGGGACACCCAGTTCAGAGGCTTGCCGAAACGATTGATGCTGGCAATGCGTGTCCACGGAGTGCTTGTTGGCAGTGGGTCTTGCGAGCGCGCCAAACCCGTCCGAACAGTACTGGAATGAACCCGTGGGGAAGAGAATAGACTGTATCAATCAGTGACGAACTATCCGAATCGCCCGCCGCGGGAATGTCTCGGCTGATACGTTGGGGTGGGGCTGGGGGAAAGGAAGGACGACACCAAGAAACGACGCATTGTCGTGAAACATGTGGAGCATTGCAAGGGGCTCCCTAAAACGAAGCACGCGAGTATCTCGCTCATAGTGCTGGTGTGAGCACTCTGGGTGCCTGGAGCACCCCCTCCGCGAGCTGAGAAGAGTGGGGAGGGGCAGGCATTGGAGGGGGGATCGTTCAGACCAGATAGATGCGGGCATGGCGGGAAAATCTTGGCTGCGCAAAATCAGGCATGGAGAGAGGGACGCTGAGAAGACAAATGGTAGAGTCCATAGCCGCCACAGCAGTGGCAGTGCGAGCCAAACCAGGTGTGCAATATCCAATGCAACTTCAACCTTGGCTCTCGAAGAGGTGCACACATGCCCCGCATGTGTAGAACAACGCTTGGTCCGACACCAGGTGTAGGAGACTTCCAGTCTGGCCGATGGCGTCAGCTTGCAATTCAAGGGTGCGGGGGGGGCGTCGTGTTGTCGTGCATCCTCTTGCCTTCGGCCTTCGTGCCTACGGTCGGTGTTTTCGAAGCGGGCGCGGCCATGAGAATGCGACCTCCTCTCGGGTAGCTACCGCGGCCCCGACACCCTGGAGGCTGGCCGAGGGAGGGCGACCGCGTCTTGGAACGTCAGCTCGTCTTCCTCCCGCAGGGTCTTGAAGCCGAGGCTCTTGTAGTACCGCACCAGACGGCGGTGCTGCTTTTCCTCGCCGCGGGGGGGGGGAGGAGCGGTCGAGTGGCCAGACCCCTCGTCGTCCCCACCTCAGGGCCTCCTCCTCCCGCCTCTGGCTCGCGCAGCGGCGGACGTAGGGCCATACAGGCATGATCACGCTGGGACGTTCAGGAAGCGGTGGAGCGAAAACGGTGCTCTAGCTGCCGACCCGGAACCGGTAGAGCTACAACGACGCTGCATCCGCCGACCCCCACCTGCACGGGGTGAACAGGCGTGCGAGATGGCTTGCAGTCCCTGCCCCCCCCAGTCCGAGACCCCGTCGGAGCCTCCCCCTGCCCTGCTCCCCCTGGCCCCCAAGGTCCGCAATCCCGCTGGAGCTCCCCACTACCTCCAGAGGGAGAGCTGGAGGCACATTGATTTTGGGCGTGCCACGCCACCATAATTTTGTGTGCTCCGGCCTATCAAAGCCAGAGTGCTGCCAAGCCCTCTGACCTTCTTCTTCTTCTTCTTCTTCCTGCTCCATTCTCCTCATCTTCCTCCGCGGCCAGCTGCTGCATCGTGGAGTCCCGTCAGTTGGGAATCCACCATCTTTCAGGACATCCACACTGCACCTAGTCGTTCCGAGAGGGCGGGGAAGGCACTAGTTCCTCGACGCACTTCCCGGGCCTCCGCGGCCTCCAAATTCACCAGCCCGCCCTTCTAAAATGTTGTCCAGTGTGCCCTCCAAGACGCCCCCAGGAGAGCTCTGGCAGGCATCAGAGGCCTCAAAGAGGTGCTCAAGAGAGTCAGCCAACTTGTAAACCGAACAGTCACTGTCCCAATTCACGAGCAGAGCCAGCGCGATGGTGAAACTCTGCGCCAGCTAATCAGGGCAGGGGGAGGAAGAAGGGGAGAAGCTCAAGAGGCCCTAAGAGGCCCTGAGAAAGCCCAAAGAGGTCCCAGAAGCGAACCCACCCAGCCACCCTAGATCATCAGACAGATATGCAACATGCTACGTATTCCGGTGATGTTGAGTCTCACCTCATCGCTTCTGGACGTCTCCGAAGAGATCCAGGAGGCCCCCGAAAGGGCGCCCAGACAGCCCAGGAAACACCAAAGATGCCTCCCCCAGGATGGCTTCATATCAACCCTTCGGCTCACGGCTGTCCTCCAAGACGACTCCGAAATGGCCACACATCGGCCCAAGACTCCCCAAAAGAACCGCAAGAGCCCCGAGCCCCGAAGGCACGCCGATATGGATCCAGCAAGGCCGCAAGAAAGCCCGAGATGGCCCCAGAGAGACCCCTCATGGCCCCAAGCCATGTCACCAACACTCACCGAATGGGACTGTTGCGTGCTAGTTTTCCCCTCGGGGCCAGACCCACACACACACACAATTCGAGATGCATCTGTTCTTTCCCTGCTCTGCCGCTTCCTGCTCCTCCCTCTCTCCTAGCCCTTTCCTTCAAGGGTAGGCGATATGGCGTAAGTATATTTAATATATATATATATATATATATATATATATATATATAGATATTGGGATGTTTACCTCGAAACCTGGGGCATGGCATCGTCACCGCTGGGCACATAAGCGGTCACATCCCATCTCCCCTATCCCCTCGGTCTCTCGACAGCCAACCACGACATCCGTTGCAGTGAAGAAACACCCAATGCCACAAGAAGTCTCGACCGGATCTCTCCACCTCATCCCCAACTCGATCCTCTGAACTGAGCCCGGTCCACCCATGAGGGCCACCAACGCCCGAAACCGACAACCAAACGCCCGCAATCATCTTTTTCTCCACGTCTGCATGGGATGAAGGATGGAGAGAGCAGAGATGGGAGAAGCGACGCCCCTCCCTCTCTCTCTCTGTTCCCTCCCTCCTTCTCCTCTTGCTCTTTCTCCCTCCTCCTGCCCCCTCCGTCCTCCTCCTCAATCCTCCATCCTCCATCCATCCTCCATCCCTCCACCTGCTCATCCTCCTCTTCCTCCCTCCTCATCCTCCCCGAGTCCTCGTCCTTGATCGCGAGCAGGTGCGCCTCCTGGCAGTAGAAGGGCGACTGCTCCCTGTTCCACACGCCGATTGAGACGGCGAGCAGTATGCCGAACCACCGGGCCACCTGCGGGGCCCTCTGGAGGACGTCTCGGATGTCCCCAGCATGGGATCAGGCCCAAGGTTCTCTTTGTCCTTCAGGCCTTTGGTCGCAAGCCAAGGGGGTGTAATACAGCGGCCGGCAACTGTTTCTCGCTCGAAGAATCCGACGACCCCGTCGGCGTGTGTGGGGGGGGGGTCCCGGGGTGGTCGTCCAGGGGCGGTGCCAGGACCCACTTTTTCGATTCGAAGCTCGCCACCTTCTCCTTTCCTCGGAGGGGGGGAGGAGGAGGAGGAGGAGGAGCCCCCTCATCCTTCCGAGAGGGAGGGAGGGAGGGAGGGATGGAGGGAGGCGGAGAAGTCCCCCTTTCCCTTTGGCCGCACGGGATGTCCAAGCTCGCTTGCCCGATGCGAATCGACCCATGTCACAATCAAGTCGAAGAGAAGCCCGTCCCTTGAATCCCTTCCCGACTCGGGGGCGGGGTCCTGGGTTGGTGTGTGTGTGTGTGTGTGTGTGTGTGTGTGTGTGTGTGTGTGTGTGTGTGTGTGTGTGTGTGTGTGTGTGTGGGGACCTCCCCTCCCACCCGCCCGCCCTTCCTGGAATGACTCGCACGACCTTGGAGACATGTTTGGCACTCTTTCGACTACCGAGACCCGCTAGAGCCTTCTCGAAGCAACCACTGGTACACTTGAAGTCTCGCGGGCCGCCTTGAAGGTCTCGAGGGGCCAGTCCAGAAACCCAAATCAGAAGGATCCCAACGTTGTTTTTAACAGTCTCGCCGCATCGCAGGAGCGTCTAAGACCGCCCACGGGCCTCCCACGATCCCCCTGGAAAATAGCAGCCCACATGGTTTCGGCTTTCTGGCGACCTTTTCGCCCTCCAGAAAGCTATAAGAAATGTATTGCGCTTCGAACGATCCCCACCGACACCTTGCGCGTTTGTTCTCGACGGCACGCGGTCGCATAATTGGTCGACAACTGCCGTTTCGGGAATCAAAAACGGTTCAACCGTGTTCCATGCAGTCACGTTCTGTCATGTTCTGCTCGATTATGTCGTGCTCTGCTCTCGACGCGCCGGCGTGACGTCGTGACGCTTGTGACGTTAGATGCGCCGTCTGTTATGTTCCTCGTCACTTATATTTTCTCTTCTGGTTGAGTATGTTATTGTGTGCTCATCTCTGCCGCCAAATGATTTGAAATGAAATGGTCTGATCTGCTCTGTGGCACTATGTTATGTTACCGTATGCCATGTCAAACTATTGTCTAGTGTGCTCTGTTCCGTGATGCTGTTAACGGCCCGACTCAACATAATATATTATGATGTGTTATTCTAGTATGTGTCGCTATGCTCTGCTGCCGTGTTATGATATGCTATGTGATACTGTCATGATATGGTATGGTATGTTATATCATGGTGTGTTATGTTATGCTCGGATCGTTTATGTAATGTTGTGGTATGCCGTCTTATGTGATGACATGTTCTGCTCTGGCATGTTCTGTGCTGTTCGTTGTGTTGACGGCTCGGATCTGTATAATACAATCGAATATGCTCTGCTAGTATGCGTCGCTATGCCCGGCTGTAGTGCTATGGCATGAAATGTGATGCTGTGCCATGCTATGCTATGTTGTATCAAGGTGCGTTATGCCATGCTCGATTATGCCATGGTATGTTGTGTTATGCCGTCTTCTGCTCTGTCATGTTCTGCTATGGTATGTTATGAGATGCTATGGTATGCCCTCGTGTGTCATGGTATTGCTATATTATGCCTTGTCATGTTCTGTCATGCTCGTGTTCTGCTCTGTCATGCTCTCTTGTGGCATGCTGTGTTATGGCGTGTTCGTCGTCGCTATGCTCTGCTGTCGTTTTATGACGTGTTCTGTGATGCTGTGTCATGGTATGATATGGTATGTCAAGGTTTGCTATGTTACGCTCGGCTCCGTTCTGCTATGTTGTGTTCTGTCGTGTTCGTCGAGGGCGCCGCGAGGTGGGACCATCGGGACAACTGGGGATCTTGCGGCCGCGGTATGCTGGGTGGTGTTGGCCGGGTGCGAGGCGGGACACCTGGGATACTGGGGACAACTTGGGGTCTGGCGGCCGCAATATGCAAGGCGGGGTTGGCTGGGCGCGAGGTGGGACACCCAGAATACTCGGGACACTCGGGACAACTTGGGATCTGGCGGGCGCGGTATGCAGGGTGGGAAACAAACAACCCATGCAACAATGTACGAATACGCCCGAAAGACCATCCGAATGCGGCCAAAATAGCCCCCAACGGCACCAAGACGTCCCTAATATGTCCCAAGAAACTCCTCAAAAGGCCTCCAACGATGCCCGAACTTGCGAAAACCAGTCAACGACCTTGGGGAAATCAATGCTTTTTGGCTCCTGAGGCTTTTCGGCTTTAGACCGCTTCGGGACAGCTTCAGAGAGCCCCACTCAGCCTCCAATGCGGCTTGACACAAATCCAGACACAACTCCCAGGTGGCCCCAAGACTGGCAACGAACCCTGTGAGACGGCCTAAGAAAGCTCCCAAACCGAGGAAACGAATTCAAACTTGAGACCTGCGCGAATTCAGACCGTGCGCTGAACGGGGTGGGTCCAATTTCCGCTAAGACCGTCCGCGAACGGCCCAATGAGCCCCCAAGACTACATGATCTCCCCCAGATGCCCCAAGGAGCCTCCAGGAGACGCTCCAAGGGACCCCATCGAGGCCCAACGAGACGAACACCAGCGACACACAATAGGAGTTACACTTTGTTTTGCTCATGAGGCCTTTCGGCCTCATGTTCCCTCGGGGAAGCTTCAACGAGCCCAAGGAAGCCTTCAATACGGCCCAATGCTGACCCGAGAGAGCACCCAACTGGTCCCAATACCGCCCGAGAACCCTCCAAGATGGCTCCAATACGGCCCCAAGCCAGAGGAGACGAGATCAGATTCCAGACTCGCGCGAGCTCAGACCGCGCACTGAACTGGCGCGGGCGTCAAAATCAACCTCGTTCACGCTGCGCTGCTGCGCTGGCACGGCGGGACGGCACACGCACCACACTGCGCGGTGAGCGATCGTCACGGGCCAGAGGGCTCGTGGGACTGGGTCAACTGCGGGCCATCTCTGAGAGTAGCTGCATCTACCCTTCTGCACCTGTCTGGCCATCGCTCGGACGTCCATTCCCCGTGCATTGTTCGATTTCGTGCGTGTATTTTGCCGAGGAAAAATGCACACGCTCGAGCGATGCCAAGCTGCGAACGAGCAAACCCTCGACTGGGCTACGCCTCCGGTCGAGGTCTCTTCAAGACCGAGACAGGTGCCAGAGGCGAAGGAATTTGGCCGACCGCACACCACATCTGTGAGCGTTCCTGCGCCACGGGATCCTGGTTGGCAGCTCGCTTTGCATCGTTCCCCCCACCTGCTCCTCCCAGATTCGGCCTCCTTATCCGACGCCTCGTCCTTCCTCTTTCCTGCTGGTGCTCCTCCCGCTTCTTCTCTCCAAGCGCAGGGCGGGCTGTATCATCGCCTCTTCGCTACATCTCTGCACTACACTGTCGCATAGAATGGGGCTCTCTGAATATGCTACCATGTGCAGGGCGCTTCTACAGCTGGAGATAGCAGATCAGGCAATCGACTAGCAAGAACGATCGATCTGATAGTAACTAGCTCGCCACAGTTGCATGCCTGTTACAGCCATTTTGCATCATTTCACACTCCTGCCTGGGCCTTCACACATTCGCAGCCAACCTCGCTTTTTGTGCACAAGCTGTGTAGGTGATGGGAGAGCAAGCAATATCTCCCGCATGGGGGGGGGCACATTGGACGCGGGCCTTGTTTATGTCGGCGTACCTCTTTCTTTCCTGAGGGCTGCTTAGCATCGCCCGTCGCAGTCCGTCCGCGGGCAAACGAGTAATACTCTACCCAATCTTCTCGATCATTCATCCATTGTCATGATCATTCTCCTCCGGACCCTCCGTCTCTCCAAGTGCGGCTGCAATTCCCACCCCTGGCATGTCCCCACGACCTTTCATAACCAACACGATAAAATGATTTCGAAATTCGTTTGCTGTGTGAGGCCACTTGCAACGTCACCTGGCGCTGCGTCATCGTCAGCGTGCTTGAGCCTCTCACGGGGAGCAAGAGGAATGCTCAGGAAACACGTAAACAGAGGATGATAGAACGAGGATCGGGGTCTACAACAAATAATGTCTTCATCGCCTGGTTTACACACGATATTGGACAGCACATTCCGTGACATCTTACTAAACAACATTGGGTCGCCTTGGCCAACCCTGAACCCACCTTACTGCCCCGCACACTCCCACCAATGGTGCGTGGCCTATCAAAACGAATCACCGAATCTGCCGTCATGCTCACCACGGGTGTGGGCATGCGTCCAGAAACGCGTTTACGGGGGACGCACCTGCATCAAGGATGCGTTGAAACAACTAATCACCGACGTGTTTCAATTTCAACAGGCAAGGTCGTATTCACGTTCAAAGGCATTTCAGACACATGCCCGTTATCTGGCGAACCAGAATATCCAAGATACCATACTGTCGCTTTACAGATGGTCCGTCATCAGGAGCTCCTTTCAAGTCACCAGGGGGGGAACCAAATGTGCTGCCGTTGAGACTTGGTCCATGCTGCTTCCGATCGTATCGGCGGCTATTCCCGAAATCTACGAACAACATCGTAGGACCAAAGCACGTTTGCCAACAGCACACAGGCTTTGATGGTGGACACGTCTACAGTGCCCGTTTGCCTCATACCACCTCCCAACAAACGCTGCAAATCTTCTGTGCCCTCCCAATTCGCGAGACAATCACCGGTGCTTGTCCTCTTCCTGCTCTGCCCCGGGAGGAGGACCTGAGGAGGAGACGACGTAACCAGTGCACTTATCCCCGCACTAGGAGGTGGGGAGGTATAAACGGATAGTGAGCAGAGGAGGCAATACTAGTGGGGAAGAGGAGGGAGGATGATCAGCAGGATGGGGAATGAGAAGCCACTCGTCCCTCCTCCCTCCTTCTCCCCCCGGCCCAACAGAAAACTCGATCCATCCACGATCCTGCTCCTCATCCGCCTCCCTCCGTTCTCCTCCTCCTCCGCCTGCGCTTCCGCCTGCGCTTCCGCCTGTGCTTCCGCCTGCGCTTCCGCCTGCACTTCCGCCTACGCTTCCGCAGGGCTACTGCCCGCCGGGGTGCCGAACGCGCAGGACAGAACGCCCCGATCCAAAGCCTTCCCCCTCCCTCCACTCCCCTGGGTTCGGGCGCACGCCGACATTGGTTCAGAGTGCGTGGATCTGGCGCGCGGTCGCCAGACCCGTGGATCGGGGAAGGCGCCCCGAAGAAATGACGCCAATGCCGCCCGCTTTGGTGCCGAAGAGGGCCGATTCCGCATGGAACCGGGGCCCGTCGCTAATCCGCGCGCCCAAATCCATGTTTGTGTTTCCTCGAGGCAACGCTAACATGGATTAAAGCGCGTGGATTGGCGACGGGTCCCGCTTTCACTTAAAATCGGCTGTCGCCAAATGAGGCGGCATTGGCCTCGTGCGTCGGAGGTGCCTTCCCTGATGCATGGATCTGGCCAGATCCACGGATCCCTAATCCTTGTTCGTAAGCACCCGATCCTGGGCCCTCCTCCCGTTGCCTGCCCCACCCCCCTGATGTAACACCTTGCGCACCTGGTGAGGAGCGTATCAGGCCACCAATTCATGAACTGTCGGTGGTGAACTTGACGATTTTACCAGAAGTGCTACGCACACGATTGGAACATCGAAGCCTATGTCAACTATGGAGCTCTTCACCTGCAAACAAGAAGGTGGCAATTCACGGGAACCTCCCATGCCATTTTCTCCCTCCAGGACCACGGCCGACCGAAAGGCAGGCTTGGAAGGCGACCCCGAAGGCGAAATGGGGAGGGGGAAGGGCGGCGGTCCTGCTCGGCTACCTGCTCGTCCGTCATCGCCTGGGGCGGGGGCCCAGCCCAAGAGGGGAAGGCGGGACGAAACGGGCAGGGGCGAGGAGGAGGAGGAGGAGGAGGAGGAGGAGGAGGAGGGTAGAGAGGAGGGAAGGGAGGAGGAGCAGGAGCAAGAGCAGGAGGAGGAGGAGGAGGGAAGGGAAGGGGAGGAAAAGGAGGAGGAGGAGGAGGAGGAGGAGGGAAGGGAAGGGGAGGAAAAGGAGGAGGAGGAGGAGGAGGAGGAGGAAAGGGATGAGGAATAGGAGGAGGACGAGGAGGCCCAGAGAAAACCCGAAATGCGTCAACCCTGTTCCAAATCCCCTCCCCATCTGTCCCTACAGGCTTCCCTCCTTTGCTGAAAGAAACGCCACTTTGAAAGACCAACACACTTTGCCTGTCATGTGTTGGAAGACTCCGCTTTGAAAAGAAATGGCCTTGCATCCTTCTGGCGAAGAAAAATCATACAATGCAGCGGGGTGTCCAACGGCATTACACTTCCGAAAAAGGGCCGCCCCATCCGTGCAACGGTTGCACACGGTCACACTTGTGGCCATGAACTCCGAAGAATTGTCAGTTGCATACGTTTGCACGTGTGGCCATGGACATCACATACATTGCACACGATAATCAAATTGTGAAAGGCGTCCTGGACTCGTCCCATGCTACATGTGTTGAAGCTCTGGGTCGTAAATGTAGGCCGAAAGCCCCACCTTGAAAACGAGCAATCGTCCATCTTTCCGGATGTGGCAAAAACGTCAATGCGCGCGGCGTTTAGGCGAGAGCGACACTGTGAAAAGGAGTTGTCCTCGATTCTTGAAGTTGTTGCAAACTTGTGAAACTAATTTGGGCGGCGCGATAGCGAGACCATCATTGCTGAAAAGACCCATCCATCCATGAAACGTTGCATGTTGATTACGAATGCTCGCGGCGCAAAGGCAAGAACCACACGTCGACAAGGATCCGTCCACCATCCTAGAAAGTTATGCAACCTTTTGAACAGAATGTGCGCGGCGCTGAAAAAGGAACCGCCTTCTATGTATGACGCGATGGCAAAACGCTGCAACACATGTAGGCAGCGCTGAGGTGAGAGCCACACATTGAAACATAGATGCGGGGCTCAAAGGCAATAGCCACAGCTTGGAATGACCAGTGCCCTACCCTTGAGATTGTTGGAAGTGTTCAAAATAATGTGCGCGGCGCTTCGGTGACAGCGACGTTTTGAGCACGATACACCCATGCTTAAGGCTGTTACATGTACTAAAGCAACTATACTCGTCGCTAGGGCAAAAACTACAATTTGAAAACGACCCCCCTCCATACCTGAACCTGTTTCAAGCTTCAACCTCAGGCTTATACATGGCAGAGAAGTGCCAAGCGAAACGCCCAGTCCACTCTACCGACACGTCTGGGGGTGCGACAGGACATACTTAAATATCACGACGCGGGGTGGAGGGCAGAAGGTGGAGGCGGGGGGAGTGGAAACGCTGGGGCAAGACACGGATGGGGAGAATTTTGGTAATCCTGCTGGCTCGGCTCAAGAGCCCAAACAAGCGATGTCGTGGCGTGGGTGCGAAACAGGATACCCCCACAAGGGACATGGGCCCTGCGGGGGGTGGCGGAACCTGGAGAAACGAGGGGGTGGGAGTCGAAGTTGGGGAACGAGCGCTCAGCGGGATCCTGGCTGGAAGGGGGAGAAAACAAGCCCGATCACCACCACTTCGGCCTGTTGTACAAAAACAAACACCGACCACAGCCACCCGAATCGGTCGAATTATCGCCTACGTGAGAGAGACAGTCACCTCAACTTCGGTCGGCTTCGTCCGAGCATCTGCGCGGCATATTCCGAGCATCTGCGGCCTCATCGGACCTCTGCGCGGCCTCTTATCTTCCGGGCCTCTGCGCGGCCTCCTGCGAACTTCCACGAAGTTTCTGCGAGATTTCTCTCCAGGAGGCATCTGGAAGGCAACTGGGAGGATTCCGAAGGGCTTCCGAGAGGCTCCCGAGAGGCTCCTGGGAGGCTTCTGGGAGGCGTCAGAGAAACCTCTCGGGTGCTTCTGAAAGGCTTCCGAATGATTCTCGGGAGGCTTCCTACATGTTACTGAAAGGCTTCTGGGAAGTTTCTGGGAGTCTTCTGGTAGGCTTCTGGGAGGCTCCTGGAAGGTTCCCGGGAGGCTTCTGAAAGGCATCCGATCGGTTTTCTAGAAAGTTTCTGGGAGGCTTCTGAAAGGCGTCTGAGAGGCTTCCCGACCACTTCCCCAGGGCCCGTTCTGCATCCCGAATCGTTATTTGACGGTCCCGGGCCTGGCGACGGCCCCCAGAAGCCAAAAACTGGTTAAAACAACCGGTCGCGGTTTGCACCGGGACGAGACAACTCATTTGGGCACCAGGCGCGTCCTTGCCAGTGCTGGGCCTGTTCTGGGGCCTCGCGCTCCAGTAGCCCGTGAAGCGACGCACCTCGATGGTCTCCAGATGCATGACGCCGATCGGCTGCGCCCAGCCACTTGCGGAGCGGGGGCAGAAAGGGAGTAGCGTAAGAAGAAGGCGGGAGGTCCGAGATCCCGACGATACTATTAAGAACGACCCGACTCGAAAACTGCCGCAGAAAGAATGGCGTCTAGTGCTCCGGTCGTGATTCTCTACGATGCTGCATTCTTGTCCAGGACGTCGGATCTCAGAGGGCGCGTGCACCGGCTGTTGCACGAGAAGCAGGGCGGCGGCCAGGGGGGAAGGCCCGCCAGTTTTAAACGCCTCGCCCTCCTCTCCACTGCCAGAGAGCACCGACGCCAGTACTTACGCACTTACGCACCTGCTCATTGGACATGGACTTGTGGGCCCCTTCGCTCTCCGCATGCGCTCCTCCTCCCATCGCTCCTCCGCAAATCTATCTACTATATTCTGCAGCGCGGCTAGCTGACAATCCGACGGGATCCGCCGGCCCCCTTGCGGGGCCATCAGGCTGCGAGGATTAAGGTTGCTGCTCCCTGCGCCAGCTCCAATTTCCAGTTCCCATTGTTACAATACTGCTTTCTGCGTCCTACTGTAAATTGTTACTGTCCGCGCGAGGGGGGGAGCTGAAAAGCGCCCTGGTTAGCTTCCCCTGAGAAGGTTCTCTGAATTTCTGGGGGGGCGTGGGACACAAAAAAAACTAGAGTTTCGTGCCCCCAAGCCATAATCCCTCGCAGATTACTTTGTATTCGCGCCCCCGAGGCCACGATCCTTCGCAAATTACGCAGAGGGCGCGCCCCCGAGGCCGCGAATCCGCCTTGCGGAGGCTGCCGAAAAGGCGCTCCCCCTCTCCAAAACAAAACAACGGCAATTTTCTGTATTGGTATATGTGCTCCGCTGGTTTCCTTTTGCCCCCCCCGTTTTTGGAAAATTCAGCGGTGGGTTCCACATTCACCCCCCCCCAGGCCACGATCCCTCGTACGTTACGCCACATTTGCGCCCCCGAGGCCACGATCCCTTATAAATTACACCACATTCGCGCCCCCGAGGCAACGATCCCTGGTAAAGTACGCCGCTGTCGCGCCCCCCAGGCCACGATCCCTTGTAAATTACGCCACCGTCGCGTCCCCGAGGCCACGATCCCTTGCAAATTTCACCAAATTCGCGCACACCCCCCACGCTATGAATCCACTTCGCGGAAGCTGCCCAAAGGCGCCACTCCTTCTCCAGAGCAGGAACAAATAACCTTCCCAGAGACTGCCTGAAGCAATCCCCAGCCGTTCCCAGAGCGCTTCCAGTGAACAGCTGGAGGAAAATGCCAAGAAGGCAACAAATCGTTCAACAACAACTTCAACATCTCAATCTGTTTTGCTCATCGCCAGCCGCCCTAGCATGACGTTCCCGAGTGTCATCGAGACGGCGCCCGAACATCCCAATATAGCTCTGATGTATCCCATTATGATAGAGAAGGGGGCTGGCGGCAGGGGGCGAAGCCCTTATGGATATACGGCTCTAGGTTCTGCACTGCTTTGCCTACAGCAAACGAGAGAAACATCGAGCGTTGCAAACGATATGGGATGCCTTTGCGAACGCCATAATCCACCATACGGATATATAATCAACCGTGTGCCTGCAGCCTTTCTAGCTCGAAGCTCTGGGGGAACATCTTGGGCCAGTCTAGCATCATCGACGAACTGTCACCCCCCACCAGGTCTCTAACCTGAGGGCAACTACCCCCAGAGGTCTTGAAACGAACAAGCATCAAAATTCCAAACTTGCAATAGGTCCATGTCCTGGCGAAGCGCAGCAAACGCACATGTTGTTTTGTGTTCTGCGCGCAATTATCTTCTACTAAAAATTCGGACCGCAAGTCAGACGCCATCCTCGCGCGCTCCAGGGGCGCGGCTCTCTCGTGCTTCCGCCCTACACGGCAAAGTTCCAGATCGTCAACATACTGGCACTGAGATAGATCGATCGGATCTGGGTCGCACAGGCCGATCGCCACCGAACTACCGTCCGTCGCGCCAACAGCGGCCATGGCACTGCACCGCCGTTGCGCCCCAAGTTGGAAGGCCCTCGCCCGCGCCGCCACCATGCGCGGGCCCCCCGCCATCCCTCCACAACCAGGCCGCAAAAGCACATACCCGCATTCACGTGGAACAGACATGGCGGCCTGCTCAACCGTCTAGAGCCCCATCGGGACCGCCCCCCAATCAAACAGTGAAGCCGTGGCTGCTTGTACACGTCACTGGGCAATGCTCCCGGGCGCGTCGGTAGCATCAAACTACTGCCTGCAGAAAGAGCGGCCTTCTTTCTCAGCCCACCACGCTCGCATCAACGATGCCAGCATCGGAGCCACTTTGCACCTGCGTAGTTGGCACCCATGAACGTCAGGAGCCATGCTCTGTCTGTTCTTCAGCGCGGAGTGCCACGCGTTGTCAGAGGGCGGCAGCATGCGCACCCATCGCCTCCCTGCCGGTCCCCCAGCGCTCGTTTTCCTAAGACCGCCAGCCTGGATGCAGTGCCAAACCCTAGGAGTGATGTGATCCGAGCAGTCCTGATGCGCTGGAACCCTAGACGCCCTGCTTTCGTAATAATCAAAAACTTCGGAGGATCTGGCGCACCTACTCCTGCAACCTGCTTCTCGGCCGCGACCCCAGCCCATGGTTTCAAAGCCGCGTCCTGGAATTGCACGGGAGAGTACCATTTAGACGGGGTTCGACGCTTCGGGGCCTTACACAACTGCCCATGCACTCGCCGCGCGTTTCCCCCGCCTGCTCGCTCACTGCATTGATAGGAACGGCGGGCGAGCTGACGGGCCCCAATCCCCCCCCCCCCCCCCCCCGCGCCCCCAATCCCCCCCCCCCCCCCCCCGCGCCCCTGCAACTCCCGAGCCGCCATCCCGCCCTCGGGCCCAGGCAGGGCCTGGAACTTCAGCAGCTCCTTTCGCGTCGGCAGGGCGGCGCGCACCTTGAGAACCGCCACTTCTCGGGCCCGATGCGCGCGCGCGCCGCAGCACGAGCGCGACGCATGGCTTTGCGGGGGCTCCGAATGCCCCATGACTCGCGCAAACTCCCAGCCGCTCTTCTCTGCGCCGCTGGAAAAAAAAACAGAGACATCGCCCTCAATTCTCTCGTGGCTCGGCGAAGCTGATCCGTGATTTCTCCCGGCGCAGGGGAAGAGGCCCCCTCGATGGCTGCGCGGAGCACGCGGCGTCGAACGGGCGACCTGGAACGGACTCTCTCCAGTTCAGCTTTGCCAGGCGCGCGCTGAGAGGCCCTGGGGCAAATTGGGGCAGCAACCTCGCGCGACACATGCTCAAGGGGCAGCGAACAACGACGCGGACAGCGACCGCTCAGGCAGGTCCTCCGCCCAGAGCGCCCCTCGCCCCCCCCCCCCCCCATCCCCCTCCTGGCTCGGCCATCGTCGCGTCTGGTTTCAGACGTCCCGGCCCGAAGCGCGCGCGGGGCATGCGCATTGGCCTGCGCTTCGCTTGCGTATGATGGCCGCCTCGCTTCTACGCGAGCGGGCAGATGGTCGCGTTTTGGCAGCGGCGTAGATCAGCTGCAACGCGCGCCCTCTGCCAACCAAGGGGCCTGCCGCACGCGCCGCGCTGAACGTGGCCTTCGACGAGCAGATGCAATCGATGATCAAAATGCGGTTGGCCCCGTAGCACGTCGGCACGTCGCTCGGGGTGGCGACCACCATCGCGCGCTGCGCCTGCAACGCCGCCCGGAAGCTAACCTCCGCGAAGCGCCCCAGGCTGGCGCCCGCAGGCGGGGCAACCTCTGCATTGATGCTCACTGTGTCCAGCGCGCGGATGAACCCCAGTCCGTCGTTGAGGTCATACATCGCCACTGGGGCCGAACTCGCACGACACGACGCCAACTCGCGAGGCAACCGCTGCAGCAAGCCTCGCACCGCCCGCTTGTACAATGCCTGATTCTTGGCCTCCTTTGTCTGAGGAGGGAAGTAAAGAATCACCGTCAGCATCTGTGTTATTTGCCCTGGCTCGCGCCGCCAGACGCCGCCCGAGACGCCCGCGAGGCCCCCCGCGGACAGCGCGAACGCGTTCGTCACGAAACCGACAGCGCAGCAGAACCGATACCCCACGCGATCTGTTGGAGCGAGGGCCTCGCCACCAAACCGCCTCCAACACCAAATGACCACTGATGCGCCGCATCGGGGTGTCCAACTCGTTAGCGCGCAATTGAGCATCGACATCCCGGAAACCAGAAAACAGAGCACACATTTTCTACCCTGTCCGCTCGGGTACACGCGAGCGAATTATACTGCGCAAACTTCCATGTAGGCCCAGCTCGACTCAAAGTGGTACGCCACAGCGGCATGGTAAACGAGGAGAAAACAGCCAAGCGGCTCATTGCGCCCACCTCATCTCTCGGCTCAGCCTGTGGGCCAGTAGTTCGGTAAGAGGTGCCTGGAGGACGGGAAGCGCACGCCGCCTCATTGCTTAAGCCAAAACGACAGCTAGGATAATGAAAAAGGAGAAAAACCCTCCCCGCCCTGCTCCTCGCGCCGCCCCCCACTCCTCCGAGGAGCAGGAGTAGGAGTCAAGCTGGCCAGCTCGTGCGAGTCAAGCATGGCACGTCAATTCCCACCCGCCCTCCCACACCATAAGAAACATTACTGGCGCAACCAGGGGCCGAACGCCCAGTGCACGCAGAAGTGGCGGTAGTAGTAGCATTAGTAGCAGTGGTAGTAGCAGTGGTAGTAGTAGTAGTAGTAGTAGTAGTAGTAGTAGTAGTAGTAGTAGTAGTAGTAGCGGTGGTAGTGGTAGTCATAATAGTAGCAGTAGTAGTAGTAGTGGTAGTAGTAGTAGTAGTAGCAGTAGTAGTAGTAGTAGTAGTACTAGTAGTAGTAGTAGTAGTAGTAGTAGTAGTAGTAGTAGTAGTAGTAGTCGTAGTCGTAGTAGTCGTAGTTGTCGTAGTAGTGGAAATAGTAGTAGTAATAATAGTAGTAGTAGTAGTAGTAGTAGTACTAGTCGTAGTCGTAGTCGTAGTCGTAGTCGTAGTCGTAGTAGTAGTAGTAGTAGTAGTAGTAGTCGTAGTAGTAGTAGTAGTAGTAGTAGTAGTAGTAGTACCTGGTCGTATAATAATAATGGGAAAGAATGGCGGTAGTAGTAGCAGTCGTAGTAGAGGTAGCAGTAGTAGTAGTAGTAGTAGTAGTAGTCGTCGTAGAAGTAGTACTGGTAGTATTGGTAATGGTGGTCGTAGTAGTAGTAGTAGTAATAGTAGTAGTAGTAGTAGTAGTAGTAGTAGTAGTAGTGGTAGTGGTAGTAGTAAAAGTAGTAGCAGTAGTGGTAACAGTAGTAGTAGCACTACTACTGCTAGGACTAGTACTAGCAAGAGTAACAGTAGTAGTAGTAGTAGTCGTCGTCGTCGCCGTCGTCGTCGTCGTCGTCGTCGTCGTCGTCGTAAGTAGTAGTAGTAGTAGTAGTAGTAGTAGTAGTAGTAGTAGTAGTGTAGTAGTAGTAGTGGTAGTAGTAGTAGTTAGTAGTAGTAGTAGTAGTAGTAATAGTACTAGTAGTAGCAGTAGTAGTAGCAGTAGTAGTAGTAGTAGTAGTACGAGTGATAACGGTAGTAGTAGCCGTCGTAGTAGTAGAAATAACAACAATAGAAACAATAGTAGTCGCAGTAGTAACATTATTAGTCGTGATCGTAGTAGTAGTAGTAGTAGTAGTAGTAGTAATACTAGTACTAGTAGTAGTGGTAGTAGAGTCGTAGTCGTCGAAGTAGTACGAATAGTAGTCGTAAAAATAATGCCGTAGTAGCAGTAGTAGTTGTAGTAGTAGTAGTAGTAGTAGTAGTAATAATAAAAGTAATAGTGGTAGCACAAGTCGTCGTAGTAGTCGTAGTCGTAGTTGTAATCGTAATCGTAGTAGTACTAATGTAGTAGTAGTACTAGTGGTAGTAGTAGTAGTAGTAGTAGTAGTAGTAGTAGTCGTAGTAGTAGTAGTCGTCGTCGTCGTAGTAGTAGTAGTAGTAGTAGTAGTAGTAGTAGTCGTACTAGTAGTCGTAGTAGTAGTAGTAGTAGTAGTAGTAGTAGTAGTAGTCGTAGTAGTAGTAGTAGTAGTCGTCGTCGTCGTAGTAGTAGTAATAGTAGTAGTAGTAGTAGTAGTAGTAGTAGTAGTAGTAGTAGTAGTAGTAGTAGTAGTAGTAGTAGTAGTAGGTAGTAGTAGTAGTAGTAGTAGTAGTAGTAGTAGTAGTAGTAGTAGTAGTAGTAGTAGTAGTAGTAGTCGTAGTAGTCGTAGTGGTAGTAATGGGAATAGTGGTGGTATTCGTAGTCGTGGTCGCAGTAGTAACAATACTAATACCAGTCGTAGCACTAGTGGGATTCATAGTACTAGTAGTAGTAAGTCTTCGTAGTCGTAGTCGTCGTAGTAGTAGTAGTAGTAGTAGTAGTAGTAGTAGTAGTAGTAGTAGCCGTAGTAGTGATACGAATAATCATTGATAGTAGCAGTAGTAGTAGTAGTAACAATAATGGTAGTAATAACCTGACCGGGCAAGAAAGGGAAGCGTCGCTTTTGTTTACTAGGTATGTGAAGTGTGCTCTTGTGTTGGTCTGCCGCGCACATATGCCGTGGCGTTTGTGCGTTTGCGCGTGCGTGTGCGTGCGTGGAATACGTGCATGTGTGTCCGTGCGGGGCGGTCTGCGGGGCTGCTGCGTTATGCCGTGCTGCTCTGTCGTGCTCCTGCGGTCTGCGTGAAGGTATGTTGCCTCTGCGTGTGTGCGTGTGTGTGCGTGTGTGTAGGTGTCTGTGTGTGCGTGTGCGTGTGCGCGTGCGTGTGCCAATGTGCGTGTGCCTATGTGCGTGTGCCTGCGGGCGCGGCTGCGTGCATACTTGGATGTTATATATGTTCTGCCGTGCTCCTGCACATTCTGACGTGCTCTGATGTGTTCTGCCGTGCTCCTGTGTGTTCGGCCGTGCTCCTGTGTTCTGCCGTGCTGCTGCGTGTTCTGCAATGCTCCTATGTGGTTTGCGTGGTCCGCCGGACTCCTGTGTGTTCGGCCATGCTCCGACGTGTTCTGCCATGCTCCTATGTACTCTGTGTGTTCCGCCGTGCTCCTCATGATATTGCGTGTTCTGTCCTCGTGACCCTGCGTGTTCTGCTGTGCTTGCTCCTATGTGTTCTGCCGTGCTTTGTGTGTCCTGTCGTCAAATCTGCCGTTCACCTATGTGTTCTGCCGTGCTCCTATGTGTACTGCCATGCTCCTGTGTGTTCGGCAGCGTTCCTGCTTGTTCTGCCGTGCTCCTATGTGTTATGTGTGTTCTGCCGTGTTCCTGTGTGTTCTGCCATGCTCCTGCGTGGTAGGCCGCGTTCCTGCTTGTTCTGCCGTGCTCGGCCACGCTCCTCATGCCCCTGTGTTCTGCCGTGCTCCTGTGTTATGCCGTGGTGTTGTGTGGTCTGCCATCTTCTTGTGTTCAATGTTAAAGTTAAGATTAAAGACGGGGCCTTCAAGGCGATCGGTGGCCAGAAAACGCAGACAGGGCCAGACGGGGCCCGCGTTCCCGAAATACGCCGAGTCGAGACACGCCCTTCCGAGAGGGGCCACCTAGGACCGCCTCTCAACACGGGCCAGGGAAGGCGGACGGCAAAGCCACTGGCTCTGGCCCCCAACCCGCCCAAGCCAATCGCGCAGGCACTGCGAGAACAGAAGCTACGCATGATCGCTACCCAAGCTCGACTGCATTACAAATACACAACGTGCACGATTCAAATGCAGGAGGCATGACTCACTGAACAACCACTGCCCCCCACCTCCAATGGGGAACAGGCGCGCAAAGCGAACCATCGCTCAGAAGGCATTCCGAACACGCAGGGAAAAGACGTCTCACAAGGAGCACCAACCACGTTGCTCCAACCACTCCTCGATTCCAAGCCTGGAGGCAGCGGCGCCCCGCCTGCAGTACCTCCAACGCTCGCTCCTTCATCCGAGGGCGCCTGCGCCGTCGCGGAACCAGCTGCGAGCCAAGCGCGGGCGACGGCCGCCCTCGCGCGCCACCAATCACGAGCCGCGACCTCGCCGCGAGCCCTGGAGCCGCCGCCCCCGCGGAAGAGGGCCTGCGGGAAGGCGTCGAGGTACGCGGCGGCGGCGGCAGCGCCGCGCCCAGCAGGTTCGGCAGCTGGCTGCCCCCCAACCGGGCAAGAGGTGGCCACGTCGGCCTCGCCGTCGAGGATCACGCCGTCGGAGTCGGAGCACTCGCCAGCAGCGCGCGGCGGCGCCGCCAGAGCGCCCGCGGCCTGCACGAAGTCCACTTCGCAGTCAACCTCCGACACCCCAGGGAAGAGAGGGGAAGGCACGTAGCAATCGCCGATGAGGGCGCCACGCCCAACGCGGGCGCGCCCAGCCAGCTCGAACTCCACGTTAAGCTGCTGATGCGCCTCGTCGCACTCATCGACGTCCTTCCGGGCCTGCGCCACCTGGGTACCGCCGCCGCCGGCAACGGCGGGGTCAATCCCAGCTGGGGCGAAGGGCCTCGCGGCCGACCGCAACGCCGTGCGCGTGGCAACAACTCGGCCAAACTGCGGCACCGCCTCCGCCTCGCAAATCTCCACGTGGCACTCGATCTTGCGCTCTCGCCTCGCCTCCAGCCTGGCGGGCCGCTGGGGCCGCCGCAGGGTGAGGCCACGCGCCGACGCGACCCTGACCCCAGGGGCGTCGGCGTGGAGAGCCACATTCCTCCGCGCTGCATCCTCCTGCTCGGGGGCCACTCCCCGCAGCAAGGCCGTCAGCGCGGGCGCGATCGCCTCCGGGCGGTCGGCCAGCTCGGCGTCGCCCACGTAGGGCGCGAAGCGCCGCCGAACGGCCTCCAGCTCGCTGCGCAGGGCCGCTGCATCCGCGAGCGCCGCCTTCACTCCTTTATCCGCTGCCTCGAGCGCCCGCCTCCGAGCCGCAGAACGGTGCGCGCGCGCCCGCCGCGGCTCGCCGAGGCGAGCGCGCAGCGCCAGGAACGCTGCCCAGCGCCCCCGCCCGCGCCATCGCGCCCAAGCGCCCGCCGCGCGCGCCCGAGCCAGGCTTGAGCCAAAATGGCTACGGAATGTGTTCAATGTTCTGTCGTGCACCTGCGTGTTCTGCCGTACTCCTGTGCGCTGCCCAATTATATGTATTTTGTGTGTCCTGCCATGCTCCTGATGCTCCTGTGTGCTCTGCCGTGCTCCCGTGTGTTATGCTGTGCTCCTGTGTGTTCTGCCATGCTCCCGTGTGTTCGTTGGGTTTTGCCGTGCTCCTATGTGTTAAAAGGTTAAAGGTTAAAGACGGGGCCTTCAAGGCAAGAGGGGGGAAGGAAAGAAAGGGACCGATGGGGCCTCCAGGGGCACCAAGCGCCGCCCGAGACACGCCCTCCCGAGAGGGGCCGCCTAGGGCCGCCTCTCCCCGCGGGGCCGCACTGGGCCTCCACCGCGGCCGCACCACTATGCGAGAACAGATCTACATGCAAAATGCAACTGCCCGCCTCGCGCACTCGCTCACGCGCTCGCCTCCACCACAGGTGTGGCTTCGAGCTCACTCACGGGACGGCATCCAGTGTCCTCCAGCACGCCGCGCTCCGAGTCCACCTCGTCCTCCCCGCCCTTCCAGTCCACGCAGCTGTTGCCTACGTCGGAGCCGATGTGG
This sequence comes from Prorocentrum cordatum, assembly GCA_963575745.1. NCBI lineage: Eukaryota > Dinophyceae > Prorocentrales > Prorocentraceae > Prorocentrum > Prorocentrum cordatum. The sequence continues at coordinate 774,740 of CAUYUJ010014837.1, read as the reverse complement.
TAGGTTACCCCACCCGAGGCCTCGACGCCCTGCGCAGTTTCGGGAAGGCCTCCAGTGTCCTCCAGCGCATCGCACTCTGAGTCCACCTCGTCCACCCTGTCTTTCCTCTCCTCGCTGCTGTCGTCTGCGTCGGTGCCGATGTGGCAGGTCTCCCCGCCCAAAGCCCCGCCGCCCAGCGCTCCCTCAGGAAAGCCTCCGGCGTCCTCCAGCACGTGGCACTCCGCGCCGCGCTCCGAGTCCACCTCGTCCTCCCCGTTCTTCCTGTCCTCGCATCTGTTGCCTTCGTCGGATCCGATGTGGCAGGTCCCCCCGCTCGCGGCCTCGACGCCCTGCGCAACCTCAGGACGGCCTCCAGTGTCCTCCTGCGCTTCGCACTCTGAGTCCACCTCGTCCTCCCTGTCCTTCTTCTCCTCGCTGCTGCCGCCAACGCCGGCGCCGGTGTGGCATGCCTCCCCACCCAAGGCCCCGCCGCACGGCGCTCCCTCAGGAGAGCCTCCAGTGTCCTCCAGCTCGTCGCACTCCGACTCCACCGAGCCCTCCATGTCCTTCCTCTCCTCGCTCTCGGCCTCAGGCTGCCGACGGTGCAGCGGCGGCGCGGCCGCACGGCACCCGCGCCTGCTACCCAGCCTCCGCCTGCTGCCGCCATGCCTGCTTCCGCCCAGCCGCTGCCAGCGGTTGAGCTGCGGCAGCTCCGCCAGGCTGATGGCGGCGGCTGGCGCGGCTGCGCAGTGCAGGCCCGTGTTACGCCGCGCTTTGCGCAGGGTTCGCACGGCCTTCCCTGCGCCGTCGGGCTCTCCAGCCAGGACGCCCTCCAGGATCGGCGCCGCGAGCGCCATCCTGGCCACGAGCTCGCCCGCGAGCGCCGCATTCGGCTCCGCGATGTCGCCCTCATCCTCCGCGAGGCGCACCGCCTGGGCCGCTGCCGCCACGTGCCGAGCTTCCTCAGCAGCGACGCGGGCCCGCGAGGCGTCAATGGTGGCCTCGAGCCCCGAGATGCGGCTCGGAGCGGCAGACAGCCGCCCGCTTGCCGCCTGCTGCGCAGCCGCCCGCCGCGCCCTCCGCGCAGGCCAGAGGGAACCCCCAGCCTCGCACCCAGGCCGCTCCGCCGTCTCACAGGCAGCCGTGCAGCCGACCGTCGCCACCGCGCCCAGAAACGCCTCCCACGCGCCGAGCCCGCGCCCGCGCGCGCCCGAGGAGCGGCTCTTGAGCCAAAATGGCTACGGATGAGCTCCTATGTGTTCTGCCGTGCTCCTGTGTGCTCTGCCGTGCTCTCGCGCGTTCTGCCGTGCATCTGCGTGTTGGGCTGCAGTGATCCTGGCCATTCTCTGAAGATGTTTCAGTCGAGAAGCTGAGTTTTAACAAGCATGGTCTTGAATTCGCTTCGTCAGTATTTCATTGTTTCGAGGATGTATCAGGCGATGTCCCTATTTCGATACGTGTGTTAAATTTGCGTGTTTCATTTTCTTGTGGCTGTCTCGAGCGAAATGCTTGTTTTTGTGACAGACGGTGTTGCGAACACGTCAGTTTGGTGAGGATGCCTCGAGCGAGATGCGAAAGTTGAGGAACCTCGAGGGCGCTTTTGGGGTCATATTGGGACTCGTTTGGGGCTCGTATGGGGCTGCCTCGATGCCATCAAAAACATATCAAAGCGATGTCACACACAATTGTGCTTAGAAGGTGTCCCTGGCGAAATCGTACTGTTTAGAAGCCTGGCTTGTGCCGTTTGGAAGCCTTGTCAAGAGCGATCCCAAGACGATGTTAGAACAGCAGTTTTCAAACACCGTGCTGCTGTACTTTGTCATTTGTTGAGGGGTGTCCCTAGCGAAATCGTCATTTTAGGCAATCGCCAGGGCGCTTTTAGAGCCATATTGAGGTCCCCTTGGGGCTCTCAGTTCTTCCTCGTGAAGCACTTCAACAACGATGTCAAGACGATGTTGAGAACTGTTTTTTTTTTCTGAGGATGTCTCCAGCGAGATGCAAATGTTCTGCTGTGTTCTTTGTTCTGGTCTGACGTGCCGCCGCTCATTTTCTGAGGAAGTCACTCGCGACACCGTAGTTTTTAACATAAAATGTAGTAACACACCTCCGTCGACATCTCATGTTGGCTTGGATGTCTGAAGCGAAACGCTAATTTTTAACAGATTAATGAATTTCGCGGCGATCAGCTTTTCGAGGGTGCCTCTAGAGCAACGCGTGTTTTTGCTCAACGCGATGTCGCGAATGTCTTACTTGTTGTGAGG
>CAUYUJ010014837.1:672500-767500 GCA_963575745.1 Prorocentrum cordatum | reverse complement strand
AGGAAGCTCCAGAAGGCCCCAAGAAGCTCCAAGAACTCCTGGAGGTTTCAGGATGCCCCAAGACTGCCCCAGGATACCCCAGGCAGCCCCAGGAAGCCCCAGAAGGCAGCAGGAGGCCCCAAGAAACTCCAAGAGACCCCGAAAAGCCTAAGGAGGCCCTAGGAGGCCCCGCGAGGTTTCAGAAGGCCCCAGGAAACCTCAGGGGGCCACAGGATGCCACAAAAGGCCCCAGGAGGCCCCAGGAGGTTTCAGAAGGCCCAGGGCGCCTCCAAAAGGCGTCAGGAAGCTTCGGTATGCCGCAGGAAGCTCCATGAGGCCCTAGGATGCCCGAGAAGCCCCAGGAGGCCCCAGAAGGCACCAGGAAGTCCCAAGAAGCACCAGGAGGCCCCAGGCGCCCGACGAACTGGCGAGCGAAACATGTGCGCCGCGCCTTGGCGGGAGCGCCACTTTCAGAAAAAAATGCGGCGCTGAAGCGAGAACGACATTTCGCCCTTTCGCGCGGGGTGCGCACCGCGTCCCGTTCCTGCCACGCATTTGGCGACGTGGACCACAGGACGCCCAGGTTGAGAGGAGAAACGTCGATGTTGCATTGTTGTTTGCCAGTTGGGATGGGACCCCCCGTGGGGCACCGGAGGCCACAGGAGGCCCCAGGAGGCCCCAGGAGGCTCCAAGAAGCAGGAAGCTTCAGTATACCCCAGGAAGCCCCAGGAGGCCCCAGGATGCCCGAGAAGCCCAAGGAGGCTTCAGGAGGCTCCAGGAAGCTCCAAGAAGCACCAGGAGGCCCCAGGCGCCCGACGAACTGGCGAGCGAAACATGTGCGCCGCGCCTTGGCGGGAGCGCCACTTTCAGAAACAAATGCGGCGCCGAAGCGAGAACGACATATTTTTTTCGCGCGGGGTGCGCGCCGCGTCCCGTTCCTGCCACGCATTTGGCGACGTGGACCACGGGACGTCCATGTTGAGAGGAGAAACGTCGATGTTGCATTGTTGTTTGCCATTGGGATGGGACCCCTCGGATTGGCCCCCAATCGGCCGGGGAGAGGGCAGAGTGGGAGCATATACCAATAAGGAGTGAGGATAGGAGCAGGAGTAGGAGCAGGAGTAGGAGTCAAGCTAGCCAGCTCGAGCGAGTCAAGCATGGCATGCCCAGTCCCACCCGCCCTCCCACAACAAAAGAAGCAAAGCTGGCACAACTGGGGGCCGAAGTCACACCGGCCAGCCGGTTTGGTACAGCTGATGCGGCCGCGATGGCGGTTGCCGACGGGAACTGGCGAGCGCGTGTTGAATGCCGCGCACGCATTGCCAGACGAGTCGAGAATGGCCCGGTACACCGCAGGAAGCCAGAGGTGGCCGGAGGAAGCCCGACGGTCTGACAGGACACCCCAAAGCATTTTTGTGAAAAGTAGTAGTAGTAGTAGTAGTAGTAGTAGTAGTAGTAGTAGTAGTAGTAGCAGTAGTAGCAGTAGTAGTAGTAGTAGTAGTAGTAGTAGTAGTAGTAGTAGTTAGTAGTAGTAGTAGTAGTAGTAGTCGTAGTAGTAGTAGTAGTAGTAGTAGTAGTAGTAGTTAGTAGTAGTAGTAGTAGTAGTAGTAGTAGTAGTAGTAGTAGTAGTAGTAGTAGTAGTAGTAGTTGTAGTAGTAGTAGTAGTCGTAGTCGTAGTCGTAGTCGTAGTCGTAGTAGTAGTAGTAGTAGTAGTAGTAGTAGTAGTAGTAGTAGTAGTAGTAGTAGTAGTAGTAGTAGTAGTAGTAGTAGTAGTAGTAGTAGTAGTAGTAGTAGTAGTAGTAGTAGTAGTAGTAGTAGTAGTAGTAGTAGTTAGTAGTAGTAGTAGTAGTAGTAGTAGTAGTAGTAGTAGTAGTAGTAGTAGTAGTAGTAGTAGTAGTAGTAGTAGTAGTAGTAGTAGTAGTAGTAGTAGTAGTAGTAGTAGTAGTAGTAGTAGTAGTAGTAGTAGTAGTAGTAGTAGTAGTGGTAGTAGCCAGGAGCCCCCCAGAGACCCCAGGAAGCTCCAGAAGGCCCCAAGAAGCTCCAAGAACTCCTGGAGGTTTCAGGATGCCCCAAGACTGCCCCAGGATACCCCAGGCAGCCCCAGGAAGCCCCAGAAGGCAGCAGGAGGCCCCAAGAAACTCCAAGAGACCCCGAAAAGCCTAAGGAGGCCCTAGGAGGCCCCGCGAGGTTTCAGAAGGCCCCAGGAAACCTCAGGGGGCCACAGGATGCCACAAAAGGCCCCAGGAGGCCCCAGGAGGTTTCAGAAGGCCCAGGGCGCCTCCAAAAGGCGTCAGGAAGCTTCGGTATGCCGCAGGAAGCTCCATGAGGCCCTAGGATGCCCGAGAAACCCCAGGAGGCCCCAGAAGGCACCAGGAAGTCCCAAGAAGCACCAGGAGGCCCCAGGCGCCCGACGAACTGGCGAGCGAAACATGTGCGCCGCGCCTTGGCGGGAGCGCCACTTTCAGAAAAAAATGCGGCGCTGAAGCGAGAACGACATTTCGCCCTTTCGCGCGGGGTGCGCACCGCGTCCCGTTCCTGCCACGCATTTGGCGACGTGGACCACAGGACGCCCAGGTTGAGAGGAGAAACGTCGATGTTGCATTGTTGTTTGCCAGTTGGGATGGGACCCCCCGTGGGGCACCGGAGGCTGAGTAACTACCAAGCAATCGGGACCGAACCCACCGCGTCCCCCGACGGTGGTCAGAGTTGGCTGCATCATGTGTCACGGTGTTGCTGTCATGTAATGCTTTCGGCCGGCGCACAGTTTTACGCTTTCGTCGCGCAACGATGCAACAAATGTTGCGTGTTGTTGCACGTCTGGCAATTGCGTACCCTATTATTTGCGATTAGCGCGCCTCCCGCACACGTGTGGTGAAGTCTGTTTTGCGGAATGTCTGCAGCGCCGCGCGTGTCTCGCCCAAGGTCGGGGCTGACGGTGAAGGCACGTCTCACGCTAGGTTCAAAAGGGTGCGCGCTGCAAGGTTGGCATGACTGACATTGCCGGCCGTCCAAACGCAAGACTCGTCTTCTTTCAGGGAGCAGCTCCACGCATTCGCAGAAAAGCGCCACGACGAACCCCACACAGACTCACATACTGATTTTTGCGAAGAGGCAAACCCTTTCAGAACGCAACGCGCATGCAACACAAACCAGCACATCGAGCCTGAATGCGAAGTGTGCCGCGAAAACCCTCGGTGCACCCCCCTTGGAGGCCACGAGCGAACCGTGTGAAGACTGTACTGACATGGTCCAGGCGGCGGCGCGCGGCCTGTGCTACAATGGCCAACGGTGGAGCTCCCTATGATGCCACGAACCGAATGAAAAAAGGACTGAAATGGTCTCGGCGGCGGCAAACGGCCTGTGCGTCAAAACCTTTGGTGGCGTTCCCTATGGGGCCACAAACCGTGTTAAGGCGTGCTGACATGGCCCAAACAACGCAAAGTTGCCTGCGCTACAAGGGCCTTCGGCGAGGTTCCGTATGGGACCACGAATTGCAAGAGCTAAAACATGAAATGGCCAGGGCAGCGGCGTGCGGCCTGTGCTGGAACGACAAACTTCGGTCGAGCTCCCTGTGGGGCAACGAACAGTGTGAGGGGGTGCTGGAGTGGATTGGGCGGTGGCAAGCGGTTTGTGCGACAAAAGCCATCTGCGTTGCATCCTGTGGAACCGCGAGCCGCGTGAGAGCGTGCTGCTATGCTCTCGGCGACGGCGCGCGGCGCGTGCAACAGCGACCTTCAGCGTTAACCTCAATGAGGCCACGATACGCGCGATCATTGATTTGAACATGTATGTCCGGAAGCACGCAGCCTGCGCAGCGACAAAAATGTTCGGCCGAACTTCCCATGGTGCCACGAATCGTGTGAATACAGCAGTGAAGCGGTCTGGGCGGCGGCATGCGGCCCACGCCCAAAAAACCTTCGGCGGGGTTCTCTTCGGGGCCACGAGCGGCGCGAAGCAAAACCTTCAGTGGACTACGCGGCGGCATGCGGCCTGTGTTACAAGGACTCCCGGTGGAACTTCCAAATGGGGCCACGAACTGTTCGGGTGGAGTGCTTAAGTTGTCTGGGCGGCGGCAAGCGGCCCGAGCTGCAAAAGACTTCGGCGAAGCATCCTATGGGGCCACGAACCGAACGAAGGGTGTGCTGACGTGGTTTAAGCGGCGGCACGCATCCTTTGCTACGAGAATCTTCGGTGTCACCTTCTTATGGGGCCGCGACCCGTGTGGGGTGCGTGCTGAATTGGCATCGGGCAGCGGAAAGCGGCCTGTGCTACGGAGGCCTTCGGCGGGGCCCTATGGGGCCACGCATCGTTCGGACGGCGTGCGGAAACTGCATTGGCGGAGACAAAGCGAAGATCCACCATGCAAAAAAAAAAAAACGAAGAGGAGCTGAAGCGGCTTGGAGTAGGAGGCGGCGGTAGAGGGGGGAAAACAGGAGAGGAGGCGCTCAGCGCTGCGGGCTCACAACGAGGACCCAACAGACAACGCGACGGCCTCCAAGAGCTCCATCACACTACTCTTCCGATGGCTCATATGCCTCCGCGTCGCCTCCAAGGCAGGCGAAGGACGGCTCGAAGACAAACCGAGTCCGCGGCAACGCAATCCCAAGCCTTCCATTGATCCCCCATGGGGTACCAGGGAGTCGCCAAGATGCCCCCGAGAGAAAAAACACAAAATCCTGATACGGCACTGATACAAGACATCAAGACAGCTCCAGGACGGCCCACTGCAGGCCCCGCTCAGGCTCCATCAGCTCATTTTCGCACACCCAGTGTCAAAATCTGAAGGCAGCATCGGTTGACTCCCCCGCCCATGCCCCCAACGACACGACAAATCTGGGACCCAGACAGCGCTTTGGATCCCCAGTCGCAACGGACTCGAGAGCCCTGAGGGGCCATGCCGAGCCCGCGCCGGGCCCCCCCGGACATGTCAAAAACCACAGCCGAGGGGAGTCCGGACCCACCGCCGCGGGAGCGCCCATTGGGGCCGCGGTGGGTTCGGACTCCCCTCGGCAGTCCTCCCAGACGTGTAAAAAAACGATGCCGAGGGGAGTCCGGACCCACCGCGGGGGGGGGAGTCCGGACCCACCGCGGGCCCATGGGAGCCCTCGCGGAGCCTTCCATGGCCTTCCCCGCAGAGCCCTCTGCCCCCCCCCCTGCCCTGCCCGCCGCCCCTGTCTCCTCCCCTCGTCCCCCCTCGTTTCTGCTCCCACGCCCCCCTCGTCGATCCTGCCCCCAATGCCGTCCGCCCACGCATTGTGACAGCTCCGAGCCTCACCAAAATATGTTGTAACTGTGCGGCGCTGCTCGCCCACGTGCTAACAAAAATGCTCTGGCCCCCCCTCATCGGAGGCGCCCTTCGCCCGCGTCATCCTTCAAATAGTGACCCCACCATCGATCGTCCTCATCATGCTGGTCCGTGTTTCCGACGTTTCCCTTCTGCCCCTCCAATACAGATTGAACCTGGCGAAAGAGACAACACTTTCTGAACGCAGCGCGAAAATAGACAAGACCGCCCGACACGCGCGAACACAATGAGTCCGCATGCGAAATTTACCACAAGGGCTTCCGGTGGAGCTCCCCATGAAGCCACCAAACGGGTGAAGACTGTGCTTACATGGTCTGGGCGGCGGCAAACAACCTGCGCCACAAAACCTTTCGGTGGAATTCCCAATGGGCCCACGAATCGTGCGAGGCAACGCTGAATTGGCTTGGGGCGGCGGCTTGCGGCCTGTGCTCCACATTTGGCAACAAAACACGGAGGCCGCGTGCTGAAATGGTCTGGGCGGCGCAATGCGGCATGTGCCACAAACGCCTTCGGCAGAGTTCCCTACGGGGCCACGAACCGTGAGGGGTGTGTGCTAAATGGTTTGGGTGGCGGCGTGCGGTTTATGCCTGACGACCCTTCAGTGGAGTTTCCTCATGCGGCCGCGGATCGCGCGAACACTGATGACATGGCCCGGGCGGCGACGTGCGGCCTGTGTCACCAGCGTTTTCGGCGGAACCCCTCATATTGCCACGAAGCGCATGGCTGGCGTTTTAAAAGAGTCTGAACGGCAGCATGCGCCCTGCGCTACAAACGCCTTCGATGGGGTTTCGTATGATTGGGCGACGAACCGTTCGATGGGCGTGCTGCGACGGTCTGCGCGGTGGCACGCGTCCTGCGCAACATCAATACATTTGGCACAGCTTCACGAGGATCCGCGAACCGTACATTGAATGAACTAAAACAGTCTGGGCGGTGCCAAACGGCCTATCCCACAAAATTCCGTTTGGGGCCACGAATGGCGTGGCGGGCGCGCTGAAATGGCCCGGACGCGGCTCGCGGCCTGCGCCACAGGGGCCTTCAATGGAAGTCCAAAAATATGGAGACGCGAACCGCGAGAGAAACGGCCCTCAAAGAGTCTGGGCGGCGGCGTGCGGCCTGTGCTCTGTGGAATCTCGGTTGAGCTCCTTCTGGGGCAACCGACCTTGTGAAAATGGTTCTGGCATGGTCGGCGAGGCGGCGCGCGACCGCGACGCGTCGGCAGGGATGCGCGCGGGGCCATAACGCGCGCTAGACTTGTCGCGGCATCGGCATGCGATTTGCGCCACGAGGATTCTCAATGAAAAACCGCGCGGGGACAACGGACAGCGCGCGGCGTGAAGGGCGTGCTGAAATTGCCTCGGCGCCGCTACAAACCGAAAGCCCACCGCGCAAGATGGAAGGGGATGGACGATGAGGAAACGAAGCGGGGATGAGGAGGACCAGGAAGAGGAGGGCGAGGTGAGGGGGGGAGAGTAGAGGAGAAAGGATGTGGCGCGAAACGCCGCGAATTCAAAGCGAGGACCTAACATGCGGGAGGGCAGGGAACAAAGGCAAAAAGACATCGAAGGCTAACGGCGGCAAGCGCGCGCACCGCGCGCGCGCCAGGCAAACCAGCGGGGCGCCAGGCGCCCGAGGCGCAGTGGCCACGCCAGGCACATTGCACGCGCAAAACCAAAATCACAAAGAAAAAATACAAGCCGCGCCAAGCAGATAGCGGGATCACCCACCAACGCGCCCGCGCGATGCTCGCACCGCCTCGCGCTGCAAGGAATCCCCGATCAGCGCCGAGCCATCGCGAGGCCTCCAAAGGCGCACCGCGCAAAATGTTTAAATGGAAAGCAGTATTTGTTCGGAGCGACACCAGGCCCTGAGGGGCGAGCGCGGACCTGCAACTCACTGTCTGGCAACGCCGGCAATGAGAGCCGCCGAGCTCCCGCGCGCTATAACCATCGACGGAATCACCAGCCTCAAGCCCTGCGGACGCGCTGGCATACGTTGGTTCATCTCGCTTCTGCCCGCGCCCAACAAGGAACTCAACGAGCGCCCATCCAGGGGCTGCCGCGGACCGCAGCCCTCGACGCTCTCCAGAGGCGCGGTGGGTTCGGTCCCGATTGGCTGGTAAGCCCCAGGAGGCCTCAGGAGGCTCCAAGAAGCAGGAAGCTTCAGTATACCCCAGGAAGCCCCAGGAGGCCCCAGGATGCCCGAGAAGCCCAAGGAGGCTTCAGGAGGCTCCAGGAAGCTCCAAGAAGCACCAGGAGGCCCCAGGCGCCCGACGAACTGGCGAGCGAAACATGTGCGCCGCGCCTTGGCGGGAGCGCCACTTTCAGAAACAAATGCGGCGCCGAAGCGAGAACGACATATTTTTTTCGCGCGGGGTGCGCGCCGCGTCCCGTTCCTGCCACGCATTTGGCGACGTGGACCACGGGACGTCCATGTTGAGAGGAGAAACGTCGATGTTGCACTGTTGTTTGCCATTGGGATGGGACCCCTCGGATTGGCCCCCAATCGGCCGGGGAGAGGGCAGAGTGGGAGCATATACCAATAAGGAATGAGGATAGGAGCAGGAGTAGGAGCAGGAGTAGGAGTAGGAGTCAAGCTAGCCAGCTCGAGCGAGTCAAGCATGGCATGCCCAGTCCCACCCGCCCTCCCACAACATAAGAAGCAAAGCTGGCACAACTGGGGGCCGAAGTCACACCGGCCAGCCGGTTTGGTACAGCTGATGCGGCCGCGATGGCGGTTGCCGACGGGAACTGGCGAGCGCGTGTTGAATGCCGCGCACGCATTGCCAGACGAGTCGAGAATGGCCCGGTACACCGCAGGAAGCCAGAGGTGGCCGGAGGAAGCCCGACGGTCTGACAGGACACCCCAAAGCATTTTTGTGAAAAAGCATTGGGTTTTTGATGTTTTTATGTTGAAATGCTTGCAAACACACGGTGTTCGGTAGGATTCTGACATGAACGCGCGAGTGTGCTCTTTGTGGCATTTTTTGCACAGGATTCGCGGCCTGGGTCCATGACAGAGCATCGCGAGTGCACCGCGCGATGACGTGAAATCGCTGGATTTGACCGAATTCTTAAGATTCCTATGGTTTTCCTATGATTTCAGCAAGAGAGCCCGGGCGGGAAATTTGTACAATTTTTGTGAAAAAAGCATTGGGTTTTTGATGTTTTTATGTTGAAATGCTTGCAAACACACGGTGTTCGGTAGGATTCTGACATGAACGCGCGCGTGTGCTCTTTGTGGTATTTTTTGCAATGGATTATCGCCGTGGACGACAGGACGTCCATGTCGAGAGGAAAAAATAAGAAACATGTTGATTTTGTATTGTTTTTTTACAGGTTAGGATGGGACCACCCGGATGCGGCCCCTAATGGCCGGCCTGAGGGGGGAGTAGGAGTATATTCTAATCAGGAATAAGGATAGAAGGAGGAGATGGAGGAGGAGGGGGAGGAGGAGGAAGAGGAGCAGGAGGAGGAGGAGGAGGAGGAGGAGCGACGTCCCCTGAAGAGTCCTGGTATGCCTCACGCAGAGGCTGGATGGCGAGAGCACGAAAGCGGGCGGCGGCAGGAACATTGACGCAAACGTGGGGGGTGAGGGGGCACCGATCTCACCCTGCATGGCGTGATATGTGCAAAAAGTGATAGCAACAAAACGAACGACATAGCCGAGCGAGCGTTGACCTCTGTGCGCCAACTCTCCCCCAAACCCCAACCGAACCAAGATCTCTCGATGGAACGGCCGCTGAAGACCAGCGACAAACTCAAAACAACTCGGACACGCGAAATACTGTTGAATACCATCTTGACACCCGGGCACCTCATGCAACAAAGCCTTGGAGCCAGGGGCCAAATCCATACAACAACTGCTGATTCAGGCCCCACACAAAGCTTTGAGACCACCTGACAGCGGGTTTGCATATGCCGAGATGGGAACGCAGAAACGCCCACTTGAGAAGAAATCCCTCAAGACTGCTGAAATCAGGGAACCAACTTCTCAACCTCCGGCTCAAGGTGTCGCGAAAGTTGTCTGGGCACAGTTCTCGCGCGATCTGAGGCGCCAGAGTTCGCTGAATCTTCGGCGTCCTCCGCCCGTCCTGCCTTTATCGCAACTCTCAGGGCTTCGGCAAACGCCGTGCAGGATCTGTAGACTTGCAGCGGCATGCGCAGACACGTACTTGCGAAGCGTTTGAGGATCGTAATGCACTCTTCCCACCACGGTGGCGACCGCCATCCTTGCGATAGCCCGGCGATGGAAACGTAATATGTGTGTCAACCGCCTGCAATCTGCCGAGTGTTGGGCGCCAGCCTGTTAGCGTGATGGTGCGCATGCGCCACAGCGAAGCCAGCCACAACGCAAGAGTTGAGCTCAGGACGCCTCAACTTCAGAGAGAACACGTAAGTTGTCTTGCGTAATAAGGGGAGACGATACAGCTTGTGGAGGTCATGAATTTCGCGCGCAACTCAGCGCGGGAGATAATGAAACAATTGAGCAACTTAACAGGATGTCGGAGGTCGCGAACAAGAAAGTGAGAGCAGAAGGAGGGGCCCGGGATGCACTGGCCATGTGAATACGGGCCCACCACTTATCCATTTGATCCTGCCACTGTCGTATTGCAGTGACACCAGGTCCGAGCCACCCACCCCCCACGGTGCTTGGCAACTTTCGAAACCTGGAAACGTCCCCTCCTGGGCTCCACGTCCTGTAGATCCTCAAGTTTGCGCTGCTTCACCACATCATCAACAGGAGCCCACAAAAGGACCGCTTCGCAGTTGGCCAGCCGGAGTTCTAAGCCCGCCAAGGTCTCAGCGAATTGGAAGGTCTTAGCAATCGACGGGAGCAGGAGACGTGCGACTCAAGAGGAGGCGCATGTCACTGGCACGCGTTTTCACGACTCCATCATTGGGAGAGGGAAAGAAGGCCCGAAGGAGGCGGATTGGGGTTTCCAAGGGAGGGCCCGTAGGCTCCCAGACAACGAGTGCCCTTGAAGACCTCTACTTGACAACTCACGCATGGGGGCTAGGTCCATATCGCGAAACGTGGCAAACGCGGCGCAAACGCGACAGGGGCAGACCCCAGACAGGCTGGGAAATGCAGATTGAATGCCAAATTACCAAAAGACTGGGTGATGTGGCTCGACATTTTTCCGCCAGCCAATCCTCCTAGCTCCAACATCGAGCAAGGGAATGATCTCAGTGAGGCTCCGACCTGTGATGTGCCCCCTGCTGGGCAAAGTGAACGCGTTCAGCGACTAATTGCTTAAGAGTGCGATTTATGGCCAACCCGATAGCTTTGACATCGCTACTCTTCAAACTGAGCGGGCGCAAATCTTGACGTCTCCTGGTGACCCAGGCGGAAACATTGCTTCCCTCGCCTTTGGGTAGAAACTTAAATAGAGAATGATTGGCGTCGAGAGGGGGAGAGACCACCCAGCACAAATGTGCTCGAGAATTCGATTAAGAATGGAGGTCGCACTGGGGTGACAGTCCAGGCTGAATAAGAGGGGCGATTGGAGTCATCGGCGCTAGGCTTGGCTCTTTTGAGGGCCTGGGCCACAACTGCCTCACTAAGGATAAGGGCATCGAAAGAGGGGGACGAGGAAACTCGCTGGCCAGAAGCTCACGAATGTCATGGGCTGGCGCATGTTTGGCCGCAACAACAATGTGCCAATCCTTGCCTGGACCTTGCCCACAAATATTAATGCGAACCAGCAAAATGGCCTCGAACTCCTCGGTATGTACGTGAGCCCTCACCCCCTCCAGTCGGAACTGCCTAGCCCAAGGAGTCCAAGGACGTGCCCGCCTTGTTGCTTTGCGTCCAAGCTTTCGTTGAAATGCCTCATCCTCGTGCCTGCTAAACTGGTTGCGCACAGAAAGACATGCACGGCTGTTGCACATTTGGAAATCGGGGAACGTACGCCACGACATGCACTGGACATGTCTTAAATTACCCACTGCAGCGTGCGCCCTGTATGTGGGCGCTGCTCCAACAAGAACTCACAAAACTCGAAAACTGGCCGCGGATCAGCGGTATCCACTTGTTTCCCTAGGAAACTAAGGAAATGAGAAGGAGGAGGTTGAACATAATCGCTGCCCCCTGTCGTCGCCAACCTGTTGTTCCTCCCCCCCCGCCCCAAGAGTTGCCGAAAGACTAGCTACTCTGCCCCTTGGGGAGTCCCGTGTGCTCCATGTGGTCTCTTTTTCATTTTTTCTAGTTCGCGCAGCTCCAATAGTTTGACCACCTCCACACCGGCAATCGCCCCCAGGGGGATGGCAGCATTGAGTATCAACAACGATGTCAGCAGCGACAGCGACAAGTGGAGCAAGATGAGGACCCGTATCTTTAGTGGCTCGACAAACTCGCGCCTGAGGCATTCCGCCTCGTCTTGCCCCCCAATGCCGTTTGCAGGCCCCATGACTTTCAAATAACAAGCCAGGATGAAAAGCGTGCCTCAAAGAAGGTGTCAGGAGCTATGGGGTTGGGCAGCAGGAGCTGGACGGATGGGCCAACATCTGTGCGCACCGTCATTGACCGACGTCTTCACGGTGAGCGTTGCTTGCAACAAATGTTGTCGCGGCTCATCCTTCTCTAGAAGGAAATTACCGGCATGGAAAATCCGCGCAGATTTCTTGGATCCGGGCCAGGCCCCCGTCCTTAGCGCGCGAAGCGAGCCAGCGCTAGAAGCGCCGCCAGGGGGGCCGAGCGCCGATCCAAGAAAGCCGAGCAGATCGCCGAACATGTCGGTTCATTGTTTTGTCGTCTTCGATTGTCATCATCCTCTTTCCACCTTTTACCCTGCACCTGCCCGTCCTGCCTCGTCATCGTTGTCCTGTTTCGCCGTCGTCATCGCCGTCGTCGTCGCCGACATAAGCCATCGTCTCGATCCTGATCCGCCTCGCTGAAGGGCACGTTCTCCTCCTCGTCGCCTTCCTCGCCCCCGACGCAGAAAAAAAAAAAAAAAAACAGTCGAATCCTAGTCTTTCCGACCTGCTTCTCCTGCCCGTCCGCATCCTTCGTGTACAGCTCCATCTGGGAGGCCAGGCGCATTTTTTTCCGCGTTCGCTTACAGGTCGAAAAACCGTGGAGCATGACAGTGTAGTCGGCGGATGAAGGGGCAAGACGGATTAACAGCGCAGCAAGCAGATGGGGAGGGCAGGGAGGAGAGAGAGGGAGAGCGAGAGAGAGGAGAGAGAGAGAGAGAGACATAGACAGGTGTGTGTATGATCTATATATATACACACACACAAGGAACAACATTGATGAACAGCGAGGCACGCAAATGGGGAGGGCGGGGAAGAGACAGAGGAGGGGGAGGGAACGGCACGGGGAGCACGGGGAGGTGAGGGGAGGGAAGGGACACGGCGAGGAAGAGAACGAGATGCGAGCTGCGATGGGGGAGGGGGGCGATCGGCGGCGAGCCAGGGGGGGGAAGTGAGACGAAGAAGGCATTCTCAGAAAGCGGCAGGGCGTCTGAGAAGCCCTCCGGTCTTCTGAGGAGTCTCCTGTGTCTTCGGGGAAGGCTAAGACATCTTCCCAGAATGCCAGGGGCTTCCGAGCCCTCTGAGAAGGCTCCCCCCCTTCTTACTTCCCCTCCTCGCTCGCCGCCGGGATGGGGGAGGGGACGAGACCAGAGGCGCGAAGTGGAGCGGACAGGGGACGAGAGGGAAGAGAAGAGGGGGCCAAGAGAGGCGAAGGTGACGAGAGGGATAGGACACAGCCATCTTGTAAATATGAGGAACGCATTGTCAAGAACGTCGAGGCTTTCTGGTCCCAGCGAGCCTCGGTCACTAGAAGGGCCCCCGACCAAGATCCAAGGCACGGCCCCGAAACCACAGCCCCTCCTGAACCCAGAGCGGTCAAGCGCCTTGGCTGACTGGGGGCGACCCAGGAGGGGCGACGGCGCGGCGTGGGACAGGATGGCATGACACGAGGGGGCGGAAATAGAGGAACAGGCAATGGCAAACACATAATTTCTCTGAGGCCTGTGCGGATTTCTTGGATCGGCGCTAGGGCCCCCTGGCGGCGCCAGTCATGGCGCGCTCCGCGCGCCAAGGAAAGGGGCTCCAAAGCCGATCCAAGAAATCCGCGCGGACCTCCGAAAAATTATGGGGAGCGCGGGCGGGGCAGCAGATGCATCGATCCTGAGCCCAAGATCGGCCTGGCCAAGATGGGTGTAGTAGGTGCAAATAAAAGAGCACAAAGAGGCATGCGCATGATTTCTCGGAGGTCCACGCGGATTGCTTGGATCGGGCGTTGGGCACCCCTCCCTGGCGCGCTCCGCGCGCCAGGAGCGCCCCAGGGAGGCCCAACGCCGATCCCAGAACGCCGCACGGAGCTCAGTGAACTCGTGTCTATGCAGCTTGTTCGTCCTCAAATAAGATTGTGCCCTCCGACCTTTTATGTTCCCCTTTTCTTGTCCTTTCTCGTTTTCACTGTCCTCCTCCTCCTCCTCCTCCTCCTCCTCCTGCTCCGCCTCTTCCTTTCTTCTTCTCACATTGCGGGACGATGCGATGAGCGCACACCCTACCTGCCCACTACCGCAAAGGCGCCCTCTCACCCAATAGTGTCGTGATTGGAATCTCCATCGCCCACTCCATAAACGTCGCTTCTGCCAGAAACGAAAAATCCAGATGCCCGAACTACTTGCCTGTCGGGAGCAAAAGCCGCCCCTGATTAGGATGTCGGCATGCGTGCACAGCCATGCCGCCGCCACCAACGCAAACCCGAAGGCACATGCCCTGCATCTAGGCGGTTTCGATAAGTCCTTTGATCTTGCCATTCCCAATCTCTTCTCACGTCGAGGGCGACATTCGCCGCGTGATCGGCGACTGCGTTGAACTCCCGCTTGTTTCATTCGATGAATGGTGGTGCACTTAGCCGGGAAAGACAATCCAACGTCAGCAACAAGTGCAAATGTCGGCCCAAATGTCCGCCTCCTCTTCCCCCTTCTTTCAGGCTGAGAACTTACCTGCTCATCCATATGTTTTCCAGGCTGCTGAAGGACACGCCACTGCGAACAGGGCGTCTCCCGCGCGCCAACGGCAGTGCGTGCAGCAGCCGCGCACCGCAATCAATGGGCCGTGCAGGCACGGTTTCGGGGGCGACGATGGGGGCGACTAGCCCGGGGGAGAGCGACACGTGTATCCGGAAACGCCGATGGTCCATGCCTTCGGCGAGGCTCCCAGGCGAATGCGTGTAATGCCCGCCCCTGGGCTATTCGCCCCGATGGTCACCGAGGGTTCTGACTCTCTGACTGACCTCCGACCCTGCTCTCCGGCGAGCGCGCGGAGCCTGGTACCAAGGCCCTGCGATGTTCTCCCGGAGCTCCACGCCCAGCCGCCGTGCGGCCATGTTGAGCTCCGGGTATGTCACGAAGTCCTCCGCGATCAGGGGGGAATGCAGGATCAGTCGGCATCGAATCGGAGAATCGGATCGAATTGGGGTGTGCGTTGAATCGGGCTGCATCGGCACGGAATCGACATCGAATCGGATCGGCTGCGCAAGGATGCACAACAGCGGCATGCAGGCATCGGGCCGCATCGGATCATCGGGGTGTCCGAATCAAATCGAGTCAGGCCAGCTGAACTCGATATCCACCAACAAAAACAAACTGCAATGTGATAGGAGACAGCTTCTGGGAAATATTCGAATAAAACGATTAAGGGCTGTTAAGCCCGACTAGGGGCCATAGAGCAAGATGCGCCCAGATCAAGTCTGAGGTAAAGCACGACTAAGCTGAATTCAACGGGATTGAACAAGATTCTGACATATTTGGCGGGTGTTTGGCCGCGGGTATACCAGCGCCGATGCTGAATTGGACCCACCAGGAATCGCATGCTAACAGATGCTCGTCATGAGCAAATTAGGGAGCCATTTCTTGAGTTTGCCTTCAGCGAGCTCCAGGCCACCATTGCCTGCACGCCGCCAGAGACAACAGCCTCCAGGGACTAAGGGAGGGGGTCCACGCGAGGCCGAGCTGCACTGCTGGGGGCCCCCCTGGCTCGCCTGCGGGACCTCCCTCCCTGGACCCACGACGTATCGTTTCTTCCACAGAGTGGACTCCCAAGTCTGGACCACTAGAACCCTCTCCACCCCGACCGGGGAAACCTTGGCCCTGCCGGCCGACCACCCCCCCGCGATGGGCATGGCCATCTCCTTCGAGTTTCGCAGCGCCCATCTCCACCTAGAGGGGGTGCGCAGGGACAGCTGACCTAACCACTCCCCGTAGGCGTTGGGATGGCTCCGACGACGATGACCGAAGGCGCATTCTTCCCATCCCGAGTCGTTCCTGGACGGTCCTGAGGCCAGGTGAGGTGCGTGGTAATGTTAGGGGTGACGGGCTCAGAGGGGGAAACATCGACTTGGAATCGTCGATACATCGCCAAAAAACCGGCGATAGGCTCTCGATAGCGAGTCCGCATGGTCCTGGGCGGGGTGGGCTATCGAACTCCTATCGGCGCTGATTGTGCGATTGGACGTCGATGCATCCCCCCCTGAGCCCACTCCCTGACGTGCCCCCTTGGTTTTCGTATCATATCTGGGCTCTCCGGCGGCCGCTCGGGACGATCTGGCACCCCATGACGCTCTCGACGAAGCGCAGCTGATCAAAACCACCCCAGCCCTCGTAAACCAGAGTGCAGTCGGACCTAAGGCAGAGGACACCCTTCAAGAACCCGAAACCCTCCGCAAGCTAGAACACACATAACATCTAAGAGTACCCTCCCCGAACCGACCTCGATCCTATACCTCCTTCCTGGGCCCATCTCCCCCATCCTTGGCCTATCTCCCCCCTCCTGGGCCTATCTCCCGCCTCCTGGGAGTAAAACCTCCGAGAACTTCCCCCTCCTGGGCCCATCTCCGCCCTAAGTGTTGCCCCCCGTGAAGGCCCCCGGAGGCGGGAGGCCCACATGGTTTGACACAGAGGCAGGAGGCTTCGGCACCGCGGGTTCTCGCCTTCGCTCGAATGTCCATTATTCTTGTATGTTTCGGTTTCTATGGACGCTGTGACCTTGGCAAGATGACCCAAACTGCTCATCCTCAAGTTCCTCTTCCTCCCAATCCTCGTTCTCCTCGTCGTCCTCTTCCTTCTCCTCGCCTAATTCTGCTGTTCGGAAAAGAACGGCAAGATGTCCTAAACTGCTCCTCGAAGGTTCTCGCCGAGAAGAAATACGCACGTCCGAGCGATGCCAAGGGTTCGTTTTTCTCCCCGTGCAGGGTTCGGCGTGCGGGCCCGCCTATTGCAGGTCGGCCTTGTTGTCGTTTCGGGTTTGCTTGAGGATGCGGCGGGCGCGCGTACAGCAGGAGCTCGACCACAAGAAACGACCCCAGGACGTCCATCGATGTTTGGTGTGGGAACCTCGCGCTTCCCACGGCAAAACCATTCAAACCCAAGAACCCCTGGGCACCCTGGAGGCGAGCAGGGTGCTTCTTGGCATGGGTCTCCACTGTCTGATGTGGGGTCGGTGGTGCTGCGCTGGAGAAGGAGAAACCTGGAGGCCGAAGATTGCCAAACGCTTCAGTCGTAGCTTCTCGTGCACGGCACGGGGGATGTCGCGGGCCTCCTCCGACCAACCGCCCCTCGCGCCCTCGCGCCCAGCGCGGCCTGTGGAGACTCCTCCTCCAGAGCTCGAGGCTCCTCCTCCTCCAGGGCTTGACAAGGATGAAGATTCGAGAAGGGGGCGATCAATTGGGGGGGGGAGAAAGGTAGGGAGAAATGTACCCTTTTCGATCCCCCTCGCTGCCCCCCCTCATTCATCGCCCTCCCATTCATCGTGGCCCAATGTTAGGGCGTTCTTTGGCCTCCGGGCTCGGGGCTTTATTTTGATGTCACCCCACAGTCGTCTTGGCTTCGGGGCGTCCACGCGCCGACGACTGTCCGAGCTGATAGATGCTCTGACGTCAGGCGACAAGTATAAGCAAAACTGATCGTACGGGATGCGCGATGAGGATGCAAGCCCCGTATGCAAGCCCGTGGGCGCGCATGTCGAGGCTCTTCGAGCGGGGCTGGCCATCGAAAGTCGTGCAGGATGGACCGAAGACAAGGATGCAAGAGTGCCCTCGGGAAGGTTGCCCGTCCTTACCATCGGTTTCGACTTCAACTCTTTTGTTCGTCAGGATTCCGCCAGCCCCATGCCTGCTGACAAGGGGGGCTCCCCGTCCCAACGGACTCCCCCAGAAATCCCAACCAGAGCGCATGCTAAGATGTGCCCGGGAGGTGTCTTTTTCAGGACCCCTGAACACACGACGCAAGGCTCTGGAGTGCTTTCGGCTCCTGGGGGCCCGCCAAAAGACGTCTCCAAATGGAAGACGGCCCCAGGGTGGGATCATGACCTCTGGGGGTCCTGGACGTATGAAAATCAAGACGCGGGGGGACTGGGATGGAGAAGGGGTGAATCCAGCCAGAGTCCTCCAGTGCCCAGACCCTGAAGTACGACGTAGCAGAAACATTGCAATATCGTGAAAATCACGACCGGAACCCCGGACCCGATCTTCCTGCGTCGTTTTTGCAGCCAGATCGCTCCGTGAGGGTCCCTGGGCCCGAAATCGGGCGAACACGCTCAGTGTGAGCAAATTGCAACGACCAAATCTGAGGGGAAGCCCTCGAAGGCCTCCCCGGCGCTGGAGGTCTTCCGAGATGCCCCGGGGGGCCCGAGGAGGGCTCAGAAACGTCCAGGAGCAGAAAGTCCTTGGCTTAGCTGCCCCGATACGCAGCACGCAACACGAAGCGTATTGATATGATATGGAACTCAACACTTAGACTGAAAACGTAGGTATTTCACGAAACGTTCGCCAAAACGTCGGCCAACACGTTGAACCAACACGCAACGTGCGAACATGGACGTTTTGAACACGGCACGTGTTGCGTATCAAAACGGGCGTATCAGGACAGCCGCTAAGGTCCTCGGTCCTCCTCCTCAGCCGATGCATCGGCGGTGCTTCGTCGACGTCGGCGATGCATCGGCGACGTCGGCGTGAGGTAAATCCGGATCCACACTGAGCCGCATCGCCGATGCATCGCCGATGCATCGGCGATGCGACGCGACCCTCCGAACCCATCTAGTTGGACCCAACATGGGAGGCCCAGACGAAGGAGATCGAGCAATCAAGGAAGGACCGCCTGCTTACATGTGCTGCCAAGCTGCGCCACCGCAGTGCGGGCCTCGGAGCTCCGCAAAGCTCCACAGCAAAAGACCGGCCAGCCCCTCCAGACACTCCGACTTAGTCGAGCAATGGGAGCAGAGAGCCCGCATTCGAGTAGGAGATCGACTACAGAATTGATGTACCCCAAAATTAATTTGCTCGTCGAATCTGCGAAAGAAACGTATCAAGTTCGTAGGCCGAAGAACATTATACGTATGTTTGCTGTAGGTTCGACGAAACATCAACTCTGGGGTAAATCAATTCTGTAGCCGATCCCCTACTCGACGCATGACTTCCAGGCCTCCACCACTCCCAAGCGGAAATGCTCCGCCGATCTCACCCAAGCCGCTCCAGATCCTGGACCGATCCCAGCTCCAAGCTCCGCGCTTACCCAAAGGTAAGACGAAGCCAGGACGAAGATAAACTCGGGTGAGGACAAATCCATAATCTCTGAAATCCCGCGGCACTGGAGGAGGTCTCGGGCGCCGCGGTCTTATCAAAGCGTTCCGGACCGCTCGAGCGTTGCTGAACTCTCTGGAACGGAATTATCCTCGTCCGAGCCCCGTCCGAAGAGGGCCGCCCAAGACCCGATTCTCTGAACGAGCGGCCCGCAAAAGGACGCCTGGGCCCGAGCGAGCCGCCGACTCCGGAGGTGCCGTGTTTCTTCGCCAGCAGCCCGCCTGAACCAGGTTCCCCACCCATCGAGGCCGCCCAGGGCCATGGATAAGGGAGGAGGATCGGGGAGTGACTTGGATGCACCGATACGCCACACGCAACACGTAGCGTACTGATACGGAGCTCAGCACGCAGACTGAAAACGGAGGTCTGACGCGATGCGTTCGCAGAAACGTGCGCCAATACGTCGAACCACCACGCAACGTATTGACACAGACGTTTTGAGCACGGTTCGTGTTGCGTATCAAAACGGGCGTATCGAGGCAACTAATGGGAGGGATGCTCAGAAGTGGGGGAGGAGGGGATCGACTGAAACCGCGAGGCCATTCGCGATCCTGACTTGCAAGCTAAGGCGCCCTGGCCCCAGTGCAAACGATGGTGCGCGCACGCCTTGACTCGCGAGTTCCCTCCCCATAACTGGAGCAGGCGCCAGCGTCAGGACGACTGAGCCTTCTTCGGGGAGCTTTGGCATAGTAAGGACAAGTGTTCTAAAAGAAACGTGTCCGAGACCCTGGGGCCTTAGGAACAACTAATTCATCCTCAATCCCTCTTTCGCAGTCCCGGGGCCCGTGGACCTAGGGAGCCTGAGAACAACGAACACACAGAATCCAAGACACCTGTCCCTCACGGCGAGGAGCTCTACGAACGCCCCGGCGGTGACCAGGGTTCACGGTTTATCGCTGACTCCCTGTCTGAGCCAGCAGAGAGGCGGCTGGCCAAGTCTGGAGAGCGTAGGGATGCGCCGATCGGGAGGTACCCGCAAGCCCACAGAAGGACCATGCACGTCCAAACGCCTTGACCATCGAGACTCGATGCAAGGAGGGGGCGGCGAAACTTACGTATGGTCAGAGTAGCCAGGGGCCGCTTCCGCATCCGTCGTATCTGTCCCAAGAAGCATGGAGGTCGGCGGCGAGCAGGGGAGGCAGGAGAGAATCAGGAAGACGGGGACCAGCGCATCGTGGCCAGAGGCGTGCGTGCGGAAGGGGGCGGGGGGGGGCAGGGTGTGCGTGCGCGGTGAGGGGACACACGAACTATGACAACTAGGAGATTTAATGGCCCCGATTCTACGGCCCTTGCCATGCGGTCCAAACGCACGCGTGCCACTTTTCCTCCAGCGGCGAGGTGACGGCACCGTCGCGAAGAGCGAAGTCAGGACAAGCTTAGGTGAATTCTCACCTGGCGCAGCAGATGGGTGGGCTGGATGGTGGCGGTCGCATTCATAAAATCGCGAGAACGCGCGCACACGTGAAATATGCCGAAATGGCCATGCAGATGCAGAGGTGCAGGCCGAGCTTCATCAGTGGATGGTGGGCAGCAGCCGAAGACTGGTGCGGCGAAAGGAAGAGGTGCGCCAACGGCAACGAACAAAAAGGCTGAACCAATGTGGCCTGGCCGGAAGGTCTGCACCCGCTTGGCCCATCCATCCTTGTCTTCGCACAAGCCGCTAGGTTTGCGCAAGCTAAATCTAGGTTAAAGACTCGCTTAATGAATGTAAGCCCGCACGCCGTGTGCGGGCATCACCCGGAATATCCCAAGCGAGAAAGAACATGTCAACGTTGGAGCCATCAAACAAACTTATCTTTACTCACACACACACACACTTGCACAAACACCCACACACACCGCACACCACACAGACACATGCACAGACACAGACACACTCCCAACACACACAAACTCACACATGCATTCACACACATACGCACACGCACACGCACACGCACACGCACAAGCAAACGCACACGTACACGCGCACGCACACACACACACACCTACACCTACACACACACACACACGCACGCGCAAACGCACACACACACACACGCGCACGCGCGCGCACGCGCGCACGCCCGCACAAAGGCACATCCGCACACACACACACAGACACACACACACACACACTCACACGCACGCCCCCCCCAACCCACACACACAAAAACAAACAAACAAACACACACAGACACACACACGCATACAGCAGACCGACAAGGGCCAGACAGGCAGACAGACAGACACACACACACACACACACTGTTTTGAGCGTCACAGCGTAGGGAGGGACTTACCCACACAGACGCGCGTCGCGGCGTAGAGAGGCACACATGCACAGACGCACATATACACAGACACACACACAGGCACACAGAAACGCAGACGCAGACGCACCCGCAGGCGCCAACGCACCCACGCACACAGGCACCCGCGCACCCACGCACACACGCACACACGCACACACGCACACTCACACACTCACACACACACACCCACACACGCACACACGCACACACGCACACACACACATACACGCACACACGCACACACACGCACACGCGACCACACACATGACCACACACACCCGCACATACACAGGCACACACACACACACACCCACACCTACTTTTTTGCGGTCGCGGCCTAGCGCGCAGCGAAGAGGCGGAGGAAGTCCCCGACCGCACACGCACACAAATACACACACACCTGATCCTAGACCTCCGATGTCGTGTTTCTTTTCAATCCTGGGTCCCCGGACCTCTGGGCAACTCCCCGGAGACGGGCTCTTCGACCAGGATCGCTTTTCTGTGGCCCCAGAGCCCAGAACCCGAAAAATATGAAGATTCTCCTTCTGGATGTTTGTCAATACATTGGGTGTCTGGGATCCTCACGTCGTCGAGATCATGAGCCTGACCTCCAACGCCGCTTGAATATCTTCATGGTATGCGAACTCTCTGGCCGTTCCGCGGTCGTGTCCTCCTCCCTTCTTGCCCCTCATTTGTTTTCCCCATTTTTAGCTAAGGACGACGCATCCCGCCGTTAGCCCGACCGCTTGTTGGACCCAACTCGCCACAGACCAACAAGTGTCTGGGATCCTCACCCCCATCTCCTTCGCCCCCTGAAGAGCGATGCCGCCAAATCTTCGCTGGCTTACACGCAGGACAGACCCTAGGCACGACAGACCTTTGGTGCGCATCCTGCCGATCGTTTCACGCCCTGCGGCAACAGCACCCTGCGAGCTTGCCCCCCGCCCCCCCCCACCGCCGTGCCCTCCGGAAGTTGCGCACCGAAGGTGAGATCAAAGGTGACGCTGGCGAAGGGTCACTCTGCCTTTCGGGTCATAACTCGATTCTCCGGCGGTCGTGCCAATTCAGGCACCCCCTGAACGCTCTCGGAAAGGCGCAGATGCTAGAGTACATCTCGAGGCAGGAAAACATACAGGAACCGACGAACACGTCCGAACAAGTTACTCTCCGAAGACTCTTGGATGTCTAGCATCCTCACCCCTGGAAAATTGGAGGCTTGGCACGCCCGGAATGGGTGTATACGGAACACTGGGTACGGTGTCCAACAGTATATTGCATCCCAATCCGACGGTGGCCGCTGTTGGGCAAGGGACTTCTTGTCTCGAATGGACTGCGTCCACGGCGACTATGATCAGGAGCTGCCGTCTTTTTCCAGCCTCGAGGTGGGCTCCAGCAGCTGCGCCACGCCGATAACGTTTAGGGGGGCGGCCTGAATTGGCCCGCACCGCTGCTAGAGACTCGAATTTGACCCGAAAAGCCGAGTGACCCGTCACGGTCACCTTTGGTGCACAACTTCTGGAGGGCGCGGCGGGGGGGGCCAAGCTGAAGCACCCAGGCCGCTAATTACAGTCAACGCATATAATGAGGACGCACGGTAAGGATGCAAGGGCCTTGCAAGGCCATGCCGACACTTTTCGAGCGGGGCGCGGCCAGCGAACTTGGCGAAGAATGCGCCGAAGGGGAAAGATGCAAGGGTAGACCTGATAAAATCGCTCATCCTTACTATGCACTTTGACTGTACCGCCGTCGATTCCTTCGCCTCGATTCCTTCGCCTCGATCCGTCCCGTCCCCACCTCGGCCCTCAGGACGATCGCAAAGGGCGCAGAGCCGCAGGGGGCCTGCGGGTACCCATGCCGTGGTTTTCCTTGCGCGGATCTCGGCTCTTGGCCGTTCGGCGATGCGGCGCATCCACTGACCGCACCTGCTTCGACCCAACCTGGGCGGCCTGGAATCGTCCCTCGAGTGAAGCGGAAAGACAACGACGACCATGACGAAGACTGAGCGCAGAGGCGTCGGTGTCGACCTTAGTCATCGCCAATATTGGCCATCGCCAACTCGTGCGAGTCGGCGCCGGCCAGCATGGACCATGAACACGATCGGCGTCGACGAGATCCCCCGACACCTTGGCCGTGGCCGTCGTGGTCCCCCCCCTCGAGTCAGGGGCGGCGTCGCCGCCCGCACAGGACTTTGCCGTCGCGGCACGGCAGAGGCAATCCGCGCGGGCGCTCGCCAACGTCGGGGGCGCTGACTGACTGATTGCCCAGTTGCTGCAAGAGAAGAGGCGCGGGTAGACAGGGCGGCCGCGGAGGACAGGAGAGATGGGGGAAGGGCACTCACGGCTGAAAGAGCTTCAGGATGAGCGCACCGCAGCGGCCAGCTGGGGCTGAAGTAACCTGGCTGAAGTAACTGACGCGGGAGAGACCAGGGGGGGCACGCCCAGTGCAAAAAAGCATTGCGCCCAGATCTCAGGGCTAGCGCTGTCACTGGGAAGCGGGGGCGGTGGAACCGCCCTCGGGGGGGCTGGCGGGTGCCCGCACGGGGGGGGGGGGGCTCGTCGAGCTCTCGTCGCCGCCCCCACCTGGGGAGCGGCAAGCGAGAAGGCTCCCCCCTGCCGTCCCCCCGCATCCAGGGGGGGAGGTCAGGCGTCCAGCTGCGTCAGGCTCGCGTCGGACGAACCACAGCGTGACATTCTTGCTTCCTCCTCAAGACACGCCACTGCAATAGCGGTCATCTGCGGCGAGCGAGAGGGGGAAGTGAGAAGGAGAAGGCCTTCTCAGAAGGCGGCGCGACTTCTCAGAAGCCCTCGCGCCTTCTGAGCAGTATTTTGCGTCTTCGGGGGAAGCTTAGGACGCCTATCAGAAGGCCGGGGGACTTCCAAGCCCTCTGAGAAGGCCCGCCCCTCCTCGCTTCCCCTTCCGGGCTCGCCGCCGATCTTACGCAACATGACGTAGCGACCTCAGGCCGCGGTGTACGCGGGCTGCCAGCGCGGCACACCACTTTGGAAGCATGGGCGTTCGCGCGCGACATGGCGCGGGCAGCTTGCGCGCGAGTGTCCGCGCAGCGAGCTCGTTCTTCTGCTGTCGCTCACCCGATCCTTTCCTCGAAGCCAGGGCAGCGGGGCCGCCCGCAAGGGGCCGCGGCGGGTGTGCAGAGCGCCCGTGGGTGTCCCCTGCTGCTGCCCCAACCTGCTTCGACCCTCTTTGAGCGGCCTCGATCCGTCCCTCGAACGGACGAACCACCACAGCGGACAATCGCCTGGGCCTGGCTGAGACCAGGTGGGGGAGACGACGTGCGTTCGTGCGTCGCGTGCTGTCATGCGTTGTGGGCGCCTTGGCGCTCGAGTGTCATCAGAAGAACGCACAACTTCAAACACAGAACAACATCTCTCGGAGGTCCACGCGGAGCTCGGAAAGTTATGCTTGTGCCGTGGGCTTCTTCGAATCATGGAGAGAGCGTGATCCACCGCCGCTTTACTGTGGAAAATTGCCAACCTTTTCCTCGGAACCCGGAGTTTCCCACCCCCCCCTCCGACAATCCCCCCCCCCCCCTGCTGAACCCCCCCCCCCCCCCCTTCCCCCCCGGCAAAACCTCCCCCTCCCTAACCCCTCCCCCCCCCCCCCCCTCCCCTCGAAAACCGGGGGGGGTCACTACCGGTTCGAACCCCTCCCCCCCCCCCCCCCTTCCGGATCCGGAAAACCGGGGGGGGTCACTACCGGTTGGAACCCCCCCCCCCCCCCCACCCCTACTCACCGCCAGCAAACGACTCCCGGTCCCCACCACCGTCCGCATCACATCCCCCAGTGGTGTTCCCAGCACCACTGTCCTCACCACCGCTGTCCCCACTGGTTCCACCACCGCCCCTACTGTCCCCACCAGTGCCCCCACCACTGTCGCACTGTCCCCGCTGTCCCCAGAACTGTTCCCACCACGGTTCCACTCTCCCCACTGTCTCCACGGCCCCAACCACTGCCCGACTATCCCCACTGTCCCCACTATCCCACTAACTCCTCCGCTGTCCCACTGAGCTGTCCCACTGTTCCCACCACTGTCCCCACTGTCCCCACCACTGTCCCCACTGTACCTCTGTCCCATTGTCCCACCGCCGTCCTCGCCACCGCCTTCACCACTGTCCCCACCACCATTGTACCCTCCACTGTCCCACTGTTTCCACCTCATTCCCATTGTCCCCACACCACTGTCCTCACCACCACCGTCACCACCACTGTCCACTGTCCCCCCCTGTTCCCACCATTGTCCCCACCACTGTCCCCACCACTACCGTCCCCACTACTGTCCCACTCCCTACTGTTCCCACCACTGTTCCCACCACTACCGTCCCCACTACTGTCCCACTCCCTACTGTTCCCACCACTGTTCCCACCACGGTTCCACTCTCCCCACTGTCTCCACGAACCCAACCACTACCTATCCCCACTGTCCCCACTGTCCCACTGACTCCTCCGCTGTCCCACTGAGCTGTCCCACTGTTCCCACCACTGTCCCCACTGTCCCCACCACTGTCCCCACTGTACCTCTGTCCCATTGTCCCACCGCCGTCCTCGCCACCGCCTTTACCACTGTCCCCACCACCATTGTACCCTCCACTATCCCACTGTTTCCACCTCATTCCCACTGTCCTCACCACCACTGTCCCCACCACCACCGTCCCCACCACTGTCCACTGTCCCCCCTGTTCCCACCATTGTCCCCACCACTGTCCCCACCACACCACTGTCCCACTGTCCCACGCTCCCCACCACTGTCCCGCTGTCCCCTCGCCACTGTCCCCACCAACACCGTCCCCACCACTGTCCGCACCCCCACTCGGTTTTCGAGGGGGGGGGGGGGGGGTTCGAACCGGTAGTGACCCCCCCCGCTTTTCATGATGAACTGGGGGGGGGGGGGGAGGGGTTCGAGCCAGCAGCGGTAGAACACGCTCTTTCGAATCATGCGATCCTTCCCTCGAGGCAGGGGCGGCGGGGCCGCCCGCAAGATCGGGGGGGGACGAAAGGGTAGGATAGCAAAACGTAGGGCAAATAATCAGCTTACGTAGCCGGTGTTCTTAGCGCCTCCTGGCGCCGGGGAGGCGCCCATGCCTCGAGGAATGGGCCGGGCGGCGGGGCCTGAAACCAGCTGCACGCAGAAGGCTTCGTAGCCCCTCTTTTCCCTATCCTCGGGCGGAGGGCAGTCGGGGGGTGACCTACACGGGGGGTGGAAATGGAGGCCCTACGAGGGGCCTTCTTCTTCACCCCGAGCTCAGGTCACCCCCCACTTACCACCCGCCCGATAATCGGCTACACGCCAGAGTGACCCTGGGTAAGAGTGACCTTTGGTGCGCGGCTTTTTGGGGGCCGCGGGGAGGCCAAACCTGGGCGCGCAAGCCCCTGCCACCGCCTCTTTTTCAGCCATCTGGGGGCCCATCTGTGCCCGCACCAAAGGTCACTCCGGCGAAAGGTCACTCTTACGCCTAGTCGAGATAACCACCCCCCCGCTTCGTCTGGCCCGCCAGGGGCCGCGGCGGGTGCCCGCCATGCCGGGACGTCCTCGTCGGAACCCCGCCCGCCGCCGCCCAGCGGGGCGAAGGCTGGGCGCGCCGGGCCCGGCGTCCAGGGCCCGAGCGCGACCTGCGGGGGGCGCCGCTCCGCTCGCAGGGGGCCGGGCTCGACCGCACTCGGGGAAACGGGAACACGTCAAAACTCAGGACGGGCCCTCAAAAAGCGCCGGCGAGCCCGAATTCTGGCGAACTCGAGTCTCGCGCTCCCCTGCAATTGTTGCGTGATGCGCGTGGATTGGCGACGGGTCCCGCGTCCGTCCAGAAACGGCGCGCCCCTTCGCTAAGCCAGGCGGCGCTGGCGCCAGGTTCGGGGGTTCCCGATCCTTCGTAAAGATCAGGCGAGGCGGACGGTTCACGCACCCCGCGACATCTCCTGCGAACGAACTCGCCCAGCCAAACGCCGCACGAGCTGTTCTGATAGGAGGAGGATGAGGAGGAGGAGGAGGAGGAGGAGGAGGAGGAGGAGGAGGAGGAGGAGGAGGAGGAGGAGGAGGAGGAGGAGGAGGGGGGAGGAGGGGGGGGGGAGGAGGAGGAGGAGGAGGAGGAGGAGGAGGAGGAGGAGGAGGAGGAGGAGGAGGAGGAGGAGGAGGAGGAGGAGGAGGAGGGAGGAGGAGGAGGAGGAGGAGGGAGGGGGGAGGAGGAGGAGGAGGAGGAGAAGGAGGAAGAAGAGGAAGAAACGACGGCACTGGGTGAGTTAATCCCACCTACACGGGACCAGGCCGCCCATCGGAGGCTGGTGGAGGCTGGCAGCGGAGCGGCGGCGGCAGCAAGGGCGCACGGGGCGTTCGCTGTAGGCGGGGCGCGCCAGGGATCACCTGGTCGTCCGCGAAGTTGGTGAACTCATTCTACACGATGTGAGAAGGCGCGTTTATATCAGCATAAGGATCGGGCAAGGGAGCAGCAGCAAAAGGTCTCGGAACATTCGGGGCACAGACAAAACGGCGGACAGGAGGGAAAAGACAGGGCGACAAACGGGGCCGACAGTTTTCTGCCGAGACTGCCCTCGCGGGCACAGAACACGATGCCCAGAGTGAACTCGGAGCAATCGAAATGATATCTCAAGCTGGCGACGATCTGGGGAGAGGCGTCGACCGCGGGGGCGAGGCAACCGCCGACCGGGGGCGGGGCGTTAAAACCTTGGAGACACCCTCATCGCAGACGCATCCAAAGGCACGCCACACGAACGGTCGGGCGCTGTTCCTCTCATCGCTGGGTGGGGAGGAACACACATCTAAAGCTCAGAGCTCACCTTCTCCAGCAGGCCGCGCCAACGGTCGGGCGCAGGAGCAGTGGCACTATTTGGCGGGCAGCCTTGCGATCCTCCGCGAAGCGCATGAGAGGGTGGAATATTCGATCCGCGCATTGCCACCGGCATCGTCGAAAAGGCCCTCCGCGAGGCCGACCAACGTGCGATTGATGATGTTCCGAGGCCCCGCGCCCCGCATGCTGTGGCGGGTGTTCGCCCCAACCTCTGCCCGCGAGTTAGATCTCCCGCTGGCGACTTCGGGCCCGAACGCGACAACAGGACATGCGTTCTAACGCCGCTGCCCGCGAAGGCAAGGGCGCGTCCGACACGCGGGGACGTCGAACCCGAACGCGACAACGGGACTTGCGATCCAACGCCGCCGCAGCCCGCAAGGGCAACGGCCAATCCGACACGCGGCGGCGGTGAGCCCGAACACGACAACGGAGCTTGCGTTCTAACTCCGCAATCCGCATGGGCAACGGCATGACCAGCACGCGGCGACGTTGAGCCCGAATGCGACGACGGGGCTTGGCGGACAGGCCTTGAGCGGCGTCGACAGGCACGGAGCCACCACCACATAGTTATCCTCGTCCTCAGGCCCAGGAACCAAGATCGGCGTCGTGCCAGGACTCGGGGGGTCAAATACCGCCCGCGATGCCAGTATCCACGCCATGCGCAGGAGTAGCCGCCAGCGGCGACAGGCCAGGGCTCAGAGCGACAAGCGCCACGTCATCAGAGGCCCCATCGCTGATTGGCATAACCTCCCCTGCATCGAAGAGGACGGCGGACGTCGCGTCAACTGAGGACGACGGGGGGGAGGGCGAGGAGGGCGCGGGCGAAAGTGACTTGCGTTTGCGACGGGGCGCGCGGAACACGTGACCCATATCATCTGCCAAGGCCGCCGGCGATGTCATCTTCATCGCACGTGCCCCTATCAGCGCGGCACTGTGAGCTTCGCTCTCAGTAATCGGCCAAGGAGGAATACGGCGCACAGCGTTGCAAGCTCCACGGGCAGCCGCAAGGGGGCCAAATCCCACGGCGACGGCGAGGACAGCCCCCGACGCTCCGCGAGGTCCAAAGGCAGCGAATGGCACATTCAGACCGAAGCGCCCTGTGAAAGCGAACGCATCTGGAACTATGCAGGAGAGAATCGGCGGTGCCAACGCATCCAAAGGCGCGGGCCCGTTTGCCAGCTGGGCGCAAGATGTGGCGCGAAGTGGGCCAACCATCGCGCCGGGCTCGCATGGCCGACCGGGCCCGCGGTCAAGGGCACTTCTGCGCCTGGGTAGAGATCGCCGCCCAGTCAAGCGAGTCAACCAAATCACCATGGCGAGAGAAAGAGAACTTCCGAAGACGTTCGCGCATAACCTCACGAAGAGGGTCATCCCTCACAGCCATCTCGCGCAGGGCACGACGACGCACTCGCTGCGGTCGCAGGCCCTTTCGTGTGAGTGTGTGAGAGCGTGGGCTTGAGCTCGCTCAAAATTCGCTCTGGAGAGGGGGGGGGGGGGGGGGCGAATTACAACGGAATTCACTGAACGCACAACCCTCCCCCGCCTCCCACACACACACCCACACACCCACACCCACACCCACACCCACACCCACACCCACACCCACACCCACACCCACGCACAAACACACACCCACACACACACACACTACACACACCACCACACACACACACACACCACCACAAAAACACACCACCACACACATACACACACCACCACACACACACCACCACACACAAACACAGACACATACACAGGCACAGGCACAGACACAGACACAGACACAGACACACACACACACACACACACTTCCCTCTCTCCGAAAATAATCTTCTTGTCTGACCCCCCCCTCCAAAACAGACCACCCCTTCCTACATGATCCCTTTTCCGCTCTTCCGCTTTCTCTGCTTTCTCTCCTACAAGACCCCCCGCCTCCCAGACAGACCCCCCCCTTCCGACATATCCCTTTCCGCTCTTCCGCTTTCTCTCCTACAGACCCCCCCCTCTCTCACATGCACCCCCCCCGCACTCTGACAGACCCCCCCCCCCCCCTCCAGAACAGACCTCAACTCTCCGAGAAGTCTCCCTCCGTTTTTCCGACAGAGCCTCTCTCCTCGCCGCTCAGCAGGCCCAAGAGGGAGGAGGGGGGGAGGAGTAGGAGGAGCGAACGTCGCTCCAGAGGAAGAGTCGCCTACCTACCCGTGCGTGCACGTGCGGCTTCCAGGCAACGAAGTAAGTGCTGTGGCCCAGAACCAGGATGCGCCGAAATGATAGCGTGCAACTGGTGCGTCAGGCTAAGCCTCAAGACCGACCGATCGAGCGAATCATCGGGGGTCGAGGCATGGTCACGAGGGGACCCAAGACAAAGCTTCATTAAAACAGAACTCGAACAAAATTCCCGAGGGTAACAGGCAGCCCACCACAGGTGCCGACACCTCAGATAATGGGACATCGTGTCAGCTCCATTCTCACAGCCGAATTTACAGGGAGCCGCACGGGTGCTCGTGACATGCATTCTGGCCACTGTAGGCCACGCTCCACACATGACTTTAATCGCCGCCCACCTCACCCCCCTCCCTTTATTTCGGAGGACGCTCTTCAGCGCCTCCCATCTCTGCGCCAACACTCGGGTGGCGGGCGCACGTACCTGCCACGCACAAAGCCTCTTCCTGAAGGTGACGGGAAAGGAATCAAGGAAGAAGAGGGACGACAGGATGGAGCGGAGGGTGGATTGGAAGGAGAACCGCTTTTTCCTCCGCTCACGATGGGCCTGTGCCATCCAGGCCGCCTCCGCTGCCGTCGTCCGCCTCTTCGCGGCCCGCAGGCAGGCCTCCACTCGATGACGGTTCCTGGGCCTGCTGGTCGGGGTCCGGCACTCCAAGGCGTCCCTGAGGTGCCACGCGGGTCCACGGCGGTCTCGCCACCACGCTGGCGTGAAGAGGCCCGTCGGCAAGTCCGCCAACCTGATCAGCGCCTCTCCCTGCACCTCCATGAAGAAGCTCTCGACGCCCTCGAGGAGGACGAGCCAGTCCCTCGGCAGCTTGATCGCCGCCCTCATCCTCGCAGCCGTCGCCGAGGCGAAGAGGGAGAGCGGCGCGGGAGGAGTAGGAGGAGGAGGAGGAGGAGGAGGAGGAGGAGGAGGAGGAGGAGGAGGAGGAGGAGGAGGAGGAAGGGAGGAGCAGGGGGGGGGGGGCGGCTGACGCCCTTCAGGGCCTGTCTGCCGGGGGCGGGGGCTCACGCCATTCAGGCCCAAAAGGAGCGGGGGGGGGCTTCGCTCTGTCGTGGGGGAGGGAGGGGGGGCCGACGGCCCGGGAGGGAGGAGAGGGGGGGGGGACGCCATTCAGGCCCGGGAGGGGGGAGGGGGGGTGGGGGGGAACGCTATGGGGAGGAGGAACGGGGGGGGTGCGGCTGACGCCATTCGGGCCCGGGGGGGGAGGGGGGGGGCTTTGCTCTGTCGGGGGGTGGGAAAGGGGGGGGGGGGGGGGCTGACGTCATTCAGGCCCGGGGGGGGGGCTGATGCCATCAGGCCCGGGAGGGAGGGGGGGGAGGGGGGGTTTGGCTCCGTCGGGGGGGGGGGCGCTGACGTCATTCAGGCCTGGGAGGGAGGAGGGGGGGGCTGACGCCATTCGGGCCCGGGAGGCAGGAGGGGGGGGAGGGGGGAACGCCATGAACAGGAGTGTGGGGAGAACGCCATGGCTGACGCCATTTAGGCCCGGGAGGAGGAAGTCGGGGGAGGGGGGGGGAGCTGACGCCATGGCTGACGCCATTCAGGCCAGGGAGGGGGGGGGAGGGAAGGAGCCCTGACGCCATGGCTGACGCCATTCAGGCCCAGGAGGGAGAAGTCAGGGGGGGGGGACTGACGCCATTTAGGCTCGGAAGGCGGGAGGGGACATCCCATGAGTTTGGCTGTTCACGCGAGATCGTCACTTTCGAATATCCGAAGGTTGCCCAAGCGAGTTCAACATCTCTATCTTATGAGGATGTCTCGAGCGCGTGCTCTTCTTTTAAACAGAAGAAGTCTCCCGTTGCAAGCATAATCGGTAGCAACCCGGATCGGCGGCACTGGCCGGAGGCCACTACAATAAGTGTGTGGGGCTCCTCGGTAGCGTAAGGCCGAGCCGTTTTTGGTCCCAGTACACAGCGAGAGCCCCAGGAAGCTGATTTTTTAACGCGAAGCGACCCTGACTAGTTACGGATCCGCAATACTTTGGGTGCTGTACCGGCTTCAAAATGAATCGGATCATCATCCCAAACGATTTGAAACAACAGAAATCAGCCTAAGAAAAATGGGGGGCTCTTTCGGCAAAAATATGGCGGAACCAGCCACGGCAAAATAGGGCTGAAACCAACTGACACATTCCGCCCTACTTGCGAAACCGCCTAGAATGCACGACGGATCCGAAAACTGCAACAAACACCTGCGTTCATGACTTCCCACAACACGAAGATGTCTAGCTTTCGGGTCATAACTCGGGTCTCTGGCGGCCGTCCTGGGCGATGCGGGCACCCCCGGAACGCTCTTGGCGAGGCGCGGCTGCAGGCGAGCATCCCGAGGCTGGCGAGCCGCTCGTCCAGGCCGACGACGACGACGAGCCGCTCACCCAGGCTGACGACGACACCGACGACGACGACGACGACGACGACGACGACGACGACGACGACGACGACGACGACGACGACGACGAGCCGCGCGGACCGCGCCGAGCACGGCCGCCGCCGCGCCGGCGCGTCGCCTGGACCCGAGCGGGCCGCGGGCCGGCGAGGCCGCGGGCCTCGGGCCGGCGCGGCGGCCCGCCATGGCTCGGATGGGGGGGGAGGCCTGGCAAGGGGCCACGAGCGCGCTCTCGTGCGCCCAGCGCGCCAGAACTCCGACGACGACGACGACGACGATGACGACGTGACAATAATCACCCCGGGTGGTGTTGGCCGTGCTCGGGCTCCGGGGGCCCTTGTTGGGACCCGCGGGGTCGTCAGAAAATAGCCCAGGGTGAAAAAACTCGCCCCGGGGGAGCAGTTGGGACTTCCGGGGGCCCCGGAGTGAAAAGAACAAAATATGGGATGTCTGGGGAGGGACCGGGACTCCTCAGCAGGGTCAGATGGCGTCCGGCCTTCTGGGGGGAGCTCTTTGTTAAGCCTTTTCCGAAGGCACAGGAGGGCTTCTCAGATGGCCTCTCGGAAGTCCCGTCGACTCTGAGAGGGCCTGCCCCGTCTCACTTCTCGAGTAGGAAATCGACTGCAGAAATGAGTTGCCTCAGACTTGAAATCTTCGTCGAGTCTGAAACACAAAGACGTTAGACCACCCCGTAAATCTACACATATTCTCTACGACAAAATGAATCCTGGGGTAAACCAATTCTGTAGTGGAACTCCTACTCTTGGCAGCGAGCTGAAGGGGGTATGGGGGAGGGGGGAAGGCTTCTTAGAAGGAGGTTACATCTTAGAAGGCGCCAGCCTTACATCTATACAGACAGGGCCCGCACCTTCCAAGAAGCAACCTCCTTCTAAGGAGCCTTCCCCCTCCTACTACAGTAATCGTGCTACCAGAAGGAACGCATCATGAGGAACGAAGGGGCCATGATCGTCCTAGGCCCTAGGCCACAAGCATGCTCCACGACATAATTCTAGGGAGCGGCTCGGCAATCAGAGCCCCTCGTGAGCCCAATGGGGGTCATTCTTTCAGCGTCTTGACTGTACCCCCCATCTGCCCGCCGCCGATATCCAACACTTCCCCCCTCGGCAGCCGCCGCCAAGGGCGAAAAGGCGGCGCGCGAGGCGTCGGAGGTCCGGGCAGGGCGGCCAGGTCCCGCGGCGAGGGTCGGCCGCCGAAGCGCCGCTCGAGCTCTTTCGGGCGGCGGCGGAACGGCGGCGGGGTGGAGGCGGAGCGGCGGAAGGGCGGGCTCCCAAACCCCTTCGAATCTGGAGAAAAGAACGACGGGCAATGTTTGGCGATTCTAGGCCTCTGGGGGCCCTTGTCGGGCCTCGGGACCGTCAAAAACCGACTCGGGATGAAAAACCGGTCCCTGGGAATGGGTCGAGACCTCTGGGGGTCGACGTTCTGAACAAATCATAACGTCGGGGGTCTGGGCTTCGTTTGGGGTCGGTTGCGGGTTCAGTTTTGGTCAACTTGCTTGGGACACATTGCGTTCTGGCTCCGTTCGGTTCGATCGGGCCTCGTTTCGGCTCTGGACAGCTTCGCTTCGGCTAGGTTCCTCTTCGGTGAGGGATGTTTCAGCTTCGTTCGGATCGGTTGAGGTATTTGTCTGGGAGGGAGGACATGGGAGCGGACACCAAGGTGAAGCCTCCATCTGTACACCGCGCCTGTCATGCGAGCGCGGGCAAAGGTCGGGCCCCGACTTCGGAAAGCGGGGAGAGACACGAGGGAGACGAGGAGGAGAAGGAGGGGGAGGGAAGCGAAGAGGGGCAAGGGCGCTGTGCGACGGTTCCCTGGTGGCTGGCCCAGAGGATGAGAGGCAGGGACCAGGGGGGAGGGGAGGATAGATTATTTTTCCAAATCTGAGATTGCATTACTCATGGTGGTGGCAGTGCCGCTCGGTAGCCGTAGTGATTTTCTCGTAGTAATAGTCGTGCTCACCACCAGCATTACCACCACCACCACCACCATCATCGTCATCGTCATCACCATCAGCATCAGCATCAGCATCAGCATCAGCATCAGCATCAGCATCAGCATCAGCATCAACATCAGCATCAGCATCAGCATCAGCATCAGCATCATCAGCATCAGCATCATCATCATCATCATCATCATCATCATCATCATCATCATCATCATCATCATCATCATCATCATCATCATCATCATCATCATCATTAGTATTGTCATTGTCATTGTCATCGTCACCACCATCATCAGCATCATCAGCATCATCATCAGTATCGTCATCATCGTCGCCATTGTTATCGTCATCATCCTGGTCCACCTCCTCCTCTTCATCATCGTCATCCTCATCCTCACCACTACCGCCATCATCACCATCGCTTTCACCATCACCATCACCACCATCATCAGGATCACACCCATACTCGTACTCATTATCACCACCATCACCGCGACCACCATTATCGTCACCTGTCCGATCACGAATAGCCTTGCGACGCTTGTGTCCGACACGAGCCACGTTATACCGCACAACAACGGTCGCGCGACCGCGTCTTGGGAATTCCCGGGAGAAGTAGAAGTGAACGACATGAGTACAACCGGTCGGAGGTCTGCACGAATTTCGTGCATCGTCACTGGACTCCCCCTCCCTGGAGCGCGTAGCGCGCAGAAGCCGCCGCCACGGGGGGCCCAACGCCGTCCCAAGAAATACGCGCAGACCCCCGGAAGCATATGCTTCTGCTTGCTCGCTTTTCGAATGGAGCAAGTCCGATCCGACACTCTTTGTTCAAAGCTACGTCTCAGTCCAAAACACGGCACCGCCATGCGACACGCCATGACTGTGCTGCCGCCTCAAGCCGCACCGCTCCCGCGGCGCGGCCCACCGCCCACAGCGCGGTGACCTGGGGCCCAGAGGGCAAACGGAGGGCCCCGCCGTGCACTGCACCGCCCCACGGGGGAGAAGGCCAACGGCGCCGGTGCAGAGCGGGCAGGGCCCCCGCTCTCCAGTCCGATCCGACACGATACACATCGGTCGGAGGAAGCAGGCAAACGCATAATAAAGGAGATTGCGTTCAGGCTCTCTAGGATAATCACAAATACAGCAGAAGCAGATCGACTCGTAAAGTAGGAAGGCGCTTGAAGTAGGTGGGGATCTGGGAATCCAAGACTATCCACTCTCAATGACCGGTGTGTACAATCGTGTCTGCCTTGCCTCGCCGTCGCTGCCTATTCTGGCCCCTGGGCCTCCCCCAAAAACACTTGGCAGGCGAGGCCGTCGCCCGGGTCCCCATAGGGAGTGGGGCTCCCTGAAAAGAAGCACGGCAATGCCGGCGGGCCCCGCGTCGAGCACCTGCAGTTGCGTCCATCCGGATGAGGAGGAAGAGAAGGAGAAGGAGGAGGAGGAGGAGGAGGAGGAGGAGGAGGACAACGACCTGGGCTCAGCCAGACGACCTGAGACCCTCAAGGCTCACTGTTAGTTAGTGCTGTAGAGCCACAGCGACCCCTGTCAGAGGATCTGGCCGCAAAGGTAGGTAATGGGTAAGAACTGGGGGGGAGAAGAAAGACAATCGATACCGTCAGGTGCGAGAGGCCTTCATTTGATGCTGCTGATGGACGTCGGCAGCGGGAGGACTGACCCGCTTCCTTGTTGGTTGCACAAGGCCCAGAATGCCCGCAGTAGTACTGTACGCCATCCCTCCTCCCCCCACCTCATGGCATGTTACACGCGTGCAAGTTGGGATGTGGGCGAGAATTCCGTCCTGCATCCCTACTTTTCTTCACGGGCTCAAGCGTGCCGTCTTGATTTTTGGAGGATCTGAGAGCGCATCGTGTGCACAACCCAACCTTTCAGCTAGGCAACGTGGTTGTCCTCCGAACGTGACAGAAATTCGGGCAGCAGGCTCGTGCAGAGAAGGACAAGGCGGATTGTAGGCTTCAAGTTCAAACCTTTAGGTAGGTAGGTAGGTAGATAGGTAGGTAGGTAGGTAGATAGGTAGGTGGGTTCGGTAGGTCGGTAGGTCGGTAGGTCGGTAGGTCGGTAGGTCGGTAGGTCGGTAGGTCGGTGGGTCGGTGGGTCGGTGGGTAGGTAGGTAGGTAGGTAGGCCGGTAGGTAGGTAGATAGGTCGGTAGGTAGGTCGGTAGGTAGGTAGGTAGGTATGTAGGTCGGCGAGCGACTGAGCGAGCGAATAGAGGAGGAGGTGGCGGAGGAAGACATCGAGCACACCCAGGGGGCGCGGCGCGCTTGGGGCCTCCTCCCACTTGCCCCGCTTGTCGTCCCCCTCGCGAGGATTGTACTTCGCGCTCCTGAGGGAAGGGGAGAGACAGGAGGAGAAGAATGATGTAGGAGTAGGAGTAGGAACCAGTGGCGGAGCCAGTCAATAATAAAATTTGGGCTTAAACCTCAGGGCACAGAGAAACCTTCCGCTGCCGCCGTTCTTGGTCGGCCTTGCTTAGGGCTTTGGGCGCGAGCCCGTCTCTAATGCGATCAAGGTAAACCCTACCCGTGGGAGTTATATCCGTGCAAGCCTTCCCGAGGGACCGAAGCTGCTGGTCCGAGAAAGCTCCACATCGGCCACAGAACCAAATTTTGAGCGCAGTATGGTAATTAAGGAGATGGGAGGGGTGTAGCCAGCCCCCCGCGACGTGAATACGACCCCCTACAGCTGGAGACATAAGCGTGCCATTCACATTTACAAGTGGGGGGCACACTGAGTTCCAGAATTCAGCAGTCGTGGCTTTTGTAGCCGAACCGAAACACTTCGAACACTTCTGTTTGCACTCCGAGAGCCTGTGAGCCGAGAGGAGCGGGGCGAGAGCAGCAGCAGCGGGGGGGCGGGGAAGGGGAGGAGGGGGAGGCGGGACCCCCTCTCTTTTCCTGTCCCGCGCTTCCAAGGCCACGGTTTTCTCATCAACAAAACAATCGAGGGTAGCTTTGGGCAACCTCGTTCGGACCAAAAGAGCCCGCCTTTCGTGAATCTGAATTTGCTGTCGGACCGATTCGGGGATCCTGCACGCCAATGCTGCCGCACCAGCTATTTCATCTACAACAGTATTGGCTAGCACGAGACTGCTGGTCGCCCGCCCTGCACATATATCCTCCTCGTCTTGGTGACTGGGAGTGAAGAGCACAGAAACACAGTGATGGGGGCGGTGGAGCATCAGCTGTCTAATGATAGCCCACAGATCGGCGTCAGGTCCCTTCGGTGATCTGCACGCGCATTCGTACCAACTGTTGGCCAGGGGTTCAAAATCAGTTATATACACTAGATGGTCGAGGGTCGTTTTAAGAGCTAGCATAAAAGCACACAACTCGCCTCTGGCAACCGCCTGTCTTGGCCCCCAAAGCGGGCCAGAGATGGAGGATTCAACCACGAGCGGGTGGAGAGAGGCGAACTTTACAATAACAACACCTACGCGTCGGAGCCTGGGTGATTTCGAGTCGGGACCGCCAGAGGCGTCTCCCGCGACGATTACTGGACGCTCGCGAGACCCGACCCCGAGGCACCCGACTTCAACCTCATTAACGCCCGTCGCAGACCAGGCAGGGACAGAGACAAGAGGAGGGACTCTGGTCCAGTCCCTAGGGATGAGGCCTCGAGCCCAAAACCCTTCTTCACTATCAAACTGCGCTAAAGCCTGGGGCACGAGGTGCTCAGAGGAGGCGAAAGCCTGCGAATTTTTATTCTCACTGCATTCCCAGTACCTGTGCTTCGCCGTCTCAGGTGCTGCACGGCATCGGTCGCAGATGTTGTCGCCCGCGTAGGCCCTGATGAGACTAGCCTTCCTGTCCTTGGTCCAGCAGCCCGCTGTGGACACCATCACCATGGTCTCCGCGAGCCTCTTGCCGTTGTCAGCCTCGCTGAACTGTCGGACCAGCCGGCGGTACGAATCATTATCAACTCCGCTCTGCAAGCCAGATCCCAGGTACTGCGTACTAGCCTGGCGCCACGTATTGACGTACAAGGACTCCTTAAGGTCGGACAATATAGCATCGTGCGTGTCAATATGCGGGTCACCTGTGTAGCAGTCGTCAGGGAAGTTCCATTCTTCATACGAGTTCGGGCCTGTAGGGAAACTCCACGTGGAAGCTGTAGTTGGTGTCCAGCCCGCCCGCAGAAGGTTTAGGATGACAGCCGAGACTGGTCCTCGAACTTGCTGCGCTTGCTCGGCGTGGGTCTTCCCTTGGAGGTTGCTCAGGATAACTGGCCAAATGCGTCTAACTGAAGGTCGAATGGTTGGGCGATCTCGCCAGGTACGTAGCCACATGTTGACGGCCTTGGCGGGCAACGTGTGCGCAGGGTCCATGTCGGGCGTCTTGATATCCAGCAGCGTGGTCAAGCATCTGCCTCGGTTGCCAGCTGATGCCGACTGCCCGAGACGACGGCGGACCGAGACCATCTGCTGGCCAAAGACTCCGTGCACCTGGTGGCCATAAAGGCCTGCAGGGAGGCCCCCCTGCTTCTGTAATTTAGCCGTCACGTGGTACTGCCTGGAGGCCTTGGTGAACTTGCGAATCCTGGTTGAGATCTGCTTGTGCTTCGTCTCGCGTGCACGTCTGGTCGATCTGGCCATCCTGCCACAGCCGAAGTCGACGCCCAAGTACGTGGCCTGCGAAACACCCTTGATTTCATATCCTCTACTGCGAACATCCTTAACGATAGCCCTCGTGTCATGCATGTTGGTGCACATGATGATGGACTTCGCGGCAACGTTCAGCTTCCTGAGCTTCAGCTGCTCGCACGTGAACACTATGCAGTCCACCATCTGTCGCCTGAGTGCCTTCCTCGAGCCTGCCATGCGTTGAGATAAGTCGTCGATCCACAGTCTGTGATCGAACTGCGGGTGCATGGTCGTAACTGCTTCCATCACGAAATGGGTGAGCGCCTTGGCGAAGCGCGTGCCAGAGCGGAGCCCTTGGACTACACTCTGGCTGGGTTCGAACGGGTCCGTCGCCGCGCCCATTTGTTCTAGTGCCCTGGGGGCTACACATTGCACCAGCTCGAGGTAGAGCACAACAGGAGGAAATTTAAGTCGTAGCGCTGCTGCTGCAAGTGGCTGCCATGGTATTGAGTCATAGAAGGCTTCTATGTCTAGCATAGCGTGCCCATGTTGCATCTTGAAATTATGAGCGACCTCTTCACTTATCGAGCGTAAGAAAACCTCTTGGAGGCAAGAATTGCCACGTATAGCAGCGTCCCAATGTGCTGATTGTTCTTTACTCCATACCTGAATTTCTTCTCCACGAATCATTGACCATACTCGGCCC
Source organism: Prorocentrum cordatum (assembly GCA_963575745.1). Lineage (NCBI taxonomy): Eukaryota > Dinophyceae > Prorocentrales > Prorocentraceae > Prorocentrum > Prorocentrum cordatum. The sequence continues at coordinate 727,626 of CAUYUJ010014837.1, read as the reverse complement.
AGCATAGAGACCAAGCCTATCGCCCGATCTCCCGTGCTCTTCTTGGGTGTGAGCCGCGCGAGGATCAGGAGCACCTGCACTGGCCACGTGAGGGTGGCCTCCACCGCCTCCAGCAGCAGGGCCATTTCGGCCAGGCCTGCTGCTGGGAGGCGCTCGTAGTCGACGGGCGTGAAGCCGTCCACTCCCGTGCCCGCGTTCGCCTTCATCCTTCGGCAAGCCTTGACTATGCTGGTGGGGCCGATGGGCTCGAGCGGGGCGTCGACCGCCTCAGCTCGGATCTGCCTGAACAGCTCCCTGGTGTCGCTGAGGCTGACGGCAGTGGGGGCCCATAACTGCTTGTAATGCTTCATCTTCTCGTCCATGATATCTTTGGGGTGGTAGATGGTGCGTCCGTCCATGGCCAGCTCGACCGCTGGTAGAACCTTGGGCTTCAGGGACTTGTTGAGGATCCCACGCGCCTTCGGCTCCAGCACCCACTCACGGAAGTCGTGCAGCGATGACTGGACTGCTATCCGCTGGGCTCGAGCTGCCACACGTTTGGCACATCGTTCCCAAGATTCCAAAACTGGTAGGGCGACCTGGCCTCCGCAACGCAGAAACTCGGTCCACTTCTCCCACGGCGGGTCCTTATCGAGCCTTAGCAAACCATGGGCGTCGGCAGGAACATCACCAAGGAGCTCATGACAAGCGGCGCGGTAGCCGTCCAATTGCACATGTCCGTTGTCACGCGACGTGTGCCGCAAGACCCCAGCCACAACTGTGCACAGTCTCGTCCACCATTGAGCACGACCGTCTCGGAGGTGGAGCTGCCGTCGGTGCGAAGCCTCGTGGACAGAGCGTACCCGAAACTGAGGACCATTCGCATGCGGCGTGCCAGCCATGGCTTGATCGTGGTGCGCAAGGATGGTGCGCTCTGCCGTGGTCGCCCACGCGGCATATAAACCTGATATTGTGGCGGAGTGTTTTGGTTCGAGCCGAAACGCTACGGAGTGCAGCAAAGGAGGGGAGACATATTCTAAACAAGTGGCTCCTGACGCAAACCCAACATCTTCCCGAATCTGACACCACAAATCCTGCGGTATCTTGAACGAAGGCTCGGGGGGGGTCGCGGCAGGGCCAGTCTGTTCGGGCTCGGCTCCTCGGGTGCCTTCCGTGGCTTGATCGTTTAAAACGTCGGGGGGGACTGGCTCGAATTGGGGGGAGGGCTGAGACCGCACACAGACGCACCGTTGCCAGCAGTCGCACCAGTCTCCCGAAGACTGTCACGCGCTGGCTGATTCGGAGTCCTGGGCGCGGGGAGAGGGGCCGAGGGAGGAGCGGCAAGGGCTGGCGTGACAATATGTTGGCTGATCGTCACGCCAGGACAGAAATTAAGCTCATTTCCCAAAGGATCGGGCTCATCAGGCCAGACGTCGAGATCGAGCTCTGGTTCAAAATCTTGAGTCGCAGGATCCGTCCCTATAGGACCCTCAACTCTCCCTACATCGTCGTGAGACTCAGACTGGACACAGTCCCCAAAAAGTGAATTTATAATCCCAACACGCTTGGCAGCAGCCTCGGCTTGGGCCGACTGCCTCAGAGTCTTCGCACGGGAGCTCTTGGACCCAAGAGTGGGAGCCGTCTGAGGCCTAGCCACCTGGGGCAGCCTAAGGGGCATCTCGAGGACCCTGGTGACCAACTGGAGGCCCGAGCTCCTAAGAGTGAGGTGCAGGCCTACATGTGGTTTCCAGCTCACATCACGGACGACAGTCAGATCCTTGACGAAGGGACGGGCAGATTGCGAGCAGACCATATAATCCAAGAGAGAGTCTGGAGCATTTTTCCTCGCGCACGTGCCAACACCTCCTTGCGCCACACGAGTGATCCCGTCTACCTGCTGAATGAAGCTGGAGGCCTGCAGCACGGTGGGGTCCACGTTGAAATCGCCGATGACGAGCCACGGAATGCGTACCGACTTGAGCAAACCTCCCAGTCGGCCATACCGACGCTTGTTGTGGCCCGTCATCTGTATCGAAGAGTAGCCGTACAGCAAGACGACCAAGAGGCTGTAGCCCGCCTGGTGAATCACCATCGGCAGGAAGCCGTCCAGCGCCGACGTCCCAACATCGGATAACTGAGCAGCTGCTGCCCGAGCTTCAGGGAGAAGGTGCGCTTGAAGATGCTTCCGTGCTAGGAACATTTCTCCACCTTCATTCGATCTGTCTTGCTTGTCAGCTGAAACTGTCTTGCCCGACTCGCGCGCTGGATTGTGGTACAATCTGAGCTTCTGCAGTCGAGCCTTTTTGTCCCATTCATGCAGTTCGACAGAGGAGTGAACATGTGTCTCCAGGAAGCCGAAGAAGTGGTAGGTAGCCGAATTCTTGACCAGGTACTTCCAAACTTTGTCAGAGAGCTCCGTCACGTTCGCCACAAACATGTGCGTGAACTCCTGACCCTCGGTTGTGTTACGGGTCCGAGGCGAACCCTCCTGCATTTGTCAAGCCGAGGCCGCGGCAGCCGCCCCAGCCTCCTGGCCAGGCGTTGCGCTCCCACCAGCGGCGGCGGCCGCTGGGTCGCCTTGCCTGGGGGCGGCCGTGCTCTCGGAGCCCTTGCCCTTCGCCTTGGCCGTCTCGATCATCGCCTGGTAGCGCGCGTCGGACAGCTTCTTCGCTTCCTCTTTGAGCTTCTCGGTGCGCTTGGCGTCCTCGCCGTCGGCCTGGGGCATCGGTAAGTCCTTCGAGCCCTCCGCCGCTGGCGCCTCTGCAGGCTGGGCCTCTGGTGGAGGGGCCACGTCGCCTGCCTTGCCCTTGCGCTTCTTGGACATCCTGTCCGTGATGTCCTGCTGGAACTTCTTGGCCTGCTCGAGCCACTGTGTGATCTCCTTCTCCTTACCTTCCAACTGGCCACGCGTGTTGAGAAGGTCCTGCTGGAGTGTCTGCAGTGCTGCTCGTTCAGGCTCTGTGCAATCCATCTGGTCCAGGCCCGCGAAGAAGGTCTCGTCCCACTCAAGCTTGAACATGGGTCCCTTCTGCTGGCTCTGGTTCTGTGTGTTGGCGTCCTGGACGCCCTCTGCCATGGCCACCGCTCGAGCCGCTGCCGTCTTGGCCTCCTTGGCCTCGGCCAGGCGCAGGGCGGCCGCCTCCTCCTTGGCCTCCGCTGCCTTCAGGCTGGAGCGAAGGCGGAGGACAGAGGCCACGGCTTGCTCGTGCAAGTGGTCCGCGTTCTTGAAGGCCCCGTCCGCCCTCTTCATGGCGTCGACGGGGTTGGCAGCAGACGGCGGCGGATCGTTCTGGATCCGCGTGATCTGCGCCTTGAGGGTATTCCGCAACTCCTTATCGTTGGTCGCTGCCAAGGCCTTGCGCAAGTGCTGCGAGACCTCAGTGCCACCGCCCTTGCCACTGCGCTTGGCGCCCGACGGGGAGGGGCTGCGGCTGCGCCGAGCCGACCTGCTGCCGCCGCCGCCGCCGCCCGTGTCGCTGCCGAGCTCCTCCTCGCACTCGTGGAAGTCCTCGATGTCGTCGGCCTCCGCGTCAAGGTCGAACCTGACCGTGCCTCGGACTGGCTTCTTGTAGAGCGTGAGAACGGTTTGGCAGCCAGGGCACTTCCGCTGCTTCATGCTAAGGATCGAGTTTCACTCGCAACGCTTGCATTTGTCGCACCTCGTCCACGGGGGCGTCGACATGTCGCTAACGAGTGCTTCTGTTCCGTACGAAAAACCTCTGTCTTGGTCGTGGCTCCAGTGGTGTGGCTGACACCAGGGCCAAGTCCCTCAAGCACCACGTGGAGGTGCAGAGGACCTGGGGGACGGCAAAATGCTCGAGCCCAAGTTGTTTGAGGAGGAGAAGAATGATGAACAGAAGGAGGAGGAGGAGGAGGAGGAGGAGGAGGAGGAGCCGGAAGAGGAGGAGGAGGAGGAGAAGGAGGAGCAGACGGAGCAGGAGGGAAAGGGGAATGATTAGGAGGAGAAGGAGGAGAAGGAGGAGGAGGAGGCGTCTGATGATACGGCCTGTGTCTCCAGGCCCTGCCGCCAATGGCCTCGCCGCGGACCTACGCCACGACGCAGGGAGGGCCGACGCCCAGAAAACGAGGGGAAACCGGCACGCCGACGAGGAAGCCAGAAACCCAGGGAAACCAAAACAAAGCGAGCGAGCGCCCAGCCCCGGCGACGAGGAAGCCAACGCGGCGGGCCAAGCGGCGGCGACGAGGGAAGGGCCCCACAGCCCGCAAGGGCGCCGCGACGCGCGGCCGCCAGGCTGCTCACGGGCTGCGCCGCCGCTTCTCGCTGTCGATCCTGGCCTGGACTAGGGCCCTCCAGTCAGGCCCGAGCCTGAAGGAGACGTACTCGTCGAGCTGAGCCTCCGAGAGGCCGTCCAGCCATTCCTCCGCCTGCTGGAGTTTGTCCTTCGGCTTGAGCTTGCCCTTGCCCTTATTCTTATCCTTGCGCTTGTCCTTGCCCTTGTCAGAGACATCAGGCCAGGGGTCCAGCACCCCTGGGGCCGTCAGACACGAGCTCAAACGCAACGCTTGGGGACCGGCGCCTATGCCCTTGCCGACGAGGTTAAAGTCCGAGCCCTTAGCTGAATCAGGATTTGCCCCTATGGGCTGAGAGACGTCAGGCTCGAAATAATCAGAACTTGCCCCAATGGGCTTGCTGATGAGAGAAGCGCCGATGCGCAGAGATGCGCGGCAACCCGCTGCTTGAGAGTCAAGACCATCACAGCTGACGACGCCCTCGTTGTACATGTCCTCGTAGAAGTCCTCGAAGCTCTTCGGCTGGTTCTCCAGGTACATCATCTCGGCGATCGCGTCCTGGTGATCAAGCTCGCTCTGGAACACCACTGGCTCTATGCCTGCATCTCGCCCGTCATCCTCCTGATGTTCTGGAGCTCGTTCTGGCGCTGCAGCAACGCCTTGAACAGCAGAGACCTCGCCACCAACCTGCTCGAGCTGGTCGCCAGTCTCTTCAGGAACCATCCCCGACCCTGCCACGGCCGGTGCATGAATCTTGAGCCCATCTGGTCGGTCGAGCTCGTTGCCGTAGAAGTCAAAGAGCGCCCTGACCTCCTGCCCATCGCGAGCTCCTATGAAGTACTGCACTCCAACCTGCTGACAATCAGTGTCGTACCACTGGTGCAGGCCGTCCTTGTTTAGTAGCATGCGGCTGTCCTCCCCGAGCGCGTAGGGGAATAACTCCACCGCATTGACACGCAGCGCGCTGTCGCTGGTGCTGTCGATCAGCTTCGGGTGCTTCGTGACAGTGCCGATCAAGCCGACCTCCTGGTCCAGCGATTCTTGCGCGCTGCCTGCTTCCACGGTGGTGGGGCAGGCGCGCCCTCCTCGTTGAAGTTCTCCAGCTCCTCCCGGGGGTCCTCTTCCGTGTCCTCCGTGAACTGGTAAAGGTGCGACAACTCCTCCAGCTGCCTCCTGTGCAGGTACTGCGTCTCCACAAGCGCGTCGGCCTGACACATGTTGCAGGTCCTCCTGAAACCGAAATTGGCGTACTGGCACTCCTCGCACTTCCAGATCGCCACCCGTGTAGTGAACCGCCGGTGCATCTCTTGCGTTGGCCTCCACGGCCTGCGTTTCTTCAATGCCTTCTCCTCCTCGGGCTGCGGCAGCTTGGGGAGCGGCCTTTTCCTCGGCAGCTCCTTCACAACCTCCATCTGGTGTTTTTCGATGTCCTCGCGGTTGTTCATCTCCTTCTTGAATGCGGTCTTCTCCGCGGGCTGCGGCAGCTTGGGGAGCGGCCTCTTCCTCGGCAGCTCCTTCTGCACAACCTCCGTCACCGGGTGCTTCGAGATGTCCTCGTTGATGCTCAGCTGCAGCATCGCGTGGGTGACCTCCGATAGTCCAGCCTTCCGTAGCGCCTCGCCCAGGCCTGGCCAGTCGTCGATCACCACCTCCTCCTTCTGAGCGGACGCCATGACCTTCCCCTGACGACTCATGCTGTCCTCCCAGTTGAGGTCCGAGGCCATGGGCAAGCTCTTGTTCTTGACCCGCACCTCGAACGCCCTCCTGTTGGCCTCGATGGCCTTCCTCGAAGCCGCACGGGTGGCCGCTGAACTCCACGATGAGCTCTGTGGGGCCAACCTTGCGGGCGAGGGCTGCGATCTGGTCCTGGAACTCTCCATTGATGCTGTCTCCCGGAATGCGCAGCGTGAGGATCATCTTCACGGCACCGGAGCCATCGCGGCCCCGCGCGGCTGCGCCCCGGAGGAGTAGGAGGAGGAAGAGGAGGGGGAGAAGGAGAAAGAGGAGGCCGCTCTCTCGCAATCTGTGCATGACCGTGTCTCACGATCGTCCCGAATGCGGTGGCCGCAGGGCGATCGGGGAGCGCTTTGCACCCCGTCCTTGTCAACAGAGTCGGAGCCCCTCGCCCAAGCAATCAGCTTGTGGACTCTGTGATTGCAGCACAGGGTCGAGAAGCCCGTGCCTTAGTAAACTGACGAAGGTAAACACTGAGACAGGAGGAGGAACAGGAGGAGGCGGAGGAGGAAGATGAGGAGGAGGACGACGAGGAGGACGGAGAAAGAGGAGGAGGAGGAGGGTGAAGATTAGGGGTGGTCCCGAGCTGTTCCGCAGGTGCCGGGGAAGCTCCACATGTTTGAGAGCTACGAGAAAATTCAGACTCAGGAGGAGCCATGGCCGTGTAACACCACCTTCGAGGCCGCCATGCCCCAAGAACCAACAGACCCATGCCTCCAAGGCCGAACACACGGCCAGTCAGACAACAAAAACAGCCGATCAACCGTTCTGCGCCTCCTCCGATCACCTGCCCATTCCTCAACCTCCTCCACCTCCTGCCCATTCCTAAAGCTCCTCCTCTTCCTCCTCCTCCTCCTCCTCCTCCTCCTCCTCCTCCTCCTCCTCCTCCTCCTAGCTGAGGGTCCCAGCGGCGCGCTCCTGGGGCCCTCTCCTTCCGGGGACCTCGTTGGGCTTCCGGTTCCTCTCGTCCCCGGGGCTCTGGATTCGGGATCCTCTTGTGGTGGTGGTCTGTTCGACTGTGAAAGAATTTGTTGGGGTTTTATGGAATCGTTCCATATCCCAGGCTGTGCTGGCTTCCTGTGTGCACGATGCCCAGGCGGTCCGGCAAAAGAAGGCTCCCTGGGGCCAGGTCCGACAACCCGTGGCTGCCCTCTTCCTCCTCCTGGCCAGGATCCGTTGCGCGTTTGATTTGGAGACGCTGTCTTTGATTGATGATCTCGGCAGGTCCTGGTCGGTGGAGCGCTTCTCCCCGAAATTTCTCACCCTGCTTGCGCGCAGTGCTGTGCGGCGCACCGTCGAGCGCGAGGAACAACTTAAGCAACATGATTTTTGTGAGTGGAGCGGAGGGGTCAATTGGGCCCCGCTTCATCAACTGTTGTCTCGGAAAAACTCGGCGTGCTGGACCAAGGGGCACAAAGCCGCCTTGTCGGCCACTTTGGCCAACGTTTATTGGTCCCAACGCAGAATTGCCGGCCATTGCCCTGAAGCGGACAATAAGTGTCAGCTGTGCGGGGAGGGCCTGGGGACCTTGTATCATCGAAGGTTCCAGTGTTGTGCCTTCGCCAGCTGGCGCCGCGAGAACCTGGATCCCATCGTCGCCGAGGCTGCTCGCAATGTTGGCCATCTCAGTGGAGAAGCCCGCGAACTTTTTAGCAGGTGCATGCTCCCCGACCCCACGGCCTGGGTGAAGAGGCCGCCGAGGGACCCGCTCGACCCGTGCACCCGCCATTGGCAGTGGCCTCAAGACGGCCCTCTCTTCATCCCGGATGGGGCCAATGTTTTTACGGACGGTTCCGGTTTCGAGGGAAGCATGCCCGGCTTAAAAACGGCTGGGTGGGCTGTCGTTGTCCTCGATAAGGATGGGAGGACGATCGCCGCCCTGTTCGGAGTGGTCCCTCTCGCCGAGGCGCCAGAGCAGCTGGCCCGCGACGGCGAGGATTTCGCTGTGTTGATGCTTTCGCGCCGTGCGGTCATTGGCCAGAACGTTTCCCTGTTTATCGACTGTGCTGCCACAGTCGGCTGCCTCCGTAATCTCCGGGGGGCTGCGGGGGTCACGTCGGCCAGGGCCCACTGGTGGGCCGAAATCGGGGACCGCCTTGAGGGGATGGCCGTGGTCAAAATCCCTGCCCATACGTCGATGACCGACGTGAGGGAAGGTAGGATCACGGACCTCCAGCGCTTTGGCAATTCTGAGGCGGACCGCCTGGCTAAAGAAGGGGCCGAACGGTTCCGCGTTTCTGCTGAGGATCGTCTTCTAGTGCTAGGCTGTTGTGAGCTAGTCAAGAGATTAAGCATTTTTTGTGCAACGCAACAGTTTGAATGCCGTGACCTGGCATTGCAAGACCACGTCGGCCTGGAGTGGCTTGGACATGTCATCCTGGACGCGGTCCCAGGTTTACCTCCTCTGCCTGCCTCCGCTCGGGGGGGAGCCTCCGCTGCTGCTGCGTGTGCTGCCCCCTCCTCTTCCTCCGAGGGCCTTGGTGGTGGACCCACCGGAGAGCCATCGCCCGGAGCTTGGAGGCAATTGGAGCACCTGCTTGAGCAGGCCGACGTTTACGAGTCTGATCGTGAGACGTTTCATGACTCGATGCTGATGTGCGTCAGATGTGGGGCCATGGCCCATTCCAGCACGAAGCGAGGGAATATTCGGTCTGTGTGTCGTCCCGTCGCGTCGTCGACGTGTCGGGGGTACTACCTGAACAGGTTTCGTGCTGGAGTTTATCCCGGCCATCGTAACCCGAAAGGGTTCACGTTGGCGTACGTCGGTGCCCCGAGCCTGGAGGTCAGGGAGCATTGGCGGCCCTTTTTCTCTGCCTGGTCCCAGGGCTTGCAGGGGCCCGTGAAGCAGACGGGCCCCTCCGCCGAGCAGACGGCGCTTGTAGGGCCGTTGGCTGCGGACTGGAACCGCGGCTTGGCGCTCTACGGCCTTTCAGCCGCTGCGGCGAAAGCCCTTGGGAGGCAAGTGGTGGAGAGGAAGAGGGCGGGACCGGAGTTCGAGGATGAGGATCCCGATCTCGGCTAGTCCCCCCCTCCATGAGTGCATGCAGCTGTGAATTAGGTCGAACCTTTCTCGGTCGGGTGCATCCTCCTCCTCCTCCTCCTCTGTTTCCCTTCCTCATTCTGGTCCTTCTTCTGCTTATCCTCCTCCTCCTCCTCCTCCTCCTCCTCCTCCTCCTCCTCCGCCTCTTCGTCCTCATTCGCCGCCTCCGCCCCCCGCCTGCTTCACCTTCTCCCTGAGGGAACAAACGGATACTGATGCCGCTGCTTCCCTTGTCTTTCCTGGGGTGCCTCCTGACCACAATTCTTTGGCGAATCCGGTCGTGGCGACGAGGGACGGGTAGCGACACTGGCATACCTCTCGTCCTCCTCTCACTTCCCCGTCTGACTTCTTCCAGCGGGGGGTGCCTGGACCGACCACGGGGGACAGAGGAGGGGTTGGGCGGGGGAAGGCGGGGACGCGAGGGAGCTGGGGGGAGGCGTGGGGGAGGTGGTGGATTGGGAGGAGGAGGATGAGGATGAGGAGGAGGAGAAACAGGAGGAGAAACAGGAGGAGAAACATGAGGAGACACAGGAGGGGGGGAGGAGGAGGAGGAGAGGAGGAGGAGGAGGAGGAGGAGGAGGAGGAGGAGGAGGAGGAGGAGGAGGGAGAGGGACGGGAAGATGGGGGAAGGGGGGAGGAGGAGGAGGAGGAGGAGGAGGAGGAGGAGGAGGAGGAGGAGGAGGAGGAGGAGGAGGAGGAGGAGGAGGCGGAGGGCGAGTGAGGGGCGGGGGAAGAGGGTGAGGGAGAGAAAATAGGGGAGGGGTGGGGATGGAGGGAGTAATGGAGGGAGTGATCGAGGAGGGGGGGGAGGGGGAGGAGGAGGCGGAGGGAGGGAGGGAGGGAAGGGGAGGGAAGTGAGGAAGGGGGGCGGGGGAGGGGTAGGGGAGGAGAGGGTGGGACTAAGAAATTGTGGGGTACTTCGGGCTTCCATTTACAGGGTCTTGATGAACCAAAAGGACGGTGGGTCACGCTAGAAATACTGCAGCTGTAGGTCGACGCATCCCCCCTGAAACTGCCCGCTGCGATTCCGAATTCAAGGCGGTACCTTGGGGGGGGCGGGGCGGGAAAGGGCAACACCTGGGTGGCGCTCTTTGCTCGGCGCGCGCGCAGGGAGCGAAACTGGATGCGCCACCACGAATGGCGGGCAGCGGGGCCAAGCGACGATGTAAGACATCCGCGCGAACCTCCGACAAGTCAAGTTAAGTCAAGTCAAGTCAAGCCAAGTCGAACCAAGTCAAGGAACTATGCGCCTGTTGGCGGGTAGGCGGGACACCGCATTGCACAGTGCGGCTACTAGTGGACCTTGCCTCTGGCAATAAAAACAGACCGCATCGCCGACCAAGCCGCGGACCTCCAGCAGTGCATGCCCATTCCCCTTCTGCTGCCTGCACTACACGGCGGTGCCTTTGGGGGGGAGGGGCGGAAGGGCGGAGAAGGGACAGGGAGGAGCGAGGAGGAGGGAATGAGGAGGAGGAGGAGGAGGAAGACGGGGAGGAGGAGGAGGATGAGGAGGGGGCCCTCGCGCAAGCCAAGCGCCCGAACTTTATCGGCAGAGCGCTCGTGCTGTCGAATTTGCATTTCGTCGCCACCAACACTCTTGGAGTCGAAGAGGGCCTGCCCCCGCGTGATCCAATCGAGACAACCCCACAGGATAGAGACCCCGAGGGGGTCAGAGCGCCAGGCCGAGCGGGACAGGCCGTCGCAGCCCGTCGCAAAGTCTATGGCCCTAGCAAGTACCGGTCGCATCAACTGGGGGGCCGGCGGGGGCGGAATCGCGTCGTCGATGTCGGGGGGGCGCCGAGGCGCGCGCGTGTCGGCGAACTCCGAATCCCAAGACTTTTTGGCAAATAAGGGGCCCCAGTAGCGCTTCAAGAGGTTGATTCGCTCGGACGGGTCGAATGCCGCGCGTCTCTGATAATCTCTCACTGCCGACAGGCGCGCGCTGCGACTGAGAGGGGGCCACAGCCGAGCGCGCCTTTAAAGAGACCTCACTTGGGCCCTCAGACCCCTACTCCCGCCCTCGCGCCCAAGACGCCTCTGAAGCTCAGCGCGGGCGCGCTCCACGGCCTCGCGCTGCAAGCGATCCGACCGCGCATGGGAAAAACTCCGGGTGGACGAGCACGACCTTCGACCCGACAACCTGGATAGTTTCAGAGGCGATGGGGCGGGGCTCGAGCAGTACCCACGCAAGAGGCATATCTCAGCGCCAAATCGCACGGGCCAGCGAACGAGCGAGCTGCAGCAAGGTGGACGGGCGGCGCGGCCGATGGCGGACTGCCAGATCGCGAGTAATGCCCCACGCGGCATGGCGGGGACATGCTGGACCACTCAGCGCTCTCAATCATAGCCTGGAGCCCCTCGCGGTAGCAAGGCCCACGACATGGGTGTTCGGCGAGAGGTCGTTCCTAAGGAGGGCGAGCGGGGCGGGGGTTGAGCGCGAAGACCGCGGCTGCGTGGTCCGAGATGAGCCGATCCGACACCCTCGCAGCCGAGTCGACAGTGGCGGCTTGGAGATGATGCTGACAGACATGCCACCCAGGGGGCGACATAAACACGCGATCGATCAATGCGTCCGAATTGGTCTCTCACTCGGAATACGACGGCATGCCGCGCTCGATCTCGACAAGCTGCGACAGCGCACGGCGTCATCATGATGCCTGCGCATGGTGCTGCCTCGCAGCGCGACGGACCGCCGCCTGCGGCATGTGCAGCAGCGCCGCCTCCTCCGCCGCGAAATTGAGGTCACCCGCTACGATGGCAACGCTCTGAGACGGGGCTCGAGCAGCAGCGGTCTTGGCAGCGACGATCACCCGCGCGACCTCGCTCACCTCAGTTCGTGAAAGCCCATGGTTGTGCGCGTTCAAGATGTCAAAGCGCGCCTCGGCACATCTCAGGCTGGCGCGCAAAACTCGGCCAGGTGCAAGAGCCGCCGCATGACTGCGCGCGCGTTATCCAGCCACCTGCTGAAACTCAGGAAGAAGAACGCCCACTCCACCCCGAATGCGATCCCCAGTCGCGTCACCATAACAAAAACAACGAAGGGCAGCGAGCACGCGCGTCGCCGCAGCTCAACCTCATCAGGTAGACTTCGCCGCGCCCCGATTTCCAGCATGCTGCAATAGGACCCCCGCGTTCAATGCAACTACTCGCAGCGGCGGAGACAGCGACCGAGGTGAAGACGACGCGCGCCTGAACAACTTGAATGCATCAAAGACACCGCTCGGGCTCGGACTCAGGTGCAACCAGTGGGGCGAGCAAGTCGATGAGCTCCTGCTCGACGAGGTCGTGCTTCTCGCGAGCCCCCGCGCGCCCCAGTCGATCTCGGAAGGAGCGTCGGGGCGCACTTGGACGCGCGCGATGCGATCCCAGCCCGCGCGCACGGCAGCCCCCTCACGATCCGAGAACAGACGAAGGTTGGGATGGGCTTCCGAGACCAAGGCACAAGCACGACGAAAGAGGACCTCGCTTCGAATTCGTTTCGGCGACCCATTGGGCCCCAGGTGAACGCGGCATCTCTCAACCCCAAGGGCGTCGACCAGGAACTCCCCCCATGCTCCGTTGGATCGGGGCGACGACAAAACTTTGGCAACCATCTCAAACGCAGGGGCGACCAGCCCCTTGAACTTGACGTGCATTTTCTTCGCGGGCTCCTGGCCGACCGCCCCGAACGAGAACGAGTCAGCGGCGAACCCGTGGGAGGTGATCCGCGGCACCAGGGCCGCAGCGACGGAGTTGGCCGTGGTCGGCCGCTGGGCAAGAGCAACAGCCATGGTGGCGTCGATGTCTCGACCGAAGCCCTATGTCCTGGAGCGCCAGCGCGCGGGGTCGAGACTCCGCCGGGCACAGGGGCCCCCTGCACTCTGCCATGCGCTCACGCATCGCATCCAACTCCTCCTCCATCTTAGAGACGCGCGCGCATTCTAAATGCGATTCCGGCGCTCGTCGAGCTGGCTTTCCAGACGCCTCGCTGAAACATCAGCCCCGGGGCGCACCGTCGCGAGAATCTGCTGGTCGATCCGGGCGGGCTGCTGGGCCAACTGTTCGCGGAGCTGGTGGGCCAGGGCAAGGGCGGATTTGTTCGACTCAGACAGATTGGATGCGATCGTCTTTATGAGACTTCCCGAGGTCCGAGGCGATCATCTCGGCGAGAGACTTCGCGCATCTGGCCCAACAAAGGGTGGGCAACATCTTCGCTGCACGGCTTGGCGAAGGCCTCGGACGCGCTGTCAGCATCGGCGAGGTCGGGCGGGGGGTCCTCGCCATCAGGCACACCAGCAGGTGGAAGGGCCCGACGTTTGATGCACCCTTGGAGGAGACGACAACGTCCATGGCCTCCCAGTAGGGGAATGTGGCGGCCTCGCCACGATCACTGATGAACTTGGCGATGACCTCATCGCTGGGCAGGCCCATCTGCGACGCCCATGGACTGGGCGGAGAGACGCACCGTGGGCGTGCCACGCGCAAGAGAGGTGACAGCAGGGCGGGTCTTTGGCGACCTGCGAGGCAGGAGGCCTTGACCCAGACCTTTAGCCAAAATGGCTTGAGCCAGAAGGGCCAGGGCCAAAATCGCTCGAGCCAAAATGGCTACAGAGGAGGAGGAGAGGAAGAGGAGGCATTGGCTGGGAGCTTCAGGTCTCCGCCCAGTCGCCTCACGCGGCGCCTCGTGGGCGCCTCGTGCGACAACTGATAGTTCTTGGTTATCGCCCGGTCGCCGCCCGTGGGCGCCCCGTGCGCATCCGTTTTCTTTTGGGAAGTGGTTCGCCCCGTCGCAGCACAGCGCCTCGTCGTCGCCCACACCATGGAGCTTGCATCGCATGGCTTGCAGCGCGAATACTGTACCGAATAGCTTGCACGACATCTCATGCCCCGCGATGATTGAGCCACCTCAGTTGCATCTGACGCCTCGCCGCGAGGCGCGAACGGCGTTTTCCCCAGGTTCTCATGTGTTCTCTGTCCTGAATCTTGTATTCTAGCATGAGGTTGTGGTCGAGAACCCAGCGCCAACTGCAGGCTGAGGGCAACCTCCCGTGATGCCTTCTCCGGCATGGGCCGGAGGGCGCGCGTGGTGGGATCAAAAATGAAACTAACTCAACACAGAGTGCGGAAACCGCCCGGGCTCCCGTGCCCTGCCGCCCCCATCAAGTCCCCGCCCCGCTGGCGGGGGCTTGCAGGGCCAGGGCTAGGAAATGCATATAACTTCGAGACAGCCGCGGCGTTCAACTGCACAGAAGAATACGAAGGAGACGAGGAGCGACAAGGACGCGCTGACATAAACTAATTATGAGGCCTTGTTTGCAACCTGTCCGGCATTTTGAAACCCCACCTCCAAGGCGAGCGGCGCCGGCACGACGAGTCGCACTAGCACCGAAGGCGCGTAATGAGGGTTCCAGGCCACGTGCCACCTGAACAAAGCCTCGGGACAACACATCGTGCACAGTCATAGTGGACAAAAGTCGAAATCCACGGCGGACGACAGTCGACACCGTGAAGACAGCAAGGCCCGACCCCGATTAAAAAACGGATGTGGGATCCGGCCTCAACGATGCTCGTAAGGTAAACTAAGTGACCAAAGTGCAACGCGCGAAAACAACACTAATCTGAATTTATATAAGTAGAGGCCAGCGTGCACGGCTGGAAGCGCCCCTCCTGCCAACAAGAAAACTTCGAAGAGCTTGTATCACCGTAGCGCTAGCCAGACATGCCAGAATATGGTGTCAAGTGTATGCGAACATATGCAACTAGAACCACGCGCGCGCTTCGCGCGCGCTCAGGTTCTAGCTAGGAGGCGAGCTTGAGTCAACGAAAGTCGCAGGGAAGGGGGCAGGGGGAAGAAGGCCAGAGAGCGCTGAAGGATACAAATGCTGGAACCCTCTGGTGATTTTGTGGGGGGCCTCGTCCGGCCGCTCGCTGGGAGTTTGACGTAGCTTCTCGGGAGCCTCTGAACCTGTCGGGGGCCTCCTGGAAGCAGGTTCGAAGCATTTTGGGGGCCGATTTGGGGCTTCTCGGGGCCTCCTTTGGGCCTCTTGGGGGTCTCCTGGGGCCTCTTGAGGGGCCTCCTTGGGGCCTCCTGGCGGCCTCTTGGGGCGGAAGGCTCGAGCTTGCGGTTCGTGGTCCCCCTCTGGGCCCCCTCTTGGGCCCGTCTTGGGGCCCTCTTGGGCCATCTTGGGCGCCTCTTGGGCCGTCTTGGGGCCCTCTTGGGCTGTCCTGGGGCCCTCTTGGAAGCTTCTTGGGCCGTCTTGGGGCGGGTCTTGGAGGCCTCTTGGGCCGTCTTGGACGCGGTGAAAGCCCAAGATGCGAACATGCGAAAAATATACGTTTTCCCATAGGAATGGCACGATTTTTGTTTCTTGGACCCTCTTGGGGTGCCTCTCGGAACGTCTTGGGCTGATTTTGGAAGCCTTTTGGCGCCTCTGGGTGGCGTTTTGGCGCCTCCTGGGATATGTTGGGCCGGAAGCTCGGAATTCGAGAGTGGCTTTCTCCTTCTGGGACCCCTCTCGAAGTCGTCTTGGGGTTCTCTTGGGCCGTCTTGGGGCCGTCCTGAGCCACTCGTGCGCAGCCTTGGAGCGCTCCCGGAGGCCTCCTAGGCCGTCTTGGAGGCCTCTTGGGCCGTCTTGGACGCGGTGAAAGCCCAAGATGCGAACATGCGAAAAATATACGTTTTCCCATAGGAATGGCACGATTTTTGTTTCTTGGACCTCTCTTGGGGTGCCTCTCGGAACGTCTTGGGGTGCTTTTGGGAGCCTTTTGGCGCCTCTTGGCGGCATTTTGGCGCCTCCTGGAGCCTCTTGGGCCGGAAGCTCGGAATTCGAGGTTGGCTTTCTCCGTCTGGGACCCCTCTCGAACTCGTCTTGGGGCTCTCTTCGGCCGTCTTGGGGCCGTCCTGGGACACTCGTGCGCAGCCTTGGAGCGCTCCCGGAGGCCTCGTAGACCGTCTCGGGCGCCTCTTGGGCCGTCTTGGACGCGGTGAAAACCCAAGAGGCGAACATGCGAAAAATATACGTTTTCCCATAGGAATGGCACGATTTTTGCTTCTTGGGCCTCTCTTGGGCTGCCTCTCGGAGCGTCTTGGAGGCTTCTGGGACCTTCTTGGTGTCATGACAGGCGTCTTGGAAGGCATCTGGAGCCATCGGAGCGCGTTTCGAAGCCGCCTGCGAACGATCTTGGACGGCGTCCGGCGGTCCAACGAGCCTCCGGGCCCCCCGGAGCCCACATTTGTGGTCGGGGTCCCGGCCCCGGGCCCCCGGACCCGGTGCGCCGTTATATATATATATATATATATATATATATATAATATATTATATATATATAATATTCCTTCTACCTATCAAATTACAAGGAAAAACCCGGCATGTCACCGACACCCCCCCCCCACATGGACCCCAGATGAACCCCACAGGCTCCCAAGAGAGCCCCACAATGCTTCGAGACGGCCCAAAATACCCCGAAGAGAGCGACACGAGGCCTACATCGGGAGCCCAAGACAGCAGAAGGCACTTCCGAGACGTCCTCTGCAAGGCCCAAGAGGCCCCAAGACGGCCCCATAGTGCTCCAACAGGACCAAACATGGGCTCAAGACTGTCCAGGATGCCCCCGCAAAGACCTCCAACACGGCCTCAGCAGGCCAAAAACCTTAATTTTCCATTTATTTTTGAACGATTATGTGCTTCTCGCCTTTTCTGGCCACGAACGGCCCAATAATGATCTGCGAGCTTCCGAGGTCGCCCCGAAATGGCTTCCAGGCGGCCCAATGGGGCCCCAAGATGGGTCAATAAAGCGCAAAGAAAGCCAGGGAGCGCCCAAGAGACCCCTAAAAGACCCCCAAGAGGGCTCCAACAGAGTCACGGGATGCTTCAGAGAGGGCCCGAGAGAGCCCCAACACGGCCCCAGGACGGCCCAAGCCCCCCCAGACAGCCCACGAGGGCCCCAGGACAGCCCAAGAAGGCCCTCCGATGGTATACAAAAGCACCAACAGGAGCTCCACTCAGTCTTAGAGCCGTCAAATTCTTTACACTCTGATTGACCTGAGCGGCCCCCCCCATCGCCCCTAGTTCTTCTCAACCTCGCCCCAAGACGGCACATGAGGCCCTGCAGACATCCCCACTAGAGCCCAAGAGGGTTCCAAGATAACTCTCGGCATGACCTACTCGGACGTCCGACAGCCCATCTCTCGTCCTTCTGTACCTCCTCCTCCTCCGTTTCCCCCTCTCTGCCCCTCATCCCCTCCTCAACCTCCTTCTTCCCTCGAACTCGTCGCCTTCCTCCTCCTCCTCGTCCTCCTCCTCCTCCTCCATCGCCCTCTCCTCATTTGCCTCCACCGACTCCGGGATACGAAAACTGATACTCATTTTCTCAGGAGGTTTTCTCCTGATCCTCCTCCAGCTGCTCCTTCGAGGCTCTGAAGACATCCCCAAGAAAGTCCAAGAAGGTTCCAACCTAACTCTCGACACCAACTCTTCGGAAATCTCCTCCTTCGAGGCTCTGAAGACATCCCCAAGAAAGTCCAAGAAGGTTCCAACCTAACTCTCGACACCAACTCTTCGGAAATCTCCTCCCAACCTCCTTCTGCTGCTCCTCCTCCTCCGGCTCTTTA
Organism: Prorocentrum cordatum; assembly: GCA_963575745.1. Classification (NCBI taxonomy): domain Eukaryota; class Dinophyceae; order Prorocentrales; family Prorocentraceae; genus Prorocentrum; species Prorocentrum cordatum. The sequence goes on along the minus strand of CAUYUJ010014837.1, from coordinate 710,032 downwards.
TCCTCCTGCTCCTCTTGCTCCTCCTGTAGTTCGTTGTCTTCCTCCTCCGCTGCCTCGTCAAAAGCCCCAGACCACATACTCTTATCACAAGCTCCCCAAAAGCAACCAGGGGTGCCAAGACAGACCAAGGGGGCTCCGAAGAGGGCCCACGACAGGCTTCCAGGGTCCGGGGAACCACAATTTGATGCGCAGTTCTCCTTTCGTCTCAGGAGCCCACGGAACACTCGCGAGAACTAAAACATACCCCAGACCCCAGACTGCTATCACCAGCTCCCCTGAAGAACCCACGAGACTCCTGGACGGTCCAAGAAGACCCCACCACGGGCCTACGACAAGGCTTCCTCTTGCTCTTCCTCCTCCTGCTCCTCTCTCTCCTGTAGTTCGCTGTCTTCCTTCTCCGCTGCCTTCTGAAGGGCCCCAGATCTGAGACTCATATCCAAGCTCACCAAAGACACCAAGGCGCCACAAGACACACCTCGGGGGCCCCAAAGAGATCCCACGACAGGCTTCCAGGGTCCGGGGAACCACAATTTGATGCGCCATATTCAGGCTGTCTTGAGGCATCTTGGAGATCTGTCGGAGGCTCTATCTTGAGCCATGCTTGGCTATCTTGGGCCATTTTGGAGGCCATCTTGGGCTATCTAGGGCTCTCTTGGAGCCATCTTGGGCCAAAAAGGGCGGGGTGGAGAATCTTCAGGAGAGGCTGGGAGGCCTCTCGGGCCCGTCTTGGGCCCCATTGTTCAAAAAGAGCGGGGGTCCTCAGTTCAGGTCCCCCCCTCGGAGGCTCTCAAACGGCGTATTGGGGACGTGTTGGAGCGCTCTTTGGAAGCCTCTTGGGCGATCTTGGGGCCGTCTTGGGCCTTCTTGGGCCCCTCTTGGGGCTCTCTTGGGCCATCTTGGGGCCATCTTGATGCCTCAGGGGCCCATCGGAAGCGAAAAGACGAGAATGCCAAACACATTGACTTTCCTTAGGCTTTTGAAGGGTTTTGGCTTCTTGGAGGGCGCCGTGGAGGGCTCGAAGGGCACGTGGATCCGTCTTGAGGACTCTTGGAGGTGTGTCGGAGGCTATCTTGACCCATCTTGAGGTATCTTGGGCCATCTTGGAGGCCATCTTGCGACTTGGAGCGCCTCTTGGAGCCATCTTGAGCCATCTTGGACGCTCTAACGCCTCCATCCCCCCCCCCCTCCAGGTCCAGGGGAAGGTTACCCCTCCCCCGAGCAGGGGAAGGAAGGGGAAGAGAGAAGACCAAACTCGCTATACCACCGTAGCCCTAAAGGGCTGGTGGGACTTCCACCTATAGACTTCCAGCCTCCATCAGCTCAGCACTCCGACCTCTAGCGTCCGGCATCCGACTTTCCACCTTCACCTCCACTCCAGCGTCCACCAACTCTGCGCCCTGAGCCCCGCCCCGGGCGCTACCGCGCACTCGCCTCGCCTCGCCTCCGCTCGCACAATTCCCACACACCTCATTGAACAATTGTGTTCTCGCCCGCGCCCAGAAACATCGTAGGTGCAAGGATCAAGATTAGAAGGCGAAGCGCAGCGAGCCTTAAAATCTTGTGTATATATATATATATATATACACACACTCAAAGAGACAGGTGCCACGGTGGACAAAGGGTCCCCTGTTCGGCGAGCCCCCTGAGCCGATGTGGCACAACTGGCCGGTGAGATCGTTTAGCCGCTGTCAGTCGTACCAGTTCCTGCAGTACGTGCTGATAGCGTTCCTGCAGGCACCACATAGGGGTAGATCTCGTCCCTTGGCTTGTATTCTAGAACTCTGGGGCTGGGGCCCCACATTCTCGGACTGTTCGGGCTCCAATGAGTAGGGCGGCGCTCTGCTAATTTGCCGAAAAGCATAGGCATTCGCTGCTCCTCCCCCCATTAGCAGAACTTTGCTCTGCTAATTGACCTCGAAGCAGGTTTCCTATCCTGCTCGGGCTCGCATTGGCAGAGCGCCGCTGTGCTAAGTGGCCTCAGAGAATGTGCGCGTCAATTGCTCCTCCTCTCATCAGCAGAGCGCCACTCTGCTAATTTGACTCAGAACACGCGCACTCGTCACTCATGCTTTATTCGCCCGAGGGCCCCAAAAACGGCCAAGAGGGTCCCAAGAAGCGCCCAATAAGGTCCGAGAGGCCACCAAAACGGCCCAAGAACGCTCCAAGACCAGCTTTTCGATCATCCGCAGAGCGTGTGCTGGCACCAACCTGCGCTTGTCCACCGAAGCCCTTCCGTACGACGCAGCCGGTGGAATGAGGGCCGGCGCAAGCTGCGCGCCATCGACGAAGTGAGCTGGGCAAACGCATACTAGGCCAACGCACTTTTCCCGCCCCCTCCGCCAGACCGAGAGGCGCCCAGGGAACGCCCACCAAGAGGCTCGCGCACCTTTCCTGAGGCCCAACGTAGCGACAAAAATACAACATCGTGAAAATCACGACCCGAACCCCAGACCCCATCTGCCTGCGTGATTTTTGAGCCAGCCTCCGCCGCCGCGACCTCCGCCGCCGCGACCTCCGCCGCCGCGGGCTACAGCCAACCCGTGTAACAAGGATGCCAAGGGCCTTGCAGGGCCATGTAAGCGTTCTTCGAACGAGGTTGGCCAGCGAAAGTCGCTAAGGATGGGCCGAAGGTGTAAGGATGCAAGGGTGAGCTTGGGAAGTCGCTACGGATGCAAAATGGCAAAGGATGCAAGAGGAACCTTGGAAAGTCGCTCGTCCTGACTATACGGGTTGACTGCAACTCACGTCCTGAGGATGATCCAACTCCTCGTCGATCGGGAAGCCCGCCCCCCCCCCCTTCCGGAGCGCGCCGTCGCCCCCCTCCCCCCCCCTGGAACGCCCGAGGTGGGTATGGAACAAATTGATACACTCCTTCTTAAACTTGGAAGATCTGTTGTTACGCTTGGACGCCCGAGATGAGTATGAGAAAATGGGTACACTCCTGCTTAGAATTCAGAGAATTCTGTGCCGAGAGAAAATTGCCTTCACTCGAAGCGATTTCTTTAAAACAGCAGTCCAGGTTAAGCGAAACGAGAGTTCTACGATTAACGAAGCTCAAAGAAAACGCCCAGGGTCCCGCCCAGATGCCGCATTTCTCCAGCGAGATCAGCAGTCCAACAGAGGCTTCTGATGGGTGTAAGATGCCCAACAGCAGATGCTGCCCCAAACCGACATCGGCCGCTGCTGGACAGGCGGCCTTCCTCCAGTCTCGAACGGGCAACGCCTGCGGCGACACCGACAGCGCATCCGGTTTTACATGGACAGGACCTGCTGTCGGTCTCGTACCTGTTCCGATCGCACCGACCCCCCCCCAACTGGTCGGCGAGTGGGGCCATCCTCAGCAGCGCCGGCAGCGACAAGCGTCCGACGCGCACCGCCGTGAGGTCCTCCGGGCGGGCGGCGGGTCTGCGGCAGGGCAGATCTGCGGCGCAGTCCTCGGGCGCAGCTGGCGTCGGGAGCGCCACGCGCTGGAGCAAGAGGAGGGTGCAGAGAAGTTCGAGGTTCGAGGATCGACACTCGGAGGTCAAGGGCCTGGGGCGTTCTGCTCAACAGTGTGCAGCGTTGGCTGCGACAAGCGTCCGACGAGCACCGCCGTGAGGTCCTCTGGACGGGTCCTGTGGCGCAACTGGCGTGGGGAGCGCCACTCGCTTTAACAGGCGGAGGTCGCGGAGAGGTTCGAGGATCAACGCTCGAAGATCGAGGCTCTGAATCGTATTTCTTAATCGTGTGCAGGGCAGGCTGCGACACGCGTCCGACGCGCACCGCCGTGGGGTCCTCCGCAGGAATCGATGGATCTGCGGCAGAGCAGGTCTGCTGTGAAGCCGTCGAGCGCGCCGCGTGCAGTAGGCTCATACGACAAGAAGTCTTGTGACCAATCATATTTGGGAACGCTTTCGTCGATCTTCGAGGGTCCTACCTTGCCCCAGAGCCTCCGTGAATCATTGGGGCCATCCGGTGATTATAAAGTCGCGTGGAAACCTGATATAACTGATTGACTATCTTATGCGCCTGCTAAACAGTCGCACCTAGGCCAGAAAAACCATCCCTCAAGAACCTGAGTCTCTCCGTCGGCGAAAACAGACAGAACATCCGAGGGTTCCCTTCCCAGGATGCACGAGAATATCCAACAAAAATGGAACACATTAGGGTCACCTCCCCGAACCGACCTCGATCTGATACCTGGGCCCAACTGTATCGCATGCACCTGCTACACTTCAACATGAGGAGAATGCGGAGAGGTTCGAGGATCGACGTTCGATGATCAATGTTGCTGGGCGTTTGTGGACGCTTGCCTGCGAGAAGCTTCCCGTCGGCGTGGCGTGGCTCCCGTCGAGGCTCTTGTCAAAGCTCGCTCGTGCTCGAGACTTTCTGGGGAGGGAAGGGTGGGCGATGTTTGAGGGGAGGGGGGCGAGGTTCTGGGAGGTTCTTGGGGGGGTCCAAAAGACAGAGCCAGCAACGAGACACCAGATCTCGCGATGTGGTGGCTACTTTTCAGGCCAAGACCTTCTGCGTGTGCCGAGCCCGAGGCCAAAGTGCCAACGCCGGAGTCATGCCAGGGGTGCACTATCTCAGACCCTCGAAGGCGCGCTCGTCTCCGCCAATGTGGCCGGCCGCTCGCACGGAGTGCTCCTATAGAAGCAACGGGTGACGGCCGGTGCGGGGAGGCCACATCCCCAAGCAGTCCCAGCACGCCAGTCAGTGCTAGGGGGATCCCTGTGGGCCTGCACCAAAGGCCTTTCTGGCGAAGGGCCCTCGACCACACGCGCAGCCGATGTTCGAGGCCTCCTAACTGTGGTCGGATTAGAAGTGGCCAGAGGATCGCGCCGCATCGCCAATACATCGGCGACGTCGCCAGTGTATCGGCGACGCCGGCGCGGAGAAAATCGGGCTCCACATCGAGCCGCATCGCCGATGCGTCGTCGATGCGGCGCGATCCTCTGACCCCATCTACTCGGACCCCATCCAGGAGGCCTAGAAATGTGGGGCCTGAAACTCTCGACACATCTCTGGGCCCTAGCTTGCGCAGCTTGAGCTCTGGCTGTCCTGAACACGTGGTGCACGCACGAGAAAGGGCCCGCCGGCGGCACCGCCCAGACGCCGAGCCGGAAGCCCCGGAGCAGCAGCTGCGACTGTTGCCCGCGACACCTCAAAAGGTCTGCGCCTTCACGGATGGAGGGCGCGTGGTTTTCCAACTGTGGCTTTCGACGTAGCGCCGCGCACATGCGTTTTAAATGGTTGCAACACTTGCAACGATGGAGCGCAACCCGTTTTCAAGATGTGGCTATCGCCGAAGCGTCGTGCGCATTCGTCTTACTATGTTGCTGCAGTTTCAAAGATGAATGGCGGATCCTTTCCAACATTTGGCTCTCGCCTCAGCGCCGTACGCATTCGTCGTAAAATGTACACCAGCTTCAAGGGTGGAGGGCAGCTCCTTTTCAACATGAGGATCTCGCCTCAGCGCCGCGTACATTCGTATTTCAATGATGCAACCGTTTCAGATCTTCGTATTGTGGTTTGGCACGCATTCGGATTGTCAGGCCGCACCAGTCACGTTGATTCGCGGTGTTGAATTCCAAGGAATGGTGTTCGGGCGCGATTGAAGATTATCAGGCCGCACTAGTCACGTTGACTCGCGGCCAAGTTTCAAGAATGGCGTCTTGGCACGATTGAAGGTTCTCAGACAGTTGTCTTCCGATGGTGCACTTCCCACAATGAAAACAAACGGTTGTAGGAACACATGAACAGGAAGCTTGGAGCGATGCTTGCTGCAACACTTTTGATGCCCTCGTCCTCCTCCCGCCTGATGCAACCGTTTCAGATCTTCGTATTGTGGTTTGGCACGCATTCGGATTGTCAGGCCGCACCAGTCACGTTGATTCGCGGTGTTGAATTCCAAGGAATGGTGTTCGGGCGCGATTGAAGATTATCAGGCCGCACTAGTCACGTTGACTCGCGGCGATCAAGTTTCAAGAATGGCGTCTTGGCACGATTGAAGGTTCTCAGACAGTTGTCTTCCGATGGTGCACTTCCCACAATGAAAACAAACGGTTGTAGGAACACATGAACAGGAAGCTTGGAGCGATGCTTGCTGCAACACTTTTGATGCCCTCGTCCTCCTCCCGCCTCCCGCCTCCCTCTTCCCTCCTCGCTCCTCCTCCACATCCGCCTCCTCCTCTTCCTCATCCTGCTCAATTCCCTCTTCGTCCTCCTCTTCCTCCCTCCTCCCCTGCTCATCATCCTCCATCCTCCTCCTCCTCGTCGTCATCCTCCTCGTCGTCCTGCTCCTCGTCGTCCTCCTCGTCGTCGTCGTCGTCCTCCTCCTCCTCCTCCCCCTCCTCCTCCTCCTCCTCCTCCTCCTCCTCCTCCTCCTCCTCCTCCTCCTCCTCCTCCCCTGCTCCCTGCAATTTCCCCACCCTCCTTCCCTCCTCTGCCCAATTTCCTCTTCCTCCTCCTCCTCCCCCCTCCTCCTCCTCCGCCCCTGCTCCCTCCATCCTCCTCTCCCCCCCTCCTCTGCCCAGCCCCTGCTCCGTCCATCCTCCTCCCCTCCCTCCCTCGGGCCACCCAGAAACAGCTTGGCCACGCAGACCGCGGCGCTCAGGACACTCCGGGACACTCGGGTCGCCCAAGAGGCTTCCAGGATGGGTTCCCCCGGCGCGGTGCTGGCGCTGCTGGCGGCGCTTGCGCCGGCGCGCCCCTGCCGCCGCCCGCGGGCCCCCAGCCGTGCCCGCGCGCGGGGGTCCGCGAGGCCCGCGCGGGGGTCGTAGCTCGTCACCAGCCGCCTCCGGGAGCAGGGGTTCCGTGAGCTGGGGGGTCCACGACACCGTTTCCTCCGCCTCCTCCTCCGCGTCCTCGTGCTCCTCTCCTCTTCCTCCTCCTCCTCCTCCCTTCAACCGCGACCCCGGCACCAATCCCTCTGTATGATCGGTGGCCACCAGGGTCAGGCGTGTGACGGCGCGGTTAACGTCAGCACTGTACACCCCCACGGCCTGCGGGCAACGGCCCCTGACCCAAGCCGGGGGGGGGGGCAAGGAAAATTCAGGACACGGCTGAGCGGCCTCGCGCCCCCATCGGGGCCAAATCGGAGAACCACGATGCACTCTTATTCAGCCGATCCGCGGCCCTCCCCGGCGAAGGGAGGCCAGGCCATGAGAGCCCAGGCGGCCCAAAGCAACGGAACCAGAGGGCGGCGGCAAGCGCGAAAGCGCCAGGAGCGACTGAACGATCACAAAAACAAAAAAACACAATCCGTCGTAACAGCTCTGGGGCTGGCCAGCGGGCCGCAAGAGGAGGGAGGAGGAGGAGGAGGGGGAGGGGAGTAAGCCATCACGGCTACGGAATCAAACACAGAGCCAACATGGATACGGCGAAAAGCATCAAGCCGATTCTGCTGCCAATAACAGCTCCGCGTTGCGCGTCTGCAGCAGCGCAGAGAGCGACTGCCAGGCCGAGCCCAGGACCCGAGACCGCTCGACTGGGTCCTCCGGCGCGCACGCGCGGAGAAGGGCCACGGCGTCGTCCCCCGGTCGGCCCAAAGCCTCGATGGCAAACGGCACGAGGTCTGGCCCTGGGTACCGGAGGCGCTTGCCGTCCTCGGCCCGCGCGGCTGCCGCGCCATCCCGCGCTGCTCGCGCACGGAGGAGCTCGGGGCAGGTGGAAGAAGCAGCGGGGACGCAGACGTCGACGTATGCACGTTGGGCGTTTTGGTCATTAAAAACAACGTCCAAGCGCGCGCGCTCAGTCTGCTCCTCCCCGTCCACCTCCACCACTCGGTCCCACTTCGGCACGAACTGCTCGGTGAGCACTGGGGCGCCCGTGACGCCGGCGATCCAGGCAGCCAACCAATCACGGATGCTGTCATGTCTCCGGACAACTCCGCCACCGACTGCGCACGTCAGAGCGTGGTGCCCCCGGCCGTCCACGGCGCAATTGCACCTGTGCCCCAACTGCGAAGAGCGGTGCCCGCAAGTGCTAGCGGGTGGGCGAGCGCCCAGTGCTCCCGGGTGCGGAAGCTGCAGCCGCAGGCGCACGGCCACCATGAAGTGTTCATCTGGTAGAAGGGGGCTCTTCTCGGCGGGCGGGAGCAGGAAAACGCCGCCCTTGTCGCCCGCGGAACGGAGGTCGGCGCGACCAGAGACCTCGAGGTCGCGCAGCAATGTCTTCCGGCACTCCGCACTGATATGCTTCATCAGCGCCTTCTGCTGCTTCACGCGGCTGGCAACAAAGCAAGCTGCCCAGTCCGCCTGGTAGTTGCGGTACCCCAGCCGGCGGAGCTCGTCTCCCGCGACCGTCAGGGTAGCCTCCGTGCGCGGCGCCCCAGCGAGGAGGGCGTCGGCCGAGTGTGACCCCCGCGCCGCGGCGACGTCTGAGAGGCACTGTTGCCAGGAGGCAATATACGCCGCACTCCTCGTCAAACGAGCTGACTGCAGCCCCAAGCCTCCGTCCCGGCACGGCAACCACAGCAGCCGTTGCTGTTGCAGGGTGAGCTGGGCGCCCAGAAGCTGCTCCAGGAAGGCAACCACTCGGCCGTCGTACTCTTCGCACCACTCCTCGTTCGCAAAGCACCCTCTGAGCAGGTGGTTGTTGGCCCCGCCGACGAAGGTGCGGAGCAACGTGAAAGCGGTCTGAACGCGCAGCCCCGCGGCTAGCAGTGCTCGCGTCCTCCCCAAGAACACGTCCAAGGCCTCCAGCGACGCCTGGAAACGGCTGTCTGGCACAAGAGGGGCCCCGAGGCGATGCTGGTCGTCTTCGTCGAGAGCCGCTGTGGTGAAGCGCATGGCGTTTCCGAGGCATCGCAGCTCGTTAACCCTCTGGATATCGACCTGCGCCGGCATCGGTGCAGCCGGGCTGGGCACCCACAGTTTGAACTTGGCAAGCTGGAGCTCCAAACCGATGCCCTGCAGTGCCTCCCTCGTGACAGTGACGGCTTCCGCGGCGAAGCGAGAATCGATGACGACAAAAACATCGTCCAGGTAGGCATGCACCCGCGCCTGCGGATCTACAGAACGAAGCCGCTGATCGATAGTCGCCATTGCCGGGGCCAGCGCCGCGCAGAACAATCCCGGGCTCAAAGGGCAGCCTTGGTCAACTCCCCTGGCGGACTGAACTGGCCAAGCCTTTCCGGAAGAATCCCAAAACCAATGCGTAGATGAACCACTGTACCACGCATCAGCTATGCGACCCAGGAGCGTTCCTGCACAAGCTGTCCGTATTGCCGGCCGCGTAATCATGTTGAATGCATTTTTACAATCAAAAGATAAGAACGCTGCAGCAGGGCGCTCTTCAGCTGACGCCACGAGGATTTTGTGCATGACCTCCACTCCAGCCGGCCTGGATCTGCCATATTGGTGTGGCCCCCCCAGCTCGCGGAGTGCGTCAGCCTCCACTTTGCACACCGCCCGGGCGATGATGCGCCGCAGAATGCTGCCACAGGATAGCGGCCTGACGCCTCCCTCAGCTTTCTTCAGAGCCATCAAACGGCCACCAAGATGAGCCTGGAGAATGTCCTCCGGCACCTCTCCGAACAAAAGACTGGTGAGGACGACGCCGGCTGCCTGCAAGCCTTCGGGGTGATGTCGCAACGTCCCCCAATGCTCGTACCTGGACCCTGACGGCCCCGCCCCAGCAAGCCGCGGAAAGCGAGAAATGCGTGCAGCGATTTCCTTTTCAATGGCGGATCTCTGCTGCGCGTCCGGCGCTTCCACCTCCATGCCCGCAGGCGGGGCCATCGCCAGTCTGGAAACATCAGGGTCGAACAGCGCCTTGAGCTTCTCGGCGGTGCCTGGGCGACCCTCCATGTCCGACTTCCCGGATAGGGCGGCCGTGGCTTTCGACACCTCGCCGGCCAGCAGCAGCGACTCGATCCTACGGACCTCTGCGTCTGTGGTGCCCGTGGACGTGGAATACCTGGCCTCTCGACCACATTGCCGTGCCAAGCTCCAGAGTTGCTGCCAAGAGCCCCTCCAAAACAAGTGCAAACGATGCGAAATGATGTGGTCAACCTTTTTCTGTTTCGCCCCCTTGCGCGTGGAAGTTCGAGCAAAAAGTAGGCGGTCCATGTAATCCAGAAGCTTCCACAAACGAGCAGCCTCCACATTTCATGGCTCACACTGCTGTGGCGCCACCAACACTGCCGCCCGGGCCTCGGCGCAGGCGTGGAGAAGAGGCTCCGGGATGTTGGCAATCGTAGGGACCCACTCCAGATCTCTGGCCGCCACGTGATCCCACCAATCCAGATGTCGCAAAGCGCCGTCCTCAAACGCGCCATCAGGATCATCCGCCTCTGGGACCGGAGGCGGGTCGGCAGGCTCAGGCTCCTCGGGTTGCACGCGGTGTCGACGCCTGCGTTTGCTTGCCACGTAGGCCTCCCGGGACATCCCCTCCCCGTCGGCGAAGGCGATGATCTGTGCCCGCGCCTTTTCCCCGACCTCCGAAACCCCCTCGATGTCCTCCAATGGTCCTAATCCTCCTGGGATGCAGGCGGGGTGGAAGTGTTTGCCTTGCCGAAGGTCCGAATGCCGTGACCGAACCCGAGCGTCGCCAGGCTCGAAAGGACGATGGCATGACCTGCACGCAGCTGTCTGCCTCCGAGCCGGCTGCTCGGAGACCGCCCAATCAGCGCACGCCTGGCCAGCTGGCCCTGGATGGGAGGCTTCCCCGATGCGTTGTCCCCGCAAGCCGTAGCGTGCCGAAGTACGCCTGCTCCTGAATGTGGATGGGGATGCCGATGGGAGAGCCTGCACGACCGCAGGCCACCGGAAGCCGATCAGGGGGTCCCACACGACGTCGTTCGCAGCGTTGTGGAACTCCTGCTCGTACGCTCGCCTCCGGCGGGCTGCAGCGCGGGCCCGCTCTGCTGCCGCCCGGGCGGTTCGCGAGAGGCGAGGCGGCGGCACCGGGTTCACAGAGACTGCCGCGGTCGCTGATACCCCTGCCGACTTTCCGAACACAGCAGTCGCAAAGATGATCCAAGGCCAAACGATGCAATGGAAAGCTGAATGATGAGAGAAAGAAAACATCGACAAATGTTGGACGCAGATTTTGGATGGTGGGCGGGAGGATTCGGTCTTGAGCCACTCCTCCTCCTCCTCCTCCTCCTCCTCCTCCTCCTCCTCCTCCTCCTCCTCCTCCTCCTCCTCTTCCTCCTCCCCCATCATCTTTCCTTATAAATAACTGTTCCCTGTCGCACCCCCAGACGTGTCAGTAGGGGGGCGATTCGCCCGAGCCTTCCTCGCCTTTAAAGATCCTGAAGCTTAAAATCTGCAGCAGCTCAAAGGATGAAGGGCGACCGCATCGCCGCGCACATTCTTCTCCAAAGTTTGCAACAGCTTCACGGACGCAAGGCGCGTGATATTCAAACTGTGGCTCTGGCTGCAGCGCCGCGGAAATTCGCCTGAGGTCGCAAGAGCTTCACGGGTGGAGGGCGGGCCGTTTTCAAAATGTGGCTCGCACCTTAGCGTCGCGCACATTCGTCTTGAAAGGTTGCAGCAGCTTCACGGGTTCGCACGGCTAAATTCACAGGAACGGCGGTCAAGCATCATTCAGGATTATCAAGACGCGACAGTCAAGTTTATTCGCTGTGTTGAAGTCCCAGGAGCTGCGCAGTGGTGCGATGTAGAATTATCAGGGTGAAACAATCACATGGGCTCGTAGCGTTGAAGTCCTAGGAATGGTGCTTTGGCATGATACATAGTTCTCAAACAAAAGTCTTCCCACGGGGTACTTCCCGCATTGAACATGAATTCCTTCAGAAATCCATGTAAAGTGAGCTTGGAGGGAGGCTTTATTGCGACATGGCTGATGATGCTTATGATGATGATGATGCTGATGATGCGTCTTAGGTTTGCACTGGTCCTCCTCCCCCTCCTCCTCCTCGTCCCCCTCCTCTCCTCCCCCTCCACCTCATCCCTGCCATCGCAAGCTGGGGGGCCCCCGACTTGCCATCGCTCGAACGTCCATTCCCCATGCATGTTTCAATGTCGGGCGCTTTTTTTCGCAAGATGGTCCAACATGACCCTGGATGTTCAAAACTTTCGGGTGCTGGCCTAGCTGAGAACCGTGCACTCGTCCGAACGATGCCAAGACGAAGCGGTGCAGTGACAGACCTCGCGGTGCGGTGACACACAGGGCAAGGGCTCCTTGAGCTGGGGGCCCGACAAGGTGCGGTGGTTCTTCGCCGCCTTCGGGCTCCCTGGGCCCTCCTCTGGCCCCCTGGGGATCGTCAGGAGACGAGTCGGAAGTGGTGCGGTAACAGACCTCGCGGTGTGGTGGCAAACGGGCAGGGGCGGCTCTTCAGGTGGATCCGTGGCGGGGGCACTGGACGCCGCGTTCGTGCACGACCCGTCCGTCGCCAGTGGGAGGCATGCTGCGCACGACACGCCCTGGGCCACCGACCTCGTGGCAGGCATCTTGCGGCGCATGCCGAAGAGGAAAAAGCCTGGGCTCGACGGGTGGACCGTGAGCCTCCTGGAGGAGGTGGAGGCCACTGGCGCATGGCCCAACGAGCTCGCTGAGCCAGAGGGCCTCCTGCTCCTCAAGCCCGACGGCGGAGCAGGGCCACTTGACTGGCGCCCGATTTGGCTGCTGCCCATAGTGTACCGCCTGTGGGCCGTGGGGCTCGCGCGGTTGTTCGCGCAGTGGCGACTGAGCTGGGATGGCGCCGCCGCGTGGCGCGGCTCGGAGGAGCTGGCCTGGGAGCTGGCCTTGGAACTCGAGGCAGCGGAGGCCCTGGCTGAGAGCATCGCCGGCGCCGCCCTGGATTGGCGAAAAGCTTATGACCACGTCGATCTCCATTCCCTGCCGTCCGTCCTGGGGCGGGCGGAAGTGGCGAGGTGGGTAGTTGCGCCAGCTATGGCGGCGTACACCGCACAGCGGCGGGTCCGGATCGACATGGCCATCGGTGATCCTTGGGCGCCGTCCAGTGGCATGCTGCCCGGGTGCTCTTTGGCCGTTTTCTTCCTGAGAGTGCTCACGCGGCCCTGGCAGCGTCGAGCTGGGGCACTCGACGACCGCCTCCAGCAGAGGGTGTACGTTGACGACTTCACTCTTTGGGTCTGCGGGCCGGGCCATGAGGCGGCTGAGGTCGGCGAAGCTGTGCGTGAGGCGCTTCGGCTGACGTCGCTGTCTGAGACGGCCATGGACTGGCGCCCGAACAGGGAGAAGAGCCGGCAATTCGCGAATTCAGCCAGTCTCCGCCGTTGGCTCCGCTCGCAGACCCTGGGGGTCGCGGCCGGCTGCGGCATTCGCGACCTTGGCGTGGTGTCCACCGCAGGGCCGGCACGTCGCTGCGCGGTCAGTGGCGCGCGCGCTCGGGCAGCGGCGGGGCGCTTCGCCCGTATCGCTCGACGGCTGGTGGGCTTCTGGGAGAGATGCCTCCTCGGCGCGGCGGCGGGCACGTCCGCAGGCATGTACGGCGCCTGATGGGGCGGGGGAGGTGGGGGCACGCTGGGCGCGCGCTGGCTTGTGGAGTGGGTGGGTGATGGAGGGGGTGCCGCGCCGAAATAAAGTGGTCGGAGCTCTAGACACCCTGTGCCAGAGAATAATGGAGAATCTCATCTTCCGCTGCGGCGAACTGACACCAACGGTACCTCTTAGTGGGTTCCCGAAATCTCCTAGACGTGCACTGGCTGTTCGCGATCCCTTTTGAGGAAGGACCGACAGAGACAGAAAATTCGAAACTGGGGCGCACGAGCGCCTGAACGGCATCACGACCAGATCCACTTGGGGATCGGCGATGGCGGGATGACCGTGCCGAAGCCTATTCTTGATTTCAGAGTGGGCCGAAATTTTACTCAGGCAAGAAAACATCAACACGACGTTGGAGGGGTGGCTTATCAGTAGGAATGTTTGGGGGGCATTCAGGGCTTGACAAATGCGACGCGTCTGGATGAGACAAGACTCCATGCACCAAGGACAGCATGGGTGCGCAATCTGGGCATCATCGCTGGTCCCGACTTCGTCGAGGCAAGTGGTCAACTCGTGAAAGGACTTACTGTGGGAAGCACGCCTGCGCTGGGCAGCCTGACTCGAACGCGACAACTGTCTTGCCTGCGCGGGGAGGCCGATATGCTTGAGAGCCTTCAAAGGTTTGCAGGAGAGAGCATTCCGAGGGGCGGCAACCAGGGCTTGCAGGGCTTCACGCTCCACCCGAAGGGCCTCGGGGGTCGGGGAATAAGACTGCGCCAAGCGGCATAGGGCGCTGAAGCAGAACGTGCCGCAGCGAACAATCATGCGAATCAGGCCGAGGTTCAACCGGTTTTAAACTTGGGTTCGCCCAAGGCACTTCCTGTCCACCTCGTTCCAAGCAGCATCTCTCTCCCCAGGGCCCAGGGAGATCCTGGGGTTCTTGATGTACTTATCAAGTTTGAAACGATCGGTTTGCATGCCAGCACCCCAACGTTCACGAAGGAAAACGCATGGGCCAGGTGCTGCCAGGGAACGTATTACAATCTTGGCGATGCCAAACATACTGTAAAACAAGCAACCCAGCCTGCGACGATCCATGCCGTCAGCATAGCACGCAGAGCTTCTACGCATTGGATGTGCCCATGCCGAAGTGGTCGGCAAAAACAATGATGGTGGCCAGCTGCCTGGGAACTCTGGTGAGAAAATGCCTGATGATCGGGTCGGATGCCAAGGCGAAGATGCTGCCAAACTTGGGGCGCCCTTGTTTGATTGCTCGGAGAAGCCAAAATCCATGATCCCTGGAGCCCGCGAAATTGATGGAGACCCAGACCTTGCTATACAAAGTCTTGATGGCTGAGATGACGCTGGCAAACAGGGCCACGGCCACTAGGGCAAACCAAATACAATCGCGGAGCAGACTCGGGAAGGCGGCGCGAACGTCGAAGCGACAGAAACCTGCGCGCTGGACACCCAATTGACAGGGCCAAGAGAACGGCCTCGGACGAAACCTCGCTGGACTTCGACAGAGGACATCTCGCACAGCCGGGCAAGCGGATCATTGATCGAAAGGCTGCTGACAGTCCTGTTATCGGTGCTAGATGACGAAATCGGTCGCGCCGCATTTAGCTCTCTGAAAATGCCCTCGGAGGCGCTGTCGGCCGCGGAGGAGCCCGTGGCCAAGGAAAAACGCACAACACGACATTTGAGCACTCGCTTAGGTACTGGTCCTCACATTTCCCTCCATAGATGGTGCGGAGCACTTCTCGAAGGCCTCGTCCCCGACACGAGCCCAAGCGGAGTGCGGAATCCCGCCGGGCCCAGGGGCGCTGTCCCTACGCCGCCGAATGACGTCGGCACAAGTGTCAAACTCCAGCTGCCAGTGGATGCGTTTTGGGCACTTCTTTATGCGAGGCGCGATAATCTGGCGCGCGCGTTCGCGGCAAGAGCCTCCGCTGCGAACCGCGCCCCAGCGCCTGGCAAGCTCTTTCGCCGCCGAATCGGGATCTGTGGTGCGGCGGCCAGCGGGGTCCGCCACCCCGAGCAGAATAACAGTGCGCCGAGCGCTCCCCCGTGCTGTCTGGTACGAGAGGAAGCGAGCTTGCGATTCAGTTTTGCATTGCGGGCGGATGGCGTCCTGCTCGAGATCGCTGAGTCGCCTTCGGATGTGCTCCTGGGAGAGCGAAGCGAGATGCCGATGGAAATCCGATTGCCGAGCACAGTTCCCCCGAATCGTAGTCGACAAAATCACGCAGATTGGGATGAGCAGTCACGGCGCGGCGGAGGAGATGCAGGCCACCTGCGTCGGCTGCACGCATCACTGACAGGGTCCGCGGGGGGTTCTCCGCAGGCAACGTCGCCTGGCGGTGCTTAAGACGCGCGAGCAGTCGAGCAGCTGCTGCTCGGAGGAGGTTTGTGCGCTCGGCAAGAGCAACAACTGGATCGGGACTGAAGCGTCCAACTTCCTTCAGCATACTCTGGGCACACTCGGGAAAGTCAGGACGTTTGGGAACCCACGATTGAATGCGCGGCGGCCCCGAGGACCTCTGGAGACCAGAGAGCACCAGAAACAGGAGGACGTGGTCGGACGCGAACTCGATGTCCAGGACATCGCTATGCGCCGAAAAATCCGGTTTCAAATCAAGAAGCGGGCCCGGGATTATGTTGGTATACGTCCTGTCCAGCCGCCCAGCCGACGGGGCCCTCTCCCCACCCTCCATGAGCACACGATGTGTTGGCGCAGGCTGAACGACCTCGATGAGATAATGAACGATGGTGTTGGAAAACCATCCGAAACGATGCGTCGGGCAATGCAGGTGCAATCGCGCCGCTGGCTGGCCTCGCCGTCCGCAAGGGAATTACAGACGCCCAGCCAAACGAAGGTGGCCTTCGTGGCCGGGTGCACGGTTGAACGAACTTGCCTAAGGACCAGCTTTCTGGCTGCAATGGAGAGCGAGGAGTCGAGGTGGAGGCTGAGGACCTGCAGGGTGCCCCTTGGCCCGTGGAGCGCGACCTCGAGAAGAC
Organism: Prorocentrum cordatum; assembly: GCA_963575745.1. Classification (NCBI taxonomy): domain Eukaryota; class Dinophyceae; order Prorocentrales; family Prorocentraceae; genus Prorocentrum; species Prorocentrum cordatum. The sequence continues at coordinate 693,610 of CAUYUJ010014837.1, read as the reverse complement.
GCCCGGGAATGGCCCCCCGAGGAATGATGCCATCGAGGTCGTGGAGAAGACGAAGGTGGACGAGGATGCAGACGCCGCCTGCGATACATGACGCGATGAAATAACCCCAGGCACGAGACCCAAATGCTTCTTGAGAGGGATGCTTGAGCCCCCCTTCCTGCCCGTGTGTTTCTGGCAAGCATGCTATATCGTGTTTAGGCGTTCGGCAAAAACTTCGAACGCCTTCTGAACTGCGCGAACAGGTGCATGGACCGAAACGAAGAGGGCATGGCAATTCCACGTGGCGAAGCTCAAATTCTTCAAACGGAAAGCGCGCAGGCGGACCGACTCCCGCAAAGCAGGAGGTATATGCCCCAGTAGAATCACTGGAGGAGCAAGAGCCGCCCACCGCGCAGGAAGCCGCAGACGACGAGGAAGAGGCCGATGACGCCCTGGGCCGCGCGGGAAGTGCCGCCGGGGTGGTCGAAGCCGAGGAATAGCCCAAGCTAGCCCGACACGGTGCACTCGAAGCCGCCCCGGCAGTCGAGCGGTGTAGCACTCCCGTTGCAACGCTATCGTCTGGAGAGAAAACATCCACGCGCTTGGGCGCGCGACGGCTGCCGCGCCGAGTCGCGCCAATCCGATGCGGGGGGGCGTCGCCGGGCATCGCGTGCCTGCGCGGCAGCTCTGACGCCCGACTGGGCCTCGTTGAAGATATCGTTGGCCTACTCGCGGGGGACGCGGTGCGCGTTCGGGCCTCCGAAGTCGGGCTCGATGTCGAAAGACTCGTTGTGGGCGGCCGTGATCCTGAACAGGGCGGTGATGTTCTGCGCGTGCTCCTCGATGACGTACAGGCAGCCCTGCCCGTTGGGGCCCAGCTGGCAGCGCCGCGGGTTCTGCAGCTTCACGCGATTCATCTCGTCGAGCGACCTCTGCCACAGACACCCGAGGACCTCGTTCTCGGCGCGGACGGTGGGCGGCGCGTCGAGGCGGCACCAGAGGTCGACGCGCTTCTTGGTGACAGGGACATCGCAGTAGAGGTCGCGGGCGCGCGCGTGCACGACGAAATCCTTGGCCGTGGACGGCGAGGCAAACTTGATGAAATAACCCTGGTTCATATTGCAACACTTGGACGCGGCAGCAGATGAGACCGGCTGCGGGACGTTCGCAAGCACAGATTTGGCGCGCTCGGTCATGGTGGCCCCGAATACAGGGCGGCCGAAACCACCGATCCACACCTTGGAAAGGTCAGCGGGCTTCTCGTCATTGCTGGGGCTCGCGTGCACACTGGTACCGCTGGCGGTCGACCTGGACGAGGAGCCCCGCTTGGCCTCAAGCGCGCTCTCGGCAAACTTCTGGATGTCACGCTGAATCTGGCGGTTGGCTTCATCCACGCGATACTCCATCTCTTTTGTCCTCTGGACGTGCTCGGCGAGCTGGCCCTGGATCTCCTTGATGGACGCCATGCCTTTCTCGATGCTGGCGACCGTGGTTTTAGTCTTCTTGATCTCCTCTGGCACCGACGTGGTCCCGTCAAGCACTTCAGCTGACTCGTCACTGCCATCGCGGCGAAGCTTCTTGGGCTGCCTGGCCATCTGTGCGACAGGGGTGATTCGCGGAATCTCGTGGAGGGGCCCAGCCGCCTGGGCAAGCTCACTGGGCGGACGAGGAACGGCCGACTGATGGCTAAGAGGGAACTCGGGCCAGCCCCTCGGCTGCGACCAAGATGGAGCCACGGGGCAACGTTTCCAACTAGAGCCAAAATGGCTACGGAGGAGGAGGAAGAAGAGAGCGGAGAAGCGGGCCCTCTTTGCGGTAATGCCAGGGGCAAGGGAGGAAAACCAAAAACTACACATGTGCCCAACACAAATATCCCGCTTCTTTCTCAATGACCGTTCAAAAGCCCGAGGACTTGCGAGCAAGCCCGCCGCGAAAGCTCGGGGACCCGCGTCGTCCGCGTCGTGCCAATGGCACACGACGCTGGTCTACAAATCTGGAGCGCACGCGACGGCTCACTGACTGCGCTGTTCATGGAACCCCAGAGGGAACGCAACAAATTGTGTTGGCGTTGGCTTCTGCTCTGCGTGTTACCGAACGGATGTGCACAGGATGCGGGAAGGGATGGGTCTATATTTCTGCGTGATCAGTTGTATCATGTTGCCCTGTTGGTGAGTCCTGGTCAGCTTGAAAAGGGTCGTGGAGTGTTGCAGATGGAGGCGGAGAAGGGCAGGAGGAGGGGGAGAGGAAGGGACGAGGAGGGGAAGGAGAGACGGATGCGGGGAGGAGTGGGGCCGACCCCCTCCCCCCCTGTGTCGGGGTCGGTTCCCAACGTGGGCTGCAGAAGGCCTGTGTCTGCAAAGCCGTGAATGGAGAGAGAAAGAGAGAGATGGGATGCAATCGCATCGCTGGCGCACACGAAGAGAAGCCGTGTCGTAACATATCTAAGGATGCGTGCTTCGACGTTCTTGACCTTCACAGATCGAACTGGAACTCCAAACGGCCTCCACGGCCGTCGGCGACAAACATACCACCGTGAGGCAAATGCTATCAGGCAAGTTTCTTATTTGATGTGCCTGCTGTGCCGGTCGCTTATCCTTGTCAGAGTGAGGGGGCCGAACGGTCGTTCACTGTCCTCGGGTGCGTGCCTAAAGTGGGGTTCCGCGGTGCAGATTGTTGTTGTTGCCGCTGCTGTTGTTGTTGTTGCTGCTGCTGCTGCTGCTGTTATTGTTGTTGTGGTTGGTGTTGTTGTTGTTGTTGTGGTGCTTGGTGTTGTTGTTGGCGTTGATGTTGTTATTGTGATCGTTGTTGTTATTGGGTTATTACTTCTAAGGGATAATTATTGTTGGTCCACCCCGGGGCACATTGTGGTTGTTCGCTTGAAGTGCCCTTCCCATGGCTCGCACCCTGTTTTTTACATGGGGAAGTCTTGAGTCTCACAATTGTGTTGTTGGCCTCCAGTTCACAAGAACAACAACAACAACAACCATAACAACAACAACGGTTCCCGCCTGATACTTCCTCACAATGTATTCCCAAATCGCGCTCTGGCGCGGGACTTTCGCACTATACATATATATTTGTATATATATATATATATACACATGTGTGTGTGTGTGTGTGTGCAAGAATCGCGCTCTCGGGGATTTCCTCGCAATTTATTCAAACGCCGCGCCCCACACTCAGAAATCAGGCTGTCGCTGTGGACTTCCTCACGATGTATGTAGGAATCGCGCTATCGCTGGAGACTTCCTCGCGATTCATGCAAGACGCACGCTTCAGCAACCCGCCTGCTCGACCTGGCCGCCTGGGCCCGCCTTCCCGACCCGCCCGTTAGGGTCTATCCGCCCGATCTGCCCGTCTGGTTCTGCCACGAGCTTTGTGCTCCTAGCCCCCCTCCTGCTACTCTCTCTCGTGCTCCATCTTCCTCATTCCCCCTTGCCCCTTCCTTCCATCCATCCTCTCTTCCCCTGCCTTAGGGGCTGCACGAGATACACGTTGCAGGTGAGAAAGATATATACCCCAAGGGGGTACGATCGAAGACGAAGAGAGCGGGTATCGAGGGTTCGGGATAGACGTAATGAATGGCACGCGATTCGAAAAGAACGAACACTATTAAACTTATTGTTTGTTGGTTGACGTCCCACCCGCGACCCGGCCCGCGACCAACCCACGACCCACCCGCGACCCACCCGCGACCGACCTACGAACCACCTACGACCCACCCGCGACCCACCCCACGACTCACCCGCGACCACTCTGCGATCCACCCGCGACCCACCAGCGACCCGCCCCCGACCCACCCCCGACCCACCAACGACCCACACGCGACCCCCCCCTGCGACCCACCCCACGACCCACCCGCGACCCACCCACCCACTTGCTTTGACGAAACATTCGGAGCCTGCGGCAGGCTTACTGTAATATCATTTGTTGAAAAAGCGGGCACCTGCGGCGGGCTCCTTCAGAGCCTCGCAAACTTCCGACGACCCCGCCGCCCCCTCACTCTCATCCGCAACTGCGGGGTACTACAGTTAGCCTTGGTTTCCTCGAAGCTGGAAGGAAGGACAATAGTGACCAAAACCAAGACTGAACGCGGAATCGTCGGTGTCGATCTTGGTCGTCGCCCATCGTGGTCACTGTCAATTCGTGGATAATCCTCGCGAATCGTCGACGGCATGGACCATGACCAAGATCAGCATCGACAAGATCCCGCGACATCTTGGTAGCCCCGAGCAGCCCCTATTCGGGGAAGCCAAAAGGTACCGATGCCGCTACTCCCTGGACCTCTCCCCGGGCGCGGTCTAACCAGACTTTCGAAGCGAATCCGTCGGTGGCGACGAGGGCTTCCCAGGAGGCCACTAAAACGCGAAAACAAGTCCACTTCCTCCTCTGACTTTCGTGACCCTCCTTGGCACTGCCCGATTGCCCCTTCCGCAGCAGCTTGCGGGGCCGGGCCCGCCCTGGGTACTGGTCGAGCTGCGTCTCCCACGTGGCGGGCAGCGATATCCTCGCCCACTGGCCGCCGGCCCCTCCTCCCGCGCACCCTTCGCGGCCTCCTACCGGTCGGGGGCGTCCAAGACGGGGCATCCAAGAGAGAGGCTCGCAAGTCATGGCCCGAGGCAAATGCGAAGCCAAAGGGGGACCCAGGGACGTGCTGGGAACGATGAGATCCGGGGAGATATCATTACCCCTGCCATGACATACCCCCCCCTTCATCATGCCCCTCCTGGCCGCCCCCAAACCTGCCCTTCCGTGTGGCTCGTTCCCGGAACCCTGAACTGCGTCTTCATTTCCTGGAGGGCGCATCTCATACTTCCGCCAGTTTCCGCTGGCCTGCCGCTGGCGAAGGCGCCCTCGCTTTACTTCCGACGCTCCTGCCTTCCAAACACCTCAGGGCTCTCTAAGAGGGCCCCTCCTTTCTAAGAATCACCCGCCTTCCTAGAAGGCTTCCTCATCCGCGCCTCCCCTCCCGTCGTCACTAAGGGTCTGGGACTTCAAGCCGGTCAAGCGGCCCATACCTCAGACGGAGTAGAAGGCAGAGAGGGGGGAGCCGATCGAGATTTTCGGGGGGCCCTGTAAGCTTGTGGGGAGGAGCAGCGGGGCCGATCCTCAGAGGTCCATCCCGTGACCACGTTGGGGTCCCCCTCCCCCTCTCCTCTCTCCCCCCCGCTTCTTTCCCCCCTGCCTCCACTCCCTCCTCCCTCCTCCCTCCCCTCTCCTCCGTTCCCTCGTCCCTCCCGCCGCTCTGCCCCTCCCGCCCTCCCTACACCACTTCACAATTACTCAATATGAAAATACTCTCCCTCTTCCCCTGATGGCGTCCGGGTGATGGCCGCGCACCCTCCGCGTACTGTTTTTTACACACAGGATGCCCGGGAAATCCCGGGAAACGACTCTCGCTGAGGCGCCGGCGTCATTTTTTCCCAAAATGCTGCTCTCGTTGAGGCGCCGGCCTCATTTCTGCTCCCGAATCGTTCCGAATCGTGCTCCCGCTGCAGCGTGGGCCTCATTTTCGGATCGGTGTTTGGCCTCCGTCGTTCAGGATGGCGTTCTCGCCCCAGCGCGGGCCTTTTTCTCGCGCGCCCATCCGCCCGCCACCACCGCGCCGCACCGCCACCACCACCACCACCACCACCACCACCACCACCACCACCACCACAACCACCACCAGCACCAGCACCAGTACCAACACCACCACCACCAGCACCACCAGCACCACCACACCACCACACCACCACCACCACCACCCACCAACAACAACAACAACAACAACAACAATTACTAGCACGTGGGGACACTCCGTTCTCACCAGTGCCAGGGTTTTCATAGGAGGCGGGCAATACCCCCACTTTGTGGGGGGGCCGGTTCAAGCTCTACCAAATTTCCAAACGACTCTTCGCCACCACCCACACCCAGCTTCCCGCCCTATGACGTTCGGACACTTCACTTCGTGGCATGCGGACGACCGTGGCTACTATTCAGGGCCCCGCGGCCGACGACGACGGCGTGCGCGCGCGAAGAAAAAACGAATGTGTCCCGCATGGTATTATTTGACAGGGATGATGGCCCTGGCAGGTGCGCAACCGTTGTTGCAGAAGTTCGAAAAAGTTGCTAGCAAAAGCCCGTTTGACAGAAATGTTTAAAAAGTGTTGGGTTTCCTACGAATCCGCAAGAGCGCGCGGGATGAAATTTTGACATTTTTTGTTTGAAAAACCATTGGTTTTTTGATGTTTTTATGTTAAAATCGCTACGAAAACTAAGGTTTTGGAAGGATTTCGTCTTGCGCGCGCGAATGTCCACTTTACCTTATTTTTTGCAAGGGATTCTTGAAGTTTGGTTATGTTAGAACAAGAAATGTCATTTTATAGTGTTTTTTGCAAGGGAAAAGCGAGGGACAACAAAACAACCGGATCTGGACCAACCCGTTTTGCCTGAGACTTCCTCACGAAAATGATGAAAATGAGGCTGCGGCCTAGGCGCGGCGGGGGGGGCGTGCACCAGGGGTCCCAACAATAATTATTCTTTAGAAGTAATAATGTTCAACAACCACGACAACCACGCACACACGCACGCACGCACGCACGTGCACCACCACCCACTACGCACGCGCGCGCGGAGCCACAGGTCCGCTACGACACGCGTCCGCGGATAGAGAAAATCAGCGCCATGGTAAGGGATGGGATAGGAGGTTAGGACGTCAGATATGACGCGAGCGCACCTAGCTTGACCCTCCCCCCCTCCCCCAAACCCCCCTTTCGTCCGTCTCTTCAATCCCTCACCGGTCTTTCCTCTGCCCGTCCTCTCTCTTCATCCTCCTCCAGCTCGTCCTCGACCTCCTCACCTCCTCCTCCGCCTGCTCCTCCTCCTCCTCCTCCTCCTCCTCCACCTCCTCCTCCTCCTCCTCCTCCTCCTCCTCCTCCTCCTCCTCCTCCTCCCCCTCCCTCGTCCTCCTCCCCCTCCCTCGTCCTCCCCCAGTCCCTCCTTCCCTTTTCTTCTCCATCGCCTCCTTCTCGTCTCCTCCGCCTCCTCCTCTTCCTTGAGCAAGCCCAGGATCCACCCAACACGGCCCACACTGGCAGCGAGACAACTTCACACTGAACCGCAAACATCGAGAAGAGACCCAGGCTCCTGAGACTGAGACTCTTAGTCCTCGTCCTCGTCCTCGTCGTCGTCCTCGCCCTCCTCCTCCTCCTCCTCCTCCTCCTCCTCCTCATCGTCTTCCGTGCCGAAATAAAGCGGTCGGGGAGGAGGGGGCGCGCTGGCTGGTGGGACTGGTGCCGAGGGGGCGCGCTGGCTGGCGGGCTGGCTGCGCTGGCTAGCGGGGGAGGGATGCGGGGGGCCAAGGGGCTGCTTCGGCATGGCTGCTTTAGAAAGTGGATGCGGAGGGGACGCGCTGGAAGATGGGGGCCTAGGGGCTGCATCGACCGGTGACTTGCCGACATAAAGCCGTCGAAGCTCTAGACACCCTGTGCAAGATAATTCGCCAGCCCAACGGGCCAGAGGCGCGCTAAGATCTCCGGTTCTTGGTTCACAGTATTTCTAGTTCGCGCGCGCGGGGCGGCCCCTGGGGGTCCCCGGACGAAAAGTACCCCGGCAAGGTCCCGGGAGAAGCCCCCAGAGCGCTCCAGGAGCGCATCAACAGGGCCCCGAGACGTCCCCGAGAGTCCCAAGAAGGGCCAAAAGAGAGTCCCAAGAAGAGCCAAGAGCGCCCAAGAGGCCCCCCAGATGGTACACCAAGGGTCCGAGATGCCACAAGATCGCTCCAAGACGCCCGAGATGGCCCCCAGACGCCCCAAGAGGCCTTCAAGAGCACTCCCAAGAGGGCCCCAAGAGGCAAAATTCATTGCTTTTCCTGAGGTGCTGGGGAGATGTTGGTGTTTCCACCTTTTCGGCTTCCCGACGCCCCAAGACGGCCCAAGAGGCCCCCAAGATCGCCCCAAGAGGCCCCAAGAGGCCCCCAAGAGGGCGCCAAGACGGCTCAAGAGGGCTCAAGAGGCCTCCAAGACGGCCCAAGAGGGCCCCTAGAGCGCCCCAAGAGCGGCCCCAGAGGGGGAGCACGAAACAACATTTCGAGCCCTCGGTCCTGAGAGGCGCCCCAAGAGGCCCCTAAGAGGCCCCAAGAGGCCCCCAAGAGCCCTCAGGAGGCACCCAAGACGCCCCCAAGAGGCCTCCGAGCGGCCCCAGGAGGCCCCCCTAATGCCCCCGCGACCAGCCTTCGAAAGAAACATCTTGTCCACAACCAAATGTGGACCCAAAATGCCTCCCATGGCACAACACGGGCTGACGGAATGAGCGAAGCGATTCAATAAAGTTCGGCGTTAAAGGGGTGGCAGCAAGCCGCTGGCACGAGAGGGTAGGATAGCAAAAGGCTGGGTAGAGAATAAGCTCACGTAGCTGGTTTTCCTGACGCCTCCTGGCGCCGGGAAGCGCCCATGTATCGAGGAATGGGCCCGGCGGCGGGGCGGAAACCAGCTGCATGCCGCAGATTTCGCACCCCCCCCCTCTTTCCCTGTCCTCCCCTTTCGTGCGGCCCGATCCTCCTCCACTTTCTCCGCCCACTGCGCGAACCGCCTCGCCTCCGCCGAGGGAGCCAGCGGACGCACGGCACGCCCCGGCCTGGATCGCCGAGGGCCCGACGACCTCTGCTGCCCCTCGGCTCGCGCTGGAGCCTCCACGATCTCTCCAGATTTCGGTGCAACGTGGAAGCGGCGACCCTGATGGGTAGGGAGCCCGCACAGGACGCACGCGCCCAACCACATACATGAACACGGCCCCCTAGTCCGCGAGACCAGCCTCGTGATACGAACATTCGCGCAATGCGTACTCTCGAAAACAACAAGGATTCATGTACGTGCGCATCCTTCTTTCTTTCGATCCCGAATAGGGTCGCCCAGACGGGGCACCAGGGCCAGAAGGGCCACCCGCAAGAGCCCGCTTCACTGCCCCCCGTGCTTGTACACTCTAAGGTGTACCGCGGCGCCCCTCAACTCGCCCGTCGGCGGAGGAGGGACACAGCGGAGGTCCCCATCGGCCTTGCCACCGGCCCTGAGCCCCTTCGGGCTTCACCCTCTCAGCTCCGAGCAGGCCCCCCCCGCAAGGATTCCTGAAGTCGCCCGTCGGCGGCACGCCCACTGGCCGAAGGGGCGGCCCGAGGAGCGTGGAAGTGGCGGCGCCCGGCGGCGCCTCCGGGGCGAATGGGAGGGCAGAAGCGGGGACGAGAGAGGGGGGAGGCCTCAACGCCCGTTCGCTGGCAGGGCGATACCATCGTGCTATCTGGAGGATCGGTGGATAACGAACGAAGGGGCTTTTTCTAGCCGCGGCGAGCCTCGGACACGAAGCGATTCCCGACCTGGATCTAATGAGCGGCCTGAACACCAGAGCACCGCCTGAGCCCAGAGTGGTCCTCATTCTCTTGCACAGCTGTGTTCTAGAGCTCCGGCGTCTTCATTTTCGACGTGGTTGTTCGTCCTCCTCCCCCCCTGGCTTCTCTGCCCCCCCCCTGCCCCCCCCCCTGGGCCGCGGAACCTTGTAATTTTCGACGTGGTCATTCGTCGTAGTCGTTCGTCCCCTCCTTGGCCTCCCTGGCGTTCCCTCCCCCGTGGGCCTGGTCATGAAGCCCCCTCTGGGCTCCCTGGCCTCCTCCCTCCTCCTGGCATCCCTGCCCCCCCCCCCCCCGACCCCCCCGGGCCACTGAACCCTTCATGTTCGTCGTGATCATTCCTCCCCTGCCCCCCAGCCGGGCCCCAGCCCCCCTCGGAGGCCAGGGGGGGATGACGAATGGCCACGACGAAAAATAAAGGGATCCGCTGCCCAGGAGGGACGCCAAAGATGCCAGGAAGGGGGGGGGGGGATGGTGCTTGAACACCCCCAAGAGAGCCCAAGAGGGCCCCAAGACTGCACAAAAAGGGCTCCAAAACGGCCCCAAGAGGGGCCCAAGAAGGGGACCAGGAACCGAAAAATCCAGCCTTCAGCCCCAAGAGGCCTCCAGGATGCCCCAAGAGGCCCCAAAGAGGCCCCAAGGGGCCCCCAAGAGGCACCCCAAGAAGCCCCAAGAGACCCCCAAGAGGCCCCAAGAGACCCCAACAAGGCCCCCAAGAGGCCTCAAAACTGCCTCCCAGAGGCCCCCGCGAGGCCAACCACGAGAGCTCAACCAACATCCATGAGGCCTCTGACCCACCACACCGCCGCCTCCGAAAAATTGCATCCGCCCAGCGCCACCGCATTGACAACAACACCCCGACAAACGACAGCGGCGAGGCAATATGGGCCGGCGGAAAGAGCGAAGCGATTCAATAAAGGGTTCAGCTGCCCAGGGGTGAGGCCAGGGATGCCAGGGAGGGAGGGACGGTGCTTGACCAGGCCCAGAAGGACCCCTGGCCTCTCTGCCTCCCCCGCCCCCCCTGGCGTCCCTGACCTCCCCTGCCTGGGCCGCAGAATAGGTTACTTCTATCATGGTCGTTCGTCGCGGTCGTTCGTCCTCCCCCCTGGGCTCCCTTGCCTCCCCACACCGCCGTGGGCCTGGTCGGAGAGCCCTCCCTAGTCGTTCTTATCCCCCCCCCCTCCCCTCGCTTCCCTGGCCTCCTCCCCCCTTCTGGTCTCCCTGGCCTCCCTGGCCTCCCCCCCTGGGCCGCGGAAGCCCCCCTTCTTCTCTTGCACAACTGTGTCCTCGAAGCCCGGAGCCCTGTACTTCCGTCGCGGTCGTCGCTCGTCCCCCCCCTCCCCTTGCCCACCCCTGACCCTCGCCCTCGCCCCAGCCCCCATCGCGACCTGATGGTGCAAGAGCCAGGGCGCGGGTGCCGCTCGTGCCAGAGTCAGTCCTCACTGCGGGCGGGCCCGAGGAGCGTGGGAGCTGCGGCGCCCGACGGCGCCTCCCGCGCGGGAGGAGGGGCTGCAGGGGCAGATCGTGGGCAGGTCGCATATCCGTAATTATCCCCAGCCTCGCGGTCTGGACCCGTCGGCCGAGACCCCACGACGGATACAGGGCGGCTTTGCGCTGATACCCCCCCGCGCGGGAGTTCTCCAGACGATCGCGTGCGCATGGGATCGCGCCTCGGTGTCCAGGCAGCGGGGGCATGGACATGGACATGCTCGCGGCTCGTGAGCAGGGGTGGGGACGGCGGAGAGGTGTTGACCCCCGAGCATTTCCACGGCGCAAGGAAGCTTGCTCTGGAACGTTTTCGTTGGGCGCCTGGTAGGCTGCAGAAGAGATGGTGTAGGAGGACGAGCGGGTCAATTGCAGAAAGGGCGATGGCCCTTCCAATCCCGCCTTGTGGTCCTCGGGGCCCGATCGCTGGACCGAGATTCATTACAGTCGGGGCGTTGCCCTAAGGAACCCTAAATAAGGAACGAGGCCCCTTTTTCCCATAAGTTGAGCTTCGACTCCCTATCGAAGACATAAGGAAAACCCGAGGCAAGCTGCGAAACACTTAAGGAACATGGAGCCCCTCCCCAACGAAAAGGGTTCCTTCTTCAGGGCCCCGACTGTATTTCGAGCGGGCAGAGAGAGAGAGAGGGAGAAGGAGAGATGAGAGAACGAAAGAGAGAGAGAGAGAGAGAGAAAGAAATAAAGAAATGCGTTTCCAATCCGGCCCAGCAGTTTTTAGGCTCTGATGGCTGGAACTGGATTCTCCGAGCGGACAGGGAGAGAAATTGCCCTTCCTAGAAAAAGAGCATCCGCATACATAGAAAACTGTCGGAACTCCGCGTGGATTTCTTGGATCTGTGCTGGACCCCCCTGGCGGCGCCTCCAGCGCCGCCCTTGTCGCGCTTCGCGCGCCCCAGGGAGGGGTTGGATCAGCGCAGGTCCAAGAAATCCCTGCGGAACTTGGAACGCTGATGTTTATGCAACTTGCCTTCCTTCGACCTTCTGATTCAACATGGAGAACACGGGTCCTGAAGGAAACGGGTCCTGGACCCCAGGTCCTCTTCCCCCAAGACCAGCTCTTCATCCTGAATCGTCTTTTGACGGTCCCGTGGCCCTTGGAAGGCTCCGGGAAGCCAAGAACGGGTCCTGAAGGAAACGGGTCCTGGACCTCAGGTCCTCTTCCCCCCATGACCAGCTCTTCATTTTCTTTTATAGGACCAACTTTTCATCCTGAATCGTCTTTTGACGGTCCCGGGGCCCGTGGAAGGTCCCGGGAAGCCAAGAACGGCGGAAGAACTGGGGACCCGTTTCCCTCAGGACACGTTCCCTCGTGGCGATCGTCGACCTTCCAATGCCCCGCCCAGCAGCTGCTTTCGAGCAAGGAGCACAGACCGACCGTCCCGCCATTCCCATAGGCCCTACCACGGAATGTTCTTGAATCCAGAAGCTTCTCCAATGATAAAAACACTGCTCTTAGACCAGGAACCCGATGTAATCGAACCAGACAGTCTCACCCAGGAATGTTCTGAGAACACCCCGCGCAAACAACAAAATAGGTTCTCAGAACACGCCAGGACGCTTCGCCACCGCTTGACTCTTGAGCCCCAGCGCCGGATCGGGATCGATCCGAACGGGTCGAGGGCCGGAGCGCAGCCGAGACGGAGCGGGGCCGCCTGCGCGGCAAGAGAGCCGGGCCCTCTCGACCGTGCGTGGCCGCAGGCCCCCCGGCGCCCACGCGCACCCCTTGCGGCTACACGCAAGGAGTGGCCTCTGGGCAGGAGTGGCCTCTGGCGCGCGGCTCTTTGGGGGGGCGCGAGGTGGCCAAAGCCAAGCGCACAGGCGGCCTGTCGCACCGCATTCGGCCATCGGGGGGGCACACTGGGCCCGCACCAAAGGCCACTCCCGCGGCGAGGGGTCACTCTTGCGTGAGACATGCACGTAGACGGGCACAAACATGCACTTTCGATGGTACGCGCGGGTTTCTTAGATCGGCGCTTGGCACCCCTTCTTGGCGCGTGGAGCGCGCCAGGGGCGGCGCCGGAGGCGCCGCCAGGGGGCTCCAGCGCAGATTGAAGAAATTCGCGGCTCCGAGAAATCATGCATGTGCAGTGTTTTTGTTGCTGTGGCCCTGGGGTATGTTTACGCACCCCGATGTCCCAAATCAGAGGGCAACACAACCCACCCACCCCCCACCTCCACCCAGGACCCCCACTCGCGACCTGGTGATCTAGGGTCCTCGCTTGGAGTCAGGGTGGCTTCTTGCCTCCCAGGCGCCCAAAAATACACCCCCCCCCCTCAGCCAGGAGCCCCTGGATCACCGGGTCGGGAGTGGGAGTCCTGGCTGGGGGCGGGCGTGGGGTGTGCTCTCCTCACACTTGCACCCCAGACGTGCGAAGTCCTGATTTCCCCAAACGCGGTCCCCAGAAGCCCCGACCCTTTCCCCCCAGAGAGGGTTTCTCATCCCGAGTCGTTTTCTGACGGTCCCAGGGCCTGGCAAGGGCCCCCGAGGCCGAAACCTGCCAACAGCCTCCCGTCCTGATCTTCCCACGCCGCGAGCATGTCTGGGTACGCAACGCCTGGCGCCCTCCTCTGAGAACGTGGCCAGCCGAGGCGCCCCCGCTGCACCTGGCCTCTGGAGGGGTCCCAGGGGAGGCCCAGCGGGAGGGAGCGAGGCCGCCGCGCCTGCGGCTGGAGCCCCGGCGGCGCGGGCGGGAAGCTGGGCGCCGCTGGCATGGGGCTCTGCGCCTGGGAACGTCGTCGTCGTCGTCGTCGTCGTCGTCGTCGCCATCGTCGTCACCATCGTCGTCGCCATCGTCGTCGTCGCCGTCGTCGTCGCCGCCGTCGTCGTCGTCGTCGTCGTCGTCGTCGTCGTCGTCGTCGTCGTCGTCGTCGTCGTCGTCGTCGTCGTCGTCGTCGTCGTCGTCCTCGTCGTCGTCCTCGTCAATGCCGACCATCATCGTCAACGCCCAGGGTCGTCGTCGTGCTCGCAGTGGTAAACGCCGACAACATTCGCCACCGCCCACAATCGTCGTCGTCAGCGTCGTCGCCGTTGTCGCCGCCGTCATTGTCGTCCTTCGGTATCGAGGTTTGGGAATCGAGATGTTTGATGAGTCCTGTGCTCTTTCCAGCGTCACGTGGGCTCTCAAGGAATTGAAGCCAAACCGCACCCCAGGAGAGGTTCAGGTTCGTCGTGGTCGTCGTGGTCGTCGCGGCCGTGGTCGTGGTCGTCGTAGTCACCTTCGTGGTCTGCGCTGTCGTCGTCGTCGTCGTCGTCGTCGCCAACGCCGACCATCCTCGTCAACGCTGGCGCTCGTCGTCGTAGTCGTCGTCGTCGTCCCAAGATCGGGAACCTACTGGCCCATGTCAATCCACACCCGGGTCAGTTGGGCTTTGCAAGATCCTGCACGATCCTGCAGGATCATGCGCCCTGACTCGGGTCAGTGCAGCCCTGCCTCTGCAGGATCCTGTCAGATCCGGTGCTCTGACTGACCTCTAAGCGCCGACCATCCCCTCATCGTCGTCTTCGTCGTCGTCGCTTTCGTCCCAAGACCCAGATTTGGAAAATAAGTCCTGATTGCCTGGGTGTGTCTGAGCCCCTGGAAAACTTCTACCCGCATGCCGACGACAACAAGCAACGTTGACGAGTATGGTTGGTGATGGCGAAGACGGCCGGCGTCTCATACGAAGACGCCGAAAGCAAACCAAAAACAAACTAGACATGGCATTCCGATCAGCCGGAAGAGCGCCTGTGTCTTCAGCGCGGGGGTCGAATTTTTCACGACGTCGGAACATGATCAGGAGCACTGAAGGGGCCCAGGGACAAAACAAATAGACAAACTGAGGGGTTCTGGCAAGTCCTCGTCCCACGCCTGGCTATTCGCCAGCGTGGCAAAGCGAGGCACCGCAGCTCTCATTCGGACCACAGGATGGGCCCACAGAGAAAAGCGGGCCAGGCAAGGGACAGAAGACGACGGCGAAGACCACGAAAACAACGACGACGACGAGCATGACGACCCCGGACCTCTTCTAGAGAACGATCGGGCCAAAACTTCGAGGAGACTCCGGCCGTTGCGACGAGGTCGCCCCAGGAGAGTAAGAAGGGCGGGGATTCCCAACCAGCTCGATCCTCGAACCAAGATCCTCTTCCACAATATGCGAGGAGCAGGGTCGCTAAAAAGAGAGGCGCCCACTGAAGGCAAAGCAGACTGCTCAATGAAGGCGAAACGTGCTGAAGGCATGCTCTGCCACCGAAAGCGAAGACAGACAATGCATCCAGCACCAATCCCTTGCCTTCAGCATGTCCTGCCTTCAGCACGGCTGCTTACACTATGTATGTTTGGTCATGCCCTGCAAGCGCGTGCTTTTGTTGCTGTTAGCCATCGGTGTAAATAGCTTCCACGGGATCCATCGCGTGTCCACGGCAACACCACGCCACTGCTGACAGGCTGCAGTCGTCCACGACGGGATAACCCGCCGAAGAAGAAAACTGGCCAGAAGAAAGCCGAGTGCTGTCGCGAGGAGCGTCTGAATCAGCGACGCTACGTAGGAACACCCTATCGCAGTCGGGAAGCATGAGCCTTCATTGTATTCGGCCGTCAGTGCGCAAGCACGTTTGCCTTCGACGAGGACGGCCCCCCGAAAAACAAAAAAACTGCCCGTGGGCCACTTCCGCCCGTCGTCCCCCACCTGCCCCGTCGTCTGCTGGCCGCGGCGGCCTGGGGAGACCTCATCTGCTGGTCCACCAGCCCTGGCAGCGCGAAGAGGGGCAGCATTTCCCTGGGCGCTGGAAGGGAAAGGGAAACATGACGAGAGAGTTGGCATGGCGGGAGCGGGTCAAAACGGGACCTAGACCCCGAGGTCCCCCCCCAGGACCAACTCTTCATCCTGAATCGTTGTCTGACGGTCCCGGGGCCCGTGGAGGGCCCCGGGAGTCCGAAGACGGCGGGGAACATCAGGACCCGTTTTCTTCAGGGCCTGTTTCCCCCACGTCGAGCGAAGGGGAGACAAGCAAGGGAGGTGCGCTCACGCCAAATCCGACGTCATACCCCTCCAAACGACGTGGAACTCCCCATGGAGGCCCCATGGCCCATCGTGTTATGCGCAATCGGAGGAAGGGGAGCTGCGCACAATGCAGCAGGAGGAGGAGGAGGAGGAGAACAAGACAAGGCAAGACAAGAACACGTACGAGCCAAGTGTTCGATGTCTTGCTGGGTGAAGGAAACAACTCTCGACTAAACGAGTGAGACTTTGGATGTGAAGATGGCTCTGTGAGCGCGTGAAAAAAAAACGCCCACCAGAGGCCCTGCGGGGGGATTCCACTGGCCTAAAGAGGGACCGTTCTTGGGGAAAATGGGCCCCTCCGTGGCCCTCAAGAGGCACCTTATCCCCTGAAAGCTCTAGGTGCGAGTCAAGAAGTCGCAATCCTACAATGCTTTCCTTTTCTAAGTGCTGTCAGGTCTGGGTTCAGACGTTCGAGGAGGAGCAGAGGGCGAAGCGAGCAGGGGGAAAGGGGGCGGGATACTCAACCGAAGAAAGGCAGAGGTCACGATTTATGAGTCGGACCCTGGAGGACCTCTGAAGGAGTGTTATCATATCTAGAGTGGGCTCCACAGGGGTACAGACATGATGAAACATAAAAAATATCGAGCACCAGCTTTGTGTTCTAATGTCGGCCTGGCAGAAGCGCGCTTAATTTGAGCGAGAGCCTCATCATTCAAATCTCATGTTTGCAATATCTTCACCTTCCGCTCGGATCCATTTATCGTTATGAGCCGTGCTATTTCTTGTGCACCTACTTCTGGACAGCGTCGTGAGATAACCCGATCCGACCCAGTAGCATCTCTGCGTCCCTCTCAATGGCGCCTCTCGGCGCTGATCCTGGCTTGAACTTGCCCCCCAAGCGCCTCCACCGTCTGGGCGAGCGCCTCGTGAGGGGTCAGCAGCTCCGTGTCCTGATCCTTGACCTTGATGGTCTGGGGAGCCGGCGCCACGAGGTACTGGAACGTGTGCTGCTGAGGCTCCGAGTGCTGTTCCTTGTCGAGGTGGCATCTTCTCATGGGAAGAAACCGAGCGTTTTCTTGAACTGTGCGGAGCGCCGTCGCTGGGCTCACCTGGGTTATGTTGTTCCAGTAGACAATCAGCGTCGTCTTGCTGGGGACTGGGATGTTCTCTGCCGCGCTGACGAAGTAGCGAGGACCCCCTATGAATATATGCGAGGCCATGGAGGCCCCAAGTCGCGATCGTTGCCTGCGCCCTTGCACTTGGCATTGCAATATTGGCCCGCAGCCTGCATGGACCCCGCAAACCCTGCCGTAGGCGGAACCAAGTGGCATGTGTAGTGGTCGCCGATGAGCTCTGCTACCTCGCGACTATTGTGCGACGAGAGGCGGCTCAATATAGTTATTGACGCTGCCAGTGCCGGTCCTTCGCCCTCCTTGTTGTCGAGTGCCTCCTTTAGAAGCCTGCCGATCTTGTCCCGCGGTGTTTTTTCCTGCTCTCCACCTGCTTTGCGTTTCCCCCTGGGCGCCGTGAACCAGTCGGGGGCCACTGCCGCCTCCGTCGCCCACGACGGGTAATGAGTGTGGAATGCGGTCGCACGTGGAAGAGAAGAAGCTGCGAAGATGTTTCCTCTTGAGCCTCGCGTGGCGGACGTGTTAGGGTAGACCGACAACTGGGCTGGCACGTCGAGCTTCTAGAATACACGCGCTCCTGTCTGGACGCTTTCGACGTCGCGCTTGCAAGCCGAGTCCCTGGATTCGCAAACGTTTTCGCAAACGAAGCACTGGTTTGAACATGCTGCTAGTCCAAATGTCGAGCGAAATCCGTGGTGATTTTGAAGATGCAACAGGAGCTGTCGCTTCCTGTGGAATACTCTGCTACAACCTGGAACTGCGCATCGATAACATGCCAGCTCGGCCGGAACTGGCGGGGCGATCTGATCATCATTCGCGCGCGACGGGGCGCGGCCAGGGGGGTTCATGCGCGCTCCAAGCCAGTGGGCTCCAATAAGCTCAGCGCCCAGATGGGCGAACCGCTCCGCGATCTCTGGGGGGCCGAGGAGGCGGCAGGGCATCCCATTGAAATCCTGAATCATCTCGGACTCGCCATCCCCTAGGCGCTGCAAAGAAAAGATGTCCTCCAGGAGACGTCGGACCTAGGGGCAAGCACATTCAGAAAGTTGACCGTCCTCATGCGAAATAGTGAGCCATTCTTCGTCCTCCACCCTCATAGTTCCAAGCAGGGCCCCCCATTCAGAAACGTGGTTGTGGGGGTCCCTCACCCGAGACTGGCGCCATGTTACTTTCCTGGCTCGGCATTCTAATACTAGAGCGGCAATGCGCCAGTGGCGAAATACGCCCTCGTTCGGAATCGGGACCACGTGAGAACCTGTAAGCTTGGTAGCCCCCCCGTGGAGCTGGGTCGAGGCAGGGGCGGAAGCTTCGAAGCCTAGAAGAGCAGGGCCGAATATTCTGCTGAGGCAGACCGTTCTTTTTTCGGCATACGGCAGGCGCCCTTGATGCCAGTAGCGGCCCATCGTCGCAAACCCTGCATCAATCGCTTCCAATCAGCATGGCAGATTACTTGCAAAAGAAGCGTCTGTTCGTAAAATGTCCCCGAATCGTCGTGCTCGATCTTGGGGCCGGTCTGCCAAAGGAGACGGTTCGTCTCGAAATCTTCTGCGATGCAGCTGTGAGCTCGGGCCAAATGCAGCCACCGCGCTCTCGTTCTTGCTTGGGTTGATACGGTTGTTGTGCGCCTTCAGTTCCGCTGCGAGTGCCTTCTCGTAGGCCAGCGAACTTGAACTGAGTTCTGCTTCGTCATCTTCACTGCTAGCTGTAGCAACTAATACTATTGTGGCGTCGTCAACGTAGCTATGCACTGCTAGATCTAGCTCTTCAGTGCCACCGTCGTCCGTAGGGATATCAATTACATACAATTGCGCTGTCTCATCACCTGTGTCTGCGTACTGGTCCTGTGCATTCTGAAATACTGTGCCCTTGTATCACGTGAATACTTTACAACGCCCCTTCAGGTCCTCGAAAGCGCGCGGCCGACTTGAGGAAACGATGCCGTCCGAAGCGGGCTTCGTGGTCTCGCATACTGGTAGAGTTGCTGGCCGCGAGCGATGCAAATGAAGCGCTGCCGGCTGCATTGGTTACGTGTTTGTTGTCACGCATATACGACAGCTCCATCCGTCGAAGTCTACATCCTAACGGTTGCTGCGCAATCATGGGCGTTTCTCGTCTCCTTGCTGCCGCGCATCCGTGGGAGAAGTTGGGCTGTTGGTTGCGCTGCGATGAACATATACAGGTCGAGATAAATGCTTTTCCAAACGGACATGAAACGTGTGCGACTCGTCTCCATGTAATAGCTACGCCATTGGATAAGGTCCATAGTAGAGGTACTTCACTTGTTCTGTAGATCTTGTGAATCACACATTTGAAGAAGGATCGCGTCTTACGCAAGTCCATCTTGGGTTATTCGCAGCCGGGTCCTCTGAACTAATGTGACGCCATCGTTGATTATGGTGGACGGCGCCTCGTGGCGAATGTCTTAGCCAATCCTCCTGGACCGCGCTGTAAGGCCGCGGCCTGTTGAGGTGGAGCGCGCTTCTGCTTGCGACGTTACGCCATGCGTGTACTTCGCGAACAAAATCGCGGAAAGGGTACGTTGCCTGCGGCATCCCAGAAAAAAGGGACCCCGGGTGCGTGTTTCATCCATGGCCATGTTGTAGCTGATGCCGTTCGGTTGCATATCATTGGCTATTGTCGCGTCCGTACGGCTGCGAGTGGGTGCGTGGTCTGACGTGGCCGTCAACTTGCGGATAGGTATCGGTGTTTCGGTAGTGCGCGGTGTGTGGCCACGCTGTGTGGGGGGGGAATGGAGGTACAGGGCTGTAAGCTATCAGTTGGTTCGAAAACGTCGGGAGTGTGGTGGCTGAGAGCCGTCGCGTTCGGGTACTCCACTGTACCGTGGTAAGTTGTTATGTACGTAACACCTGATGTAAACGCCAATCGCACGAAGATGCAGCCAGCTCGGCTACCAAATGAAAAATAAGGGTGCAAGGCCTGACCATGAGGTAAGAAGCGGAGAACCCGACTCGCAGGATAACGCCGGCGACGTACCAACGCCTCCTGCAACTCATCCCTTGATGACAAGCAAGACTAGAGGCAAGAGGGAAACCATGGAAATGGGAGATGGGCCATAAAAAAACGTGGCTGTTTGTCCGTTGCTCGGACCCGCGATAAAAAAATATTTACACAGGTTTGTGCACCTAGCATATAGGACAGCGCTGCCTTGAGCCAAGACAGCGTCGGATATAGCGATCGCTATACAGCCTCTCGTTAGGTGTCGTCTGAGGTCCCTGAGGGGGGGACTCCTCCGAAAACCATCCTTTTTTGACCGACCACCTCCCAGATGACCCCCAACTCCCCCCCCCCCCAGGGCCCCCAAGAGGCCCCCAAGAGGGCCCCAAGAGCGCCCCAAGGGGCCCCGAGAGGCCCCCAAAAGGCACCCGAGAGGCACCCATGAGGCCCCCGAGCGGCCTCAGAGAGCCCAGAATGACCTCCAAGGTGGCTCAAGATAGCCCAAGCTGGCTCTAGATGCCCCCCAAGATGCTCCAAGAGGCCCCAATACCGTTCCAAGACGGCTTGATATGGCCACGGAACCCCCCAGGAGGTCGCCAAGAGGCCAACAGCCTTCAATTGTCCATGCAGGCCTCCTCGAAGTTTGTCCATGCAGGCCTCTCTCTCCCCCCGCCAGCTCTCACGGGCATCGTTTCTGGATAAGCTGGCGGAAATTCATTTTGATCGCAAGCGCAGCGGAAATGCCGAACGCCGTCCGAAAGCCGTAACAAACTAACTACGGCCTAAGTCATTTGCGCAAGCGGAAGGGAGAAAGAGAGACTTCGAGAGAACAACGAAAAGGAGAGTCAACCAAGAGGCGGGCCTCGCTGCCGCTCCGAAAAGGTGCGCCTTCGCCTGGGGAGGGAGCCGAGCAGGTTGGGGAGACGCGAAGCGTCAAGAGTTGGAAACCCACTGAAGCACACAACAAAACACACATACCATTCATCCTTGTGAGGCTGCAGAAAAATCGGAACTTATTCGGCCAGGCTGTGGATTCCCAAGACGACGACCCCCCACGCCGACTAAGTTGCAACATGATGTTTCGTTCAAACCCTTCAAAGCGATTATGTGTGCTTCGGGGGAGGAGCGATATTTGGGATGTTCAAACCTTCGGGCGTCCCAGACCGACGACCCCAACGCCG
>CAUYUJ010014837.1:617500-670000 GCA_963575745.1 Prorocentrum cordatum | reverse complement strand
CGTCGTCGCCGTCGTCAGGGCCGCTGCCGTCCCCAGCGCCGCCGCTGTCGCCTCTCGCCGTCGCCGTCGTCGTCGCCACCGTGGTCGCACATGCCAAGGCTGCCGCGCCCAACTCCGAACAACTCGCGACACGGATCGGAAATCATCTCTCCCTCTGGCGCGTTTCAGATCAGCATGCTGCTCGAGTGTACGCGAAGACCTGTATGACACCCAGCGTATCCAAGATCACGAGCCAAGGATATCTTGGCGTGCAGTTGGTACTCTTCGATCACCCTGGGAACGTGCGTTAGCGCCAACGTGTGCTGTCCACTGGAGCCCGTCAGTACGACGCAGGCGGTGCGACGCGGGCCAACACAAGCTTCGTGCTAACGGCGAAACCGAAGTAAGTAGCGCACACACACACACACACACACTTGGACGAACACATTATGAGGATCATCGGACTTGTCTGGTACTGGGCCCCAGCTGTCAAGGCCCGCTGAATAACGCGGCGTTTGGGCAATAGGAGATGCGACCTCCCTCTGGACGCGCAGTATCAGGTGTGCCTGCGGCCTGGCGGCACGAAAGGTATGCATCTGGAAAGGATCGGCGGTCTTTATGGACCTTCTTTCCCTTGTCGAGGGATGCCTTGGCCTGCTGCTCACTGGGTGCTGGTGCCAGCTGGTTGCTGACTCGCAAGCACATACAATGTACCACAACATCTCTTCGCGAAGTCGGCGTTGTCATCGCCTCCTGGGACTGGCAACAACTTCTGGCAACACGCTGTGACCTGCCAAGGCAAACACCGCAACGAGACCGATGTCTAACACTTTTAGATGGGCTCTGCCCCTTTGCCCCTGCAACTCGCGCTCTCTTCAATGTGTTAATTCAAAGCCATCCGAAGCGACCCGACGACATCTGGACACCGAAGACGTTGTCGGGTCAAGTGTGGCCCCCCAAGAGCTTCCGCGTAACAGGGTCATGGTAAGGTGCTTGCCGCCGATCGGACACGGCATTGGGGACAAAGGGAAGTTGAAGCGCGTGACCACCACCATCAACAACTTCGGAGAGCTTACCAGAAGTAGGATGGCGCGCTCTGTGGCCCTCTGTACTGTCAGCAGGACAGTGAGAATGATCAGGTCCTTCACCTGAAGTATGAGGGCATGATGAGTAGGGATGAGTACGACAAATTCGTGCCATAACCACCCCTGCGTTGTCTCCTGGCGTGGATCGTTCTGCCTTGAACAATGGGCGGCTTTCCAATCGCCAGATCGTTCTAGATCGGCCGATTCTAGGCCATCGATGGCGTTCAACCTCGAACATCCGCGGCGGGGTCGCCACCCCATCGACACGACGCGAACCTACAAAGATGCCATTGGGGCCGGCATGAACCGACTAGCCGCGAAGGGTGCCTCCCTTGTACTGGGAAAACATAATTATTTGTTGCGCGGGCTTGTTGACGGATTGGGGCCCCCAACGACACTTGAAACATAACTATTCCCCCGAGGCGGCCATCGCTGATGACGGGGGGGATGAGAATCCCTGATGGTGATAATGATAGCGATGATGATGAGGGGAAGGACGAGGACGGGACGGACGAGCTGAATTGCCAGCCAAAATTTGAGGAGGGGCGGCAGCATTAACCTTCTGGGGTTGCTGTTGACTGCGGCATGTTTCGATCCAGATCGATAAAAAAACCCATATCTACATATATATATGTATATATATATACATGAACACTTATACATGTGTACATATCTATACATATATGTGTATGTATGTGACGGTCCCGGGAGCAACACACGCACGAGAGAATGACGTCAGGGCGACCAGTCACGAGCGGCGGGCCGACGCGCAAAACAGAACGATTGGCAGAGGAGCGCCCGGGGTGTGCCGCGGCCTCTCGCCGCGAGCTGGGCGGTGGCCCCCGCCAGGCCAGGCCAGCTGCCGGGGCCTCGGGGAAAAAAGCAGGCTTCGGCGGCGCTGGGAGGGGCTCGATGTACACACCACGTCGTTTGGTCGGCCAAGGGGCTCGGTGCATGGACGCCCCAGCTGCCCGCCCTGTGGGACGCTGGAACGTCTGGACAACGAACTCCTGCGCCGAAGTCCTCGGGTCCTTGGCCAGCCGGCCGGCCAAACGACGTGGCGGACACATCGGGGGCGTCCAAGGCGCGCCGAGGAAGTGAGAGGGGGCAGGCCTTCCCAGAAAGCGGCGGAACCTTCAAGAAACCATTGAGAATCCCGCGTTGGCTCAGGAGATGGCCCAGGAGGTTTCTTAGAAGGCGCGAGGGCTTCTGACAGACCCCACCGCCTTCTGAGAAGGCCGGTCAACTCTGCCTTCCTACCTTGGGCGCGCCAACGGCAGCCGGACGCGCTCAGAGCAAAACGTGCAAGTCAGGGGCTTTGAACTTCCCAGCCAGCGACTAGAACATCTCCAACTCAATGTTTGCTGAAATCCAGGTGCCCCCACCCCATGCCGTTTACTCCTCCTCCTCCGTCGTTTAGTACTTGTTCGGCCATCGGCTTTTCGAGCGTTTGAATTTCAATTCTTCCCCACACAGTGCTTGCCCCATCTTTCTGATGCATCTCTTGAGCCTGATGGACCTGTGTTGATCCCAGGGCCCCTGCGCAACACCGCCCGGATCCCAAGGCTCCTCCAGGCCTCCGCCAGCGCCCGCGCGCGCATTTCGCGCACTGCGCGCGGCGTGCGCACCGTGCTCTCGTGGGCGAAAAACATATCCATATCCGCGGCCTCGCGGGCCGCGATCCAGCGTATACGGGGCGCTTCTTCGCTGACGCCCCGCGCGGAACGCATCCGTGCGACCGCGTACCCACAGGATCGCGCCCCAGAACCCCAACTGACACCCCCGCCCCCGACGACGCCTCCCCTCTGAGCACGGCCCTCACCACACTGGTGGACTTCGTCTTCGGTGTCCTCGTGAAAAGCAGGTGCTTGCATGGCCCCCTCTCTGTTTCTTGTACTGGGCCTGGGAATCCTTGAGAGGCGGGGTGCCGGGACCAGGGGTGGGGGTGAGATTTCGGCGGCCGTCGAGGCTGGCCGCTCGAGCATGGACCTCTCCCCTGGGGTGGGGGTGCCATCTTGGCATCGCTCGGACGTGTGAATTGTATTCAGAGACCATCGAGGCTCATCTTGCGGATAAGCACCCGCACAAAGCCGGAAAACACCCTGGGAATGGACGTCCGAGCGATGGCCACTCATTCTGGGTTACGCCGACGGCTTCCATCGCCGTTGGGCCTGGCAATCTTAGGGATGGGGATAAGCTGATAAGCTCGAGGCTGGTTAACAAACTTCTTGGACGGAGGCGAGTCGACCCCGTCGGCGTCCTCGACGACGACGGCGGCGTCGAGCGATACGCGGCGCGCGCCTGCGTGCTCGCAGCCTGGCGCCCCCTGGGAGCCTCCTCGCGCCCTCGCGCTTGGCTTGCTCGACCTCGGAAGCGGTGCGGCGAGCTCGCACGCCTCCAGAAAGATGCCCGCCCTCAACGAGCAAGAGAGGAGGAGCAGGAAGGGCAGAAGGAGGAGGAGGAAGAGGAGGAGGAGGAGGGGGGCTTGTCCTCTCTTTTGCATATGTTTCCGCTCGCTTCCCCCAACCAAGCGGCACTGGCTCCCTGAATGGCGCACGACCTGTGTTCCTCAGATGTGGCTCTTGTGAAATCCGCCGATCCGGCGTGTGAGTTTCAAGGAGTCTCAGCTACAACCTCGAGGCTGAGCCTCAGCCTCTGGGGGGGTTGCCGGGGTGGCTCTGCCGGGGAAGGGGGGGTGGGGGGGGGGGGGTGCGAGTTTCCGGCGGATGCGTTTTTTGACACCCCTCACAAGGATCGTGGCCTCCGAGGGGGTTCCGAACTCGAGTACCACCCCTCCCGCACCAAGAGGCTCCGAGGAGGCCTCCAAGAGGCCCCAAGGGGCGCAGAAGAGGCCCCCAAGAAGCCCCAAGAGGCTCCCAAGAGACCCCCAAGAGGCCCTCTAGTGGCCCCAAGAGGCCCAAGGGGCCCCCAAGAAGCCCCAAGAGGCGCCCAAGAGGCCCCCAGAAGTCCCAGCCAACCACGAGATCCCAACCAGCATCCATGAGGCCTCTGACCCACCACCCACGCACAGTGGCGGGATAGGCCGACGGCCACTGGATAAATGCTGAGTGAGAGGAGGGGAGGGAAAAAGAGAGGAGGGACGAGGGCGAAGAAGGATCACATCAGTCGGAGCGCCCCGGATCGGCGGCACTGGCCGAAGGCCACTACAATACAATCTTGCCCACCTGTGTCCCCAGCCCGCCTAGCCAGTGCACAAGCGAAAACAGGCACCAGCGGCTTGCTTCCTTGAGGTTCTGGAACGCCAAATGAGGAGAAGGAGGAGGAGGAGGAGGAGGAGGAGGAGGAGGAGGAGGAGGAGGAGGAGAGGAGGGGGAGGAGGAGGGGAAGAGAAGGAGGAGGAGGAGGAGGAGGAGGAGAAGGAAGAGGAGGAGGAGGAGGGGAAGAGAAGGAGGAGGAGGAGGAGGAGGAGGAGGAGGAGGAGGAGGAGGAGGAGGGGAAGAGAAAGAGGAGGGCTGGGCGCGTGCGCACGTGCCCACCTGGCGCCCCCGTAGCGCCCGCTGCCCGAGCCCAACGGCGGCCAGCAACAGCGCGGCGCCCGCCAGGAGCCTCCCGGCCCGCCCAGGCGCCGCGCGCCACCTGCTGGAAGACTTTGTTGCCGCCGTCGTCGTAGTCGTCGTCATCGTCATCGTCGCCGTCGTCGTCGCCGTCGCCGTCACAGCGGCCGTCGCCCTCGCCCTCGCCCTCGCCGCCGTTTGCGTCGTCGCCCTCGCAGCCGACACAGCCGCGGTCGTCTTCGTCGGTCTCCTCATCTTTGCCCTCCCAGGGGTTGGAGGAGGGGAAGGGAAATAAAAGAGAGGGAAAAATAGAGGGGAAGAGAGAGCAACGGGAACGTCCCCGTTGTCGCGTCGTCGTCGCTACCGTCGTCGTTGTCGTCGTCCTCGTCGTCGGCGTCGCCTTTGCCGTCGTCGTAGTCGTCGCCGACGTCGTCGACGGCATTGGCGTCGGAGTCGGCTTTGGAGTCAGTGCCCTTGCCGTCGACGTCTTCGCCGCCGTCGTCGCCCTTGTCAGCGCCGTCATCATCGTCGCCGTCGTCGCCCTCGGCATCGCCGTCACCGCCGATCTCGCCATCGCCTTCGTCGCCTTTGCCATCGCCGCCGTCGCCCTTGCCGTCGCCGTCGTCGTCGTCGTCGTCGTCGTCGTCGTCGTCGCCGTCGCCATCGTCGCCCTGGACGTCCGCACCGTCGCACTTGCCGTCGCCGTCGCCCTTGCCGTCAACCTCGCCGTCGCCTTCGCCGTCGCCCTCGCCGCCGTCGCCGCCCCCGTCGCCGTCGCCGCCGCCCTCGTCGTCGCGGTCGCCGCCGTCGCCGCCGACGCAGCCGCTGTCGTCGTCGTCGTCGTCGTCGTCGTTTTCATCATCTTTGCCCTCCCCTGGGGGTTGGAGGAGGGGACGGGAGCGGAACGGCGAGGGAAAGAGAGAGAGGGAAAGAGAGCAACAGGAAATTCCCCGCCGTCGTCGTAATCGTTGTCGTTGCCGTCTCCGCCGTCCTCGCCGTCGTCGTCGTCGTCGTCGTCGTCGTCGTCACCATCGTCGTCGTTTTCGCCGCCCGTGCCGTCGCTGTCGTCGTCGTCGCTTTCGCCGTCGCCGTCGCCGCCGTCGTCGCCCTTGCCATCGCCGTCGTCGCCGCCGTCGTCGCCCTTGTCGTCGCCGTGATCATCGTCACCGTCGTCGCCCTTGCAATCGCCGTCACCGCCGTCATCGCCATCGTCGCCATCGCAAATGCCATCGCCGCCGTCGTCGTCGTCGTCGTCGCCGCTTTGCCGTCGCCGTCGCCGTCGTCACCCACGCCGTCGTCGCCTTCGCCTTCGCCGTCGCTGTCGCTGTCGCCGTCGCCCTTGCCGCCGTCGCCGCCACCGTCGCCCTCGCGTACGCCCTCATCGTCGCCGCCGACGCAACCGCTGTCGTCGTCGTCATCGTTCTCTTCATCTTCGCCTTCACGGGAGAGGGAGAGGGAAAAAGACAGAGAGACAGGAAGAGAGAGAGCAACGGGAACGTCCTCGTCGTCGTCGTGTTCGTCGTCGTCGTCGTCGCCGCTGCCGCCGCCGCCGACGTCGTTGGTGTCTCCGCCGTCGTCGTCGTCGTCGTCGTTGTCGTAGTCGTCGTCGCCGCCGCCGCCGCCGCGATCCCCTCGTCATCCACCTCCACGGGGAGGAAGGAGGGACGCATGGGAAAGTCCCTGCACTGTGCTCGGAGCCGAGCCATGTATGATCCAGGGGTCCAGCCCCTCCCCCCCAAATGTTGATGGGATCGTACCCCACCGGCTTGATGGGTAGGACCCGTGGGCCTGGCGAAGGACTCGCGAATTGGATCGGCCCCCTCCCTGTGGTCGTGGCCCCGTGGGCGTGACGTGGTGGAGACGGGTGCCCGTGCACCCGCCCCCCCCCCTATAGGCCTTGTGGGTGTGCGGTTGTGCTGCGATGCCGTCGTCGTCGCCGTCGCCATCGGCGTCGTCATCGTCGCAATCGCCGTAGCCGCCGCCGTCGTCATCGTCGTCGTCGTCGCGCTGTCGTCGACGTCACCGTCGCCGCCGTCGCAGCCACCACCGCCGCCGCCACCGCCGCAGTCGTGGTCGTCGTCGTCGTCGTCGAAGTCGTCGTCGTCGCCGTCGTCCTCGATCGTCGTCGTGGTCGTGGTCGTCGTCGTCGTGGTCGTCGTCGTCGACGTCGCCGACATCGCGGTCAACGCAGTCGACGCCGCCACCGACGTCGTCGTCGTCGTCGTCGTCGTCGTTAAGATCACCGTCGTCGTCGTCGTGGTTGTCAACGTCGTCATCGTCGTTCACGTCGCGTCGTCGTCGCCGTCGTCGCCGCCGACGCCGTCGTCGTCGTCGTCGTCGCCGTCGTCGAGGTCGTCTCGTCGTCGTCCTCGTTGTTGTCGTCGGCGGCCTCGTCGTCGTCGTCGTCCCCGTCGTCGTCGTCGTCGTCGTCGTGGTCAACGTCATCGTCGCCACCGCCGCCGCCGACGCTGCCACCAGCGTCGCTGCCGTCGTCGTCGTCGTCGTCGTCATCGTCGTCGCCGTCAACGTCACCGGCGCCGCGGCCGCCGGTGTCGTTGTCGTCGCGTCGCCATTGGCGTTGGCGTCACTGTCGTCGTCGTGGTCTTCGTCAGCGTCACCGTCGCCGTCGCCGCCACCGTAGTCGCCGTCGTCGTCGGCGGCGGCGGTATCGTCGTCGTGGCCGTTGTCACCGTCAAAGCGACCGTCGCCACCGCCGCCGTCGTCGTCACCGCCATCCTCGACGTCGTCGTTGTCGTCATCGTCGGTGTCGTCGACGTCGTCACCGTCGCCGCCGCAGCCGGCGTGGTCGTCTTCGTCGTCCACGTCACCGCCGCCGCCGCAGCCGCCGCCGCCCCCGCCACCGTCGCCGTCGCCGTCGTCGTCGTCGTCACCAAATTTATCGTCGCACGCGACGCCACTGTCGCCGACCCCACCGCCATCGTCGTCGTCGTTGTCGTCGTCGCCTTCGTCGACAACGTCGTCGTGGTCGTTGTGGTCGTCGTCGTCGTTGGTGTCGCCCTCGTGGTCGTCACCGCCGCCGCCGACGCCACCGCTACCGCCGACGCCGCCGCCGCCGCCGCCGTCGTCGTCGTCGTCGACGGTGGCGGCGTCCTCGTCTTCGTAAATTCACCGTCGCCGCGGCCGCCGCAGCCGCCATCGTCGTTGTCGCTGTCGTCGCCATCTTCGTCGTCGTCGTGGTCGTCGTCGCCGTCGTGGTCGTCGTTGCCGTCGTTGACGTCGTCGTCGTCGTCGTCGTCGTAGACGTCGGCCTCGTGGTCGTCATCGTCGTCGTCCTCGTCGTTAAGATCACCGTCGTCGCCAACGCCACCACTGCCGAGGTCGTGGTCGCCGTCGTCGTCGTCGTGGTCGTCAACGCCGTCGTCGTCGTTCACGTCGCGTCGTCGTCGCCGACGCCGCCGCCGACGTCGTCGTCGCCGTCGTCGAGGTCGTCGTCGTGGTCGTCGTCGTCCTCGTTGTTGTCGTCGTCGGCCTCGTCGTCGTCATCGTCCTCGTCGTCGTCGTTGTCGTGGTCAACATCATCGTCGCCACCGCCGCCACCGACGCTGCCGTCAGCGTCGCTGCCGCCGTCGTCGTCGTCGTTGTCGTCATCGTCGTCGCCGTCAACGTCAAAGACGCTGCAGCCGGCGTCGTTGTCGTCGCGTCGCCGCTGGCGTTGGAGTCACCGTCGTCGTCGTGGTCGTCGTGGTCGACGTCAGCGACACCGTCGCCGCCGCCGCCGTCGTCGCCACCGCCATCGTCAACGTCGTCGTCGTCGTCGTCGGCGGCGGCGCTATCGTCGTCGTGGCCGTTGCCATCGTCAACGCAACCGTCGCAGCCGCCGTCGTCGTCACCGCCATCGTCGACGTCGTCGTCGTCGTCGTCATCGTCGTTGTCGTCGACGTCGTCACCGTCGCCGCCGTAGCCGACGTCGTCGTCGTCGTCGCCGTCGCCGGCGGCGGCGACGTCCCCGTAGTCGGCGTGGTCGTCGTCAACGTCACCATCGCCACCGCCGCAGCCGCCGCCACCGTCGTTGTCGTCGTCGTCGTCGTCACCGTCGCCGCCACCGCCGCAGCCGCCGCCGCCGTCGTCGTCATCGAGTTCACCGTCGCCAGCGACGCCGCCGCCGCCGTCGTCGTCGTCGTCGTCGCCGTTGTCGTCGTCGTCGTCGTCGTCGTCGTCGACGTCGTCCTCGTGGTCGTCACAGCCGCCGCCGCCGCCACCGCCATCGCCGACGCCGCCGCCGCCGCCGTCGTCGTCGTCGTCGACGGCGGCGGCGTCTTCGTCTTCGTCAATATTACCGTCGCCGCGGCCGCCGCCGCCGTCGCCGCCGTCGCTGTCGTCGCCATATTCGTCGTCGTCGTCGTCGTCGCTGTTGTGGTCGTCGTTGCCGTCGTGGTCGTCGTCGTCGTCGTCCTCGTCGTTGTCGTCGCTCTCCTCGTCGTCGTCGTGGTCGTCGTCAACATCACTGTCGCCACCACAGCCGCCACCGCCGCCGCCGCCGTCGTCAACATTACCGTCGCCGCCGCCGCCGACGCCGTCGTCGTCGTCGTCGTCGTCGTCGTCGTCATCGTCGTCGGCGGCGCAGGCGGCGGCGGCGTCGCCGTCGTCGAGGCCGTCGTCGAGGTCGTCATCCTCGCTGTTGTCGTCGGCCTCGTAGTCGTCGACCTCGGCGTCGTCGTTGTCGTGGTCAACGTCATCGTCGCCACCGACACCACCGACGCTGCCGTCAGCGTCGCTGCTGTCGTCGTCATTGTCGTCGTCGTTGTCGTCATCGTCGTCGCCGTCAACGTCACCGACGCGGCCGCCGCCAACGTCGTTGTCGTCGCGTCGCCGTTGGCGCTGGCGTCACCGTCGTCGTCGTGGTCGTCGTCAGCGTCACCGTCGCCGCCGCCAACGCCGCCACCGTCGTCGCCGTCGTCGTCGTCATCGTCGTCGTCGGCGGCGGCGCTATCGACGTCGTGGTCGTGGTCAACATCATCGTCGCCGCCGCCGTCGTCGTCAGCGCCATCGTCGACGTCGTCGTCGTCGTCCTTGTCGTCGACGTCGCACCGTCGCCGCCGCAGCCAGCGTCGGCGTCGTCGTCGCAGTCGCCGACGGCGGCGGCGTCGCCGTAGTCGGCGTGGTCGTCGACAACGTCACCGTCGCCACCGCCACCGCCGCCGCCACCGTCGTTGTCGTCGTCGTCGTCGTCCACGTCACCGCCGCCATCGTCGCCGCGCCGCCGCTGCCGCCGTCGTCGTCGTCGTCGTCGTCGTCGTCGTCGCCATCAAATTAACCGTCGCAAGCGAGCCGACGCCGCCGCCGCCGTCGTCGTCGTCGTCGTCGTCGTCGTCGTCAACGTCGTCGTCGTCGTTGTCGTCATCGTCGACGTCCTCGTAGTTGTCACAGCCGCCGCCGCCGCCGCCACCGCCACCACCGACGCCACCGCCGCCGCCGTCGTCGTCGTCGTCGTCGACGGCGACGTCTTCGTCTTCGTCAATGTCACCTTCGCCGCGGCCGCTGCCGCCGCGTCGTCGCCGTGGATGTCGTCGCTGTCGTCGCCGTCTTCGTCGTCGTCGTGGATGTCGTCGCCGTCGTGGTCGTCGTTGTCGTCGTCGTCGTCCTCGTCGTTGTCGTCGCCCTCCTCGTCGTCGTCGTGACCCTCGTCAACGTCATTGTCGCCACCGCCGCCGCCACCGCAGCCGCCGCCGTCGTCAGCGTCACCGTCGCCGCCGCCAACGCCGCCACCGTGGTCGCCGTCGTCGTCGTCATCGTCGTCGTCGGCAGCGGCGCTATTGACGTCGTGGTCGTGGTCAACATCATCGTCGTCGCCGCCGCCGTCGTCGTCACCGCCATCGTCGACGTCGTCGTCGTTGCCGTCGACGTCGTCACCGTCGCCGCCGCAGCCGGCGTCGTCGTCGCAGTCGCCGACGCCGGCGGCGTCGCCGTCGTCGTCGTCGTGGTCCTCGTCAACGTCATTGTCGCCACCGCCGCCGCCACCGCAGCCGCCGCCGTCGTCAACGTCACCGTCGCCGCCGCCGCCGCCGCCGACGCCGCCGCCGTCGTCGTCGTCGTCGTCGTCGTCGTGGTCGGCGGCGGCGTCTTCGTCGTGGTCGTCGTCAACATCGCCGTTATCGCCGCCGCCGCAAGCGCCGTCATCGTAGTCGTCATCGTCGTCGTCGTCGGCCTCATCGTCGTCGTCGGCGTCGTCGTGGTCGTCGTCGACGTCACGGTTGTCGCCGCCACCGCCACCGCCGCCGCCGTCGTTGACGTCGTCGTCACCGTCGTCGTAGCCGTCGTCAACGTCACCATCGCCAGAGCCGCCGCTAGCGCCGCCGCCGTGGTCGCCGATGTCGCCGTCGTCGTCTTCGTCGTCGCTGCCGTCGCCGTGGTGTTCGTCATCAATGTCACCGCCGCCACCGCCGCCGCCGTCGTCGTAGCAGCCGCCACCGCCGCCGTCGTCGTCGTTGTCGTCGCCCTGTTCGTCGTCAACGTCACCGTCGCCGCCGCCACCGCCGCCGCCACCGCCGTCGTCGTCGTCGTCGTCGGCGTCGTCATCGGCGTCGTCGTCTTCGTCGTCGTCGTCGTCGCCGTCGCGTCGTTGTCGCCGTCGTCAACGCCGACGCAGCAGTCGTCGTCGTCGTCGTTCTCGTCGGTCTCGTCGTTGTCGTCGTCGTCGTCGTCCTCGTCGTCGTCGTTGTCGTCAACGTCATCGTCGCCGCTGTCGTCGTCGTCGTCGTCGCCGCCGCCGCCGCCACCGCCGCCACCGACGCCGCCGCCGCCGCAGCCGGCGTCGTCGTCGTCGTCGACGGCGGCGGCGTCTTCGTCTTCCTCAACGACATTGTCGCCGCGGCCGCCGCCGTCGCCGTCGCCGTCGTCGCTGTCGTCGTGGTCGTTGCCGTCGTCTTCGTCGACGTCGAGGTCGTCGTCGCCGTCGTGATCGTCGTTGTCGTCGCCCTCCTCGTCGTCGTCGTGGTATGGTCGTCGTCAAAGTCACTGTCGCCACCGCCGCCTCCACCGCAACCGCCGCCATCGTCGTCGTCGTCGTCGTGGTGGTCGTCGTCAAAGTCACCGTCGCCGCCGCCGCCGCCGTCACCGCCGCCGTCTCCGTCGCCGTCACCGTCGGCGTCGGCGTCGTCGTTGCCGTCGCCGTCGCCGTCGCCATCGCCGCCGTCGCCGTCGTCTTCGTCTTCGCCGCCACCGCCGCAGCCGTTGTCGTCGTCGTCGTCGTCGTCATCGACGTCATCGTCGTTGTCGTCGTCGGCGTCGTCGTCGTGATCGTCCTTCACGTCATCGTCGCCGCCGCCGTCTCCGTCGCCATCGCCATCGGCGTCGTCGTGTCAAAATCGTCGTCGTCGGCGTCTCCGTCGGTGTCGTCGTCGTGATCGTCACCGACGTTACCACCGCCGCCGCCGTCGCCGTCGCCACCGCCGTCGCCGTCGACGCCGCCGTCGCCATCACCGTCGCCGTCGTCGTCGTCGTCGTCGTCGTCGTCTTCGTCGTCATCGTCCCCCCTCCCGTCCCATCTGGGGGGATGGTCCTATGGAACCCTGGGGCCTATCCCATCTTGGGAGGGTTCTATGAGCCCTCGACCCAGGAGCAGATATGGCCTGCGCCATGGGGCCGTGGCCCCCTTGCGAGGGAGGGGGATGAGCAGCGGCGGCAGCAGCAGCTCGACTGTCGGGGCAGTGCTGGCCAGCAGGAAGAAATGGCGTGAAGAATAATAATAAGAAGGAGAGCTGAGGAAGAGGATGAGGAAGATGGGGAGAAGGTGCAGGAGGAAGAGGAGGAAGAGGAAGAGGAGGATGAAGCGGAAGATGAGGAGAGGGAGGAGATTGCGAGCGGAGGAGGGGTATCAGGAGGACGAGGAGGAAGATGGATAAGAGGAGGAGGAGGAGGAAGAAGAGGAGGAGAGTATGAGAAGTGGGGGAGAAGGTGGAGGGGCGGCGCATGAGTGGGAGGCAGGGGGGGGGGGGGGCTGCGCGGCACGCCAAGGGGGGCAGGCAGAGGGAGACCGCGGGCGGGTAGGGCGGGCGTCGTGGCAGATTGGCGGGGGGCAGTCGGGCAGACATCTCGTCCTCCATCCTTCCCCCCTTCTCCCCTCCCCATTTCTCCTCCTCTTCCTCCTCCTCTTCCTCCTCCTCTTCCTTCTCCCTCCTCGCTCCTCCCTCCTCGTCCTCCACCTATTCCGCCTCCTCCTCCTCGTCCTCCTCCTCCTCCTTCTCCCAGGAGGGTAACGCACGGTCCGACTCTGGAGCCCCCGAGTCCAGGAGTCCAGAAGCAAAAATGGGCACCTCTTGGGGGGGGGGGGGCGCACCTGCTACCTCCGCCGGCAAGCGCCCGCCTCAAATGTTTGATTGTGCCTCCGCCGGCCCGAATGGCGGCCTGCGGGCCTGCGGGTGCCGAGATGGGCGAACATACCTCCGTCTTGACTCTTCGGGTGTCAACTCATGAGGGAGAGGAGCGTGCATCGGCATCGTC
This sequence comes from Prorocentrum cordatum, assembly GCA_963575745.1. Classification (NCBI taxonomy): domain Eukaryota; class Dinophyceae; order Prorocentrales; family Prorocentraceae; genus Prorocentrum; species Prorocentrum cordatum. The sequence goes on along the minus strand of CAUYUJ010014837.1, from coordinate 656,961 downwards.
ATCATTATCGTCATTGTCATCAGCATCGACTTTTCGGGCGTCCAATTCATGGGTGGGTGGGTGGGTGGGAAACGTGCAACTTTCGTGCCCCTGTTGGGCCTTGGGCCTCAGGGGGCCCCTTCGGCCCTCGGCGCCCCATTCTGGTCACAAACAAAGAGCATCTTTATGCACCCCCACCCCCATTCATGGCACACCCATTACTTGACGCCAGAGCTTCTCGAAACGTTGGAGATCCGGGTCTATGGATCCACCGTTCGACGACCCACCCGAGACCTCCAAGGGTTCACCAGGCCCCGCCCGAGGCCGCCACGAGCCCAGCACCTCAAAGCAAGGGCCAGGATCTTTTCAGATATCACGACGACTCCAGGCTTACATCAAATGGCCGAAAATCACTCCTCGCATTCATAAGGAGGTCGTCCGCTGTAGTTTGTCGACTGGGGCTCCTCGATTCGCAAGACACGCCAGTTCGTTTCACTCACAGACCATTCTCCAACGCTGCGGATTCCAGACTGAGAAGAATTCAGTAATGAAGCTGGACAGAGGAGGAACGGCGGATGAGAAGAGAATAGATCAGAGGTGGAGGATGGAGATGAGACCAGCACAAACGACGCTGCAAGCGGCCTGGATCCGTGGTAACGCCACTTAGTCGACATCTTCAGAGCCACCCGCCACGACATTGCTGCTGTGGCAATGCGATCGGGGGATAAGCAGCCCCACGGCCAACCCCTTGAGGCGCGGCGAATCGCGGTGTGCTAATAAGAGGCTCGCATTTTCACCACCACAGCTCCCCCCTGGAGGAGCAAGATGGTTTGATGATTTGGAGGCGGCAGGAAGGGTGACTGAGAGAAAGAAGGGGAACGGCGGTTCTGACTTCTCCTCCGCCATCCCCGCGTCCCCAGACGTTCCACACCTCGAACTTGGCAACAAAACGGGCCCCGGAGATCTCGACCCCCTGTTTGCGGCCGGCTCTCCACCCCGGGGCCCAGACCAGAAAACGGACCCCAAAGGCAGAACACTGCGAATCACATCGGGCGCGATGCTTTTCAACCGCCAGGCGCCTGAGGCCCTCTCACGTCAGGTACAACCTCTGCAGTGCGATCTTCGTGACCCCCGCGGGTGACCTAGGAAGACGTGCGCTTCGCAAAAGCGGACGCCCTCTTCTCGTAGGATTTCGCAGAGCCGTGCCGTGGGCGTTACGGGCCATCGGCTGGCCATATGATGCGCCTCCTTTCACGTAAGCCTCATTGCGCTCGCGATGATGCTCCGTCTCGTCGGAATCTGGTCGCCCCGCGACGCGTTCGCTGTGTTTCGAGTGCTGGGCTCTGCACCTGTAGTCTCAAACGTGATTCACCTCCCACAACTTCAAGAACAACGCTGCTGCAACCAACAGTCCTCACGATGGCCAAATCCTGCGCTGCCTGGCTCTGAATACGACCTGTGTCATGACCCTGGACGGAATGGCGGCGAAAGGCGGCAACCATGAATGCTTGACAACGCGCGCGAGATCAGAAGCGAAGTATCGGCACAAACTCCAGCGGACGCGCTTCAAGTGTCCGTCCACCGTACACGCTGCGATAATGCCTTGCATTTGAAAGCGCCGCGAACATACAGCTTCGACGAACATAACTGCGCAGGACAGATAGTGCAATAAACGTTAACTTTCGGAGGCCCGCGCGAATTCTTGGATCGGCGCTGGACCCCTCTCCCTGGCGCGCGGAGCGCGCCAGTGGTGGCGATGGAGGCGCCGCCACGGGAGTCCACCGCCAATCAAAGGAATCAGAGCGGGCCTCCGAAAGCTCATGCTTGTGTCACGATTCGTGTGGCGACCTAACAGCAAGCTGCTACAACAACTCACGCCATGGTGAATTGACGGCCAGGCGGTGGCCCGACTTGCCCTGAAACCTGGATGTACGGTAAGCGCGCTATTGTAACAAGCAGAAGTGCCCAGCTGTTCTTGAGCAAATTCGGCTTAAATCTAAGACGCCTGAATACACCAGAGGAAGCACATAGAACAATCAAGTCTGAGTACCCTCGGCATCTTTCAGCGCGAGAGGGAACAATAGGCTGTACACCGCCCATCACATATGCCAGCTACAGGCTTCTTTCAAGACCAGCTGCAATCGCTATTCGCGACGATGCGCATTCTTCCTGAAAGGCCTGTACTACGCAGCTGCGGACAGACGCAAGTGGGGTCTACGAGCAAGGCGACAATCCCACCGGCACTCTGGGCGGAGGTGGCTTAGAGAGCCTGTTCTGTTCCACCCCCTTCTTCCCCTTCGGGGAGGGGTTTGCCCCACCCCCTCCCCCCTCCCCCTGGGCTTGGATGGGGGTGGGTCGCGGGTGGTTGGAGCGTCTGTTTTGGCCTAAGATGTCGCCAAGACAGCCCACGAGAGCTCAAGATGACCTCCAAGATCACTCACGATAGCCCTCGATGACTCAAGATAGCTCCTGACAAGCCTGCACGAGGCTCCAAGACCGCCCCAAGACGGCCCCAAGTGGCTACGGAGCCTCCCAAGGACGCCCCCGAGAGGCCCAAATCCTTCAAAACCTAAGGACAATCAATGTGTTTTGACTTCTCACCTTTTCGCTTTCAAGGCGCTCTTAAGGCTTCAAGATGGCCCCAAGTTGGCCCGAGAGAGCCCCACGACAGGCCCCAGAGAAGCCCAATACGGGCCCAAGAGTGCCCAAGAGCGCCCCAAGAGCGGCCCAAGAGGGCCACAAGAAGCGACTGCTTGGGATCCGAAAGGGAGGGGACGTGTTGTTTTGGGATGGGCTGCTGGAGATACCCGAAGCGTTAACACTTTGTTTATTTTCCCCGGTAACGGCCGTTACCGGGCTGTTACCCAGGGGGCGGGTCGGGCGAGAGGGTAACTGTAACGGTGGCCGCGGCGTGCGCCCGCCAGGGTGCATCCGCGCCACCGGCGCATCAATCGACTGTATGCACCGCGCTCCCTGTGTACACAACAGTGCCCAATGCCTGCGTGCAACACAGCGCCACCTGTGTACGCACCACTGTGCCTCCGTACACCACAACAGCCGCGTGCACTGCAGCACCACGTCGCCTTTGCACACCGCAGTGCCTGTGCATACTGCAGCAGCTGTGTGCGCAACAGCGCCCGTGTACACCGAATTGCCTGCGTGCGCCAGAACGCCCGCAACGTGAAACTAGATCACTTCAGGATTCCACGTACAACAGATCTTTAATATAAGATTTCGCCCCTGGATTCTACAGACAACCGTTGTCTACAAAAAGGAACCCCAGTGGAAAATGGAGCGCCTCTAGATTCCACAGAACACCAATTTTGTATATTGAATTATTGGAATCGCTATGAACAGCTGAACGCCTCTGGATTCCACTGAAAACGCTTGTTTGATAAAAGAATCCCGAAGGAAAGTGTGGCGCCACAGAATTCCATCAAACAACACACGTTTCAAATAACAAAAGCCTCTATGGAAAGTGGAGCGCTGGATGATTTTACACGCGTGCACAACAACGCGTGCGTACACCACAACGCCCGTGTACAACACAGAAACCGCGCGCAACACAACGATAGTGTACACCACAATGCCCGCGTGCACCACAGCGCTTGCGTACACTACAACGCCTATGTACACCGCAACAGCCGTGTGCAACACAGCGCCAGTGTGCACCACGATGCCTGCGTGAACCACAGCGCCCGCGCACACCACAGCGCGTGCGGGAGAAGGCGCGGGGCAGCCCACTCTCCATCTTCTTCATGGCGTTGGGTGTACAATCGCTTCGTGCAATAAAGACAAGTTGAGTCTTAAGGATGCAAAACCTTTGGAAACAGACATTGGGATTTGCTGGCAAAAGCTATCCAATGAAAACGGCGAAAGACAGGCCGCAGAGGCAAGAACACAAAGGGCACCCTGGAAAAAGCACGCGTCGTAATCAGGCGCGTCGACTGTATCGCACTGCGTCCGAACTGGTCAGAAGGCAGCGTGGTCGAACCCGCTTGCGGTAGCTGAACCATCGGCGACGGCCACCACCACAACCCCCTGGCCAGTGGAAAGAGAGCCCCCACATTCTCCATCTGCCGCCCAAACGGCCTGCCGCCCTCCGAATGGGCACCTTGGCAATGACTCCGCCTGACCTTCGCGCACCGCAATAAGACATATTCCTTATTCGTATTTCTATGATTTTGGGAAGCGGCTGTAACCCGGGGAGGGGGGGGGGGGGGGGGCGCGGGTAACGGTAACAGCGGCCGCGGCGTGCGCCCGCCAGGGTGCGCCCACGCCATCGGCACATCAATTGCCTGCGCGCGCTGCAATCCCTGCGCAATCGACAGTGCCAAATGCAGTCGTGCAAAACAGCGCCGCCTGAGTGCACCACAGCGCTTCGGTGCACCACAACACTTGCGTGCACAACGCAAACACGTCGCGCATGTACGCCGCGAAAAATGTATACTGCAAGAACCGTGTGCGCAACAACGCTTGTGTACACCACGTTGCCTGCATGCACCAAGGCGCTTGTTTACACCGCAGCGCCTGCGTGCGCCACATCAGCCATGTGCACCACAGCGCTTGCGCACGCCACAATGCTTCAGTGCAAACGCCTGTCTGCAACGAACAAAACGTGCCAACAATCACATCACTAGCCTGCGAAACCTTTTCTTTGCGGGGCCCGCCACCGACCGCGGAAATCCTCACCACGTCGCCCGCGTACGCAGCAACACCTGTAGAGTAGTATCGTTGGCGCGCAAGCTGCTGGGCTGGCACTCTCGGACATTTGGGCAAAACCATCCGTAGCTTGTTTCGGACGAGACGGCCAACCGGATATGGAAAAATATGGGAAGAGGGGGGGAACTCGACAGAGAGGTGGGGGAGGAGGGAGAAGGAAGGGATTGGGGGAGGTTGGGATGGGGTGGGAAGTTTCTTTTTATTCTGCATGGCACATGATCGGATAAGACCGGACAGCCACATCGTACCTCGGCGCGCCAGCACGCAACGAAAATGGCACGAAACCCAGCCCACAAATGCGAGCGAACGCCTACGAGGAGGACAAGGAGGAGCGAGGGGTGGACGAGGCGAAGGGGCGAGGGCGGTGTGCGGATAATCCCAGATGGCCCAAACGGCCATTTATATAATCCCAATAGCGCACAGCGCAATCCAGAGGGAACGAGGAAGGAGAGGAGGATGGGGCAGAGGACGACAAAGAAGGGGGAGGATATTAGTAGGCGGTGGAGCAGGCGGGGGGAGGTAGCATTATGTTATGCCATACAGCCACAACACCCATGGCATCGTTCGACGTCGCTTCGCCTTCGTCAACGCCAGTTGTGACAGACGCGGGGTAACCGTTGCTCCACCCAGACATGGCTGCGAAATTCCTTGGCAACATTGCTTCCAGACCTCCACCAGTAGGAAGAACAGGGGAAAATTAACATAGGGATGTAGACGTAAACCACACTGGCCTGCACATTGCAATAGCCTGCGGGTGCCACAACAGGCAGGTGAACACCGAAGCGTGCCTTCTAGCACCGCGCCATGCCTGTGAATTCGACGCCGCAATCTGTGGGGAATTCTGCGAACGCCACGACGCGTTTGCGAGCACCACGCATGCATTCCAGCACCACGCCACGCCCGTGAGCACAATGCCATACCTGCTGAGAGGAGGGGGTCCGCCCTCCACTCCCGAAAGCGTTACCGGGGGGGGGGCCGGTAACAAGCGTTACCCGTCAGAGGTAAACAAAAACGCTCTCATAGCCTGCAAGCGCCACAACTCGCATATGAGTACCCAAACATACCTTTTTTCAGCACCACGCCATGCCTGTGAGCTCGGCGCCGCAACAGGTGAGGAGCCTGCGAACGCCACAACACGTTTGTGAGCACCAATGCGTGCTGTTCAGACCACGCCGCGCCTGTGAGCACAGCGCCATATCTGCGGGGGGGGCCCGCTCCCAACATGTAGGGGCGGGCCAAGCCTCCCCCCCCTCCAGCACGATTTCGGGTGACCCAAAAGGGGGTCCAGCTGAGAAGGGGTGGTGCTATAGATTTCGGGCAACTGTATTGCAAATGTATTGCGCCGGAGAATGGTATTGCATTGTGTTGCAAGTAATGTATTGCGCGCGAATCTTCAGCAACACATTTGCACCCCGAAATGTATTGCACGCCCCAAATGTATTGCAACCCCACAAATCGATTGCACCAAATCTATTGCACCACCCCCTTGTCGCTGGACACCCTTTTGGGTCAACCCGAACGATCGTTGGCGTTACCTGGGGGGGGATTGGCCCGGGTAGCGAGCGTCCCGCCGGGGAAAAATAAAAAACGCTCACAAGAGATCGTTTGCGAGCCAATATGACGCTGTTCCGAGCTGTGCGGCATGTCCAGTGAGCCATGGAAGCCTGGCGTGCCCATTTAGCTTGCGCTTTGCCGTGGCCTTGCTTGCGAGATCTACATACGCGCGTCTCCTTCGCTGGAATCTCTGGAGGCCCAGACCTCTCGACAATTTCAAGGGGAACTGTTTTCCATGCCAAATCGATTTGCCGATGACCTTTGGCCAATGAGGAGCCCGAGAACGGTCTCCCGACGCCCAAAAATACGAAAGACCTGCGCCCTGTCTATGCTCAAAACGTATGAGGATATGTGCGAGGTAAGGCTTTACGCCAGCGCATATCCTCTGCCTGCGGAGCCGACCTTCCTGGACGTTGGGAGGCGCGATCAAGAGTCCGATCGCCGGCATCCCGACGTCGCTTGCGTATCGCCGAGGCTGCGCGATCCTCCAGCGCCAGCCAGCCCCCCTTGGGAGGCCTGGAGTTCCGACGGTCCTGGGGCCCCAGGAAGGCCCCGAGGGCCCGAAAGCTGCCAAAAACTGAGCTCTGGGGCCCGGCTGGCGGGCACGGCTCGCAGGCAGCCTGGGTCGGTCCTCCCTCGCAGCGGTGTCCTCTGTACCGGCGGGTCACCAACCCTGGGCCACACGGCGCACTGCGACTGCTCGCGCACCATCGCGGGCACTTCAGCCGTGAGATGCGCCGCGAGATGGGCCCCGCGGGGCCCGGCTCCCCCCAAACCCGCTTGCTCCATGGCGGCGATGGCGCCCCTCACCCGATCACCGAGATCTGCTGGACGTCGTGCCGGCACACGGGGCACCTCTACGCCGCGCGCGTTGCGCGCTCGCGCGCGCCGCGCCTCAGAGGGTCCTCCCCCAGACCCCCTCATTGTCGGGGGCGGCCAAGAGGGAGGATCGCACATCCTGCCCAGAGGCACTTGCGCGGACGAGGGGGGTGGCAAGGAGAGGGGGCCATGAAATCGGGGCAAAGTTCATGACCCCGATCATGATATCCACCCCGCCCTAGGCATCCCCCCCCTCTTGGCCGCCCCTGACGTTGGATCGGTCTCTGAGGTTAGATCTCTTGAGGTGTTTACGAACGTTCTTTGGCGGCGCGCAAAGCGGGGTAGCGCCGGGGGGAGGAGGGGCCGGCCTTCCGCCTTCTCACAGAAAGCGGGGGCCTTCCTAGAGGGGCCGGAGGCTTCTTTTGAGAAAGCTTCTCAGACGCCGGGCCCCTGCGTCCTAAGAAGCCCCGCCCGCCTTCTTAGAAGGCCACCCCTCGTGCCAGTGCCCCCATTCATGCCCCTGTGCGCGCCGCCAAGATTTTGGCACCTGGGAAGATTCGCCTTTGTTTGACCCGAATTGAATTTCGTCCGATTGAACTTACCCATTTTAACTCACCCGCTTACGTTCACCCATTTGATTTCACCCGTTCGAATTTATCCGGTTTAAACGTTTGGGTTTAGACTCGACTGGTTTACATTCGCCCGGGTACAAAGTCATCCGGTTTTGCTTCGCTCGTTTAGTTTCATCATGTTCGGACCCCTTTTTTCCGCCGTGTCAAATCCTCTTCCGGAATACGTCCGGTCTAAATTCATCCAAATTCCAGTTTGCCTGGTTCAAAAATCATCCCAGATGAATTCGCCCGAATCAAATTCATCCGGTTATAATTCGCCCTGTATGAACGCATCTGGTTCTAATTCGCCCAGTTTGCACTCATCTGGTTCTAATTTGCCCGGTTTAGACTCATCGGGTAAACTCGTCGGGTTACTCTGTGCCCAGATTGCACTCGTCTGGTTCACCTGGTTTAAAATCGTCCGTTGTTTTATCCGCCTGGTTTTCATTCCATCTGATTACAATTCGCCCGGTCGGAAATCATCCGGTTGTAATTCACCCGGCTGATAATCATATAGTTAAATTTCGACTGATGCAATAACGGGCGCAACCAAAACGAATGAAACAAAAGCGGGCGAAACAAATACGAGCTCATCAACATCGACTGCCCCGAAGAGAGCGCGGAGGCTCCATGCGAAACCTCCCATTTAGGCCTTCTGAAAAAAGGTCCCTTTGGCACCACGAAGCGAAGCTGCAAGCGATGCGCCAGCATGAGTGCACGGACGCCATGCGGACGCAGCCGCTGGAACCTTCAGCAAATACACTCCTTTTGCTACCAGACGGATATCGAAAGAAGGAGCCGTGTTTTTTTTGCCTGGCCACAGCAGCCCTGAGCTGCAAACAGGCTCGACGACAATAACCTAAGGAACGGCCCGAAAACCCGAGGTCCCCGTGGGGCACCGAGGAGACACGGAAGAGGAAGCCACGAAATCAAACTACGATTCTCTTCGAACTGCCAGGTGGAAGCGATTGGGGGGCGAGACATCGATGACGACAACGACGACGACGACGACAACAGCGACGACGACTGACGACGACTGACGGCGACGACACAGACGATGACGACAACGACGACCACGACCACGCCCACGCCCACCACCACGTACACGACAACAACGATGACGACCGACGATGACGACGACGATGATGGCAAAGTCGACGACGACGATAGTGACGACGGCAATGACGGGGACAGTGACAACGGCGACGACATCAACGACGACGACGACGACGACGGCGACGACTACGGACGATGATGTCGACGAGGACGACGACGACGACCATGACCACGACCGCGACGAAGACGACGACGGCGACGACGACCACGACGACGGACGACGATGACGACGACGATGATGACCACGAAGACGACGACGACAACTGTGACGACGACACCCGCGACGACGACCACGGCGATGACGATGACGCACGCCCGCCTGCGCGCCCGCCCGCCCGCGCGCGCGCCTGCCCGCCTTAGCGCGCGTCCGCCCGCGCGCCCGCACGCGCGCACACGCCCGCCTTCTCGCCCGCCCGTTGCCGATATCACTATCGAGCTCTCTATGGGACGACGGGTAGCACTAACGGAAGCGACCTGGCAGATCGGGTCCCACGATCATCCGAACTATCGATCTCGCTATCGATGTCACAATCGATACCACTATCGATCCCAATATCGTTTTGGCAATCTATTTCAAAACCGGCCTCAATATCGACCTCATCATCGATCTGGCAATCCATCCCACAAGCGATATCGCAATCGATCTCAGTCGTTCTCACGATCGATCCCAAGAACAATCTCACCATCGACCTCCCTATCGATCTCACTATCGATCTCATGATCGATCCCACTATCGATCTCACTACCGATCTCCAGATCTACCTCACGAGACACCACGGAACACCAAAGGACACCCCACCATGGGAAACCACGGGCCACCGCGGGACAGGACGACAATCGAGCATCATTGAAAACTATCCCCCTCCCCCCCCTGCTCTGCTCGGTCGCGAAGAGAGCAGCCCTACACTGAAACGACCACGGCGACGCCAGCTACGAGAAAGGCGGCGGCGGGCCCGTCCTCGTCGATCGTGGTCATCGTCGTCGTCGTCTGGGGAAACCCAACTGTACCAATATCGCTACTCCCCAGACCTCTCCCGGGTTGCGTTATGGCCAGAATTTCAAGGAGAATCTCGCGGTGGCGACGAGGGCCTCCCAGGTGGCCAAAAAATGGGAAAACGGGGCAAGGGTACCGGTATGTGTACCTGTTCCTCCTCCGATCATCGTCGTTGATCTCCGTCGTCGTCGTCGTCGTCGTCGTCGGTCGTCTTCGTCGTCGTCGTCGCCTCCCCTGTTCCTCTGGTCGTTCCTCCACCAACGTCGTCGTCGTCCACCTCCTCCTCCTCCGTGCTCGTCATCGTCCTCCTCCTCCTGCAGAAATGCCAAAGGGGAGAAATCTAGGAAGGCAAACACAGCAAATCGCCTGAAACACCCCCGCCACAATGTGGGCGCGGATCTTGTGGAGTGCCGTGACCCCTTGCGGATGGATCCTCCTTGCGGTGCCCAAGAGCCACGCCTGCTTGGTCGCGGTAAGCACTGGGCCAAACACGAACGACTATTGAGCAACGCAATTGCCAGAAAACGCTTGTCACTCGCGCCGACTTACATTCATCCCGTTTTAACTCGCCCAACTTAGATTCATTCGGTTTGAATCCGCCCCTTGAAATTCATCGAGTCCGCCCTGTTTAAATTCATCCTGATCTATCTCGCCCGGTTTAAATACATACGGTACCACTTCGCCCGTTGAAATTGATATGGTTTTTTTTAATCTCGCCTGGGTTAAACTCATCCGCTCTGTATGCGCAAAATTAAATTCATCGGGCTTCAATTCTCCTGTTTAGCATTCATCCGGCTTGAAATCGAACGGTCTGAAATCATCCAAAATTGATTCCCGACCAAGTTCAGCCGGCTTGAATTCGCCCAGTGTAAACTCATCAGGTTTTAATTCGCCCAACTTGCATGCGAAAGTGCTCAAAGCAGAAGCGGGCGAAACCCAAGCACGCGAAACAACAGCTGGCGAAATTAAAGCAGACGAAACAAAAGCTGACGAAACAAAAGCGGATGAAACGAAAGCGGATGGAACAAAAGGCGGGCGAAACGAAAGCGGGCGAACAAAAAACGGACGACACAAAAGCGGACGAGGGAAAAGCGGGCGAAACAAAAGCGGATGAAACAATAGCGGGCGAAGCAAAACTCCTCCTCGGGGGGGCCCTCATCGCCGCGGCCCCCCCGGGGCAGCCAGCAGGACGACTCGGGGTGAGCCGCGGGTCCCAAAGCAAGGGGTCGAGACCTCCGGAGAGGGGTCCACCTCGTGAGCAAACACGACGTCGGCGGTCTGGCTCGGGGGCCCTCAGGGGCACTCGGTAGCAGAAAACCCACCCGTATAAAGAGCATCCCCCGACGCTCCTCCCCCCGACGCGTGCGCGCGCAGGAGGGGGGGAGGGAGGAGAGAGAGGGGATGGGCTGGCCGGCCGGGGAGGAAGAAGGGGGGATGGAGAGTGGATCGAGGGGGGAGGGAGGAGAGAGGAAGGGAACCGTCTCATGACGCCCCCCCCATAGAGGCCTCCCCCTCCTCCTTTCGCATTCTGGAAACCTGGAGAAGCCAATGAACAAGCCTGGGGGACAGAAGACGCAGAAAGACTCCACAACAACTCTTCACCTTCCTCCCCCTCCCCCTCGCCGCCCTCCCTCCCCGACATGTATTATTATTGTGACTCCTCCTCCTCCTCTTCCTCCCCCTCCTGCTCCTCCTCCCTCTTCCCCCTCCCCCTCCGTTCAACCCCAAACCCCCACCAACGCCAACCTCCTCCCCTACCCCCTTATCCACATCCTCCGCGTCCCACTCGTCCCTTCTCGACACCCTACCAACAACACAAAACCATCACAACACACACACACACACTCACACACACAAACACACGAAACGACGACTCTTCCACATCCTTCTCCGTCTCCTCCCAAGTCTAGACACCTTCAAATACCGTCCAGAAACATGCGGACACATTGGAACACATCCGAACGCCGACGAACACATAACGCAACATAAAACCTCCTGACGACGACGCCATCGCCCGACGAGCACCACGAGATCGGCCACGACGATGACGCCCGACGGGACGACCACCACAACGACGCCCGACGAAGACCACGATGACGAGCGCGACAGCACCGACGCCCGATGAAGACCACGAGGACACGATGACGCAAGCGAGGTCCCACAAAGACCACGAAGACGACCCCCGACGAATATCTCGATGCGACCACGACGATTGCCATGACAGAAGACGGGATTGAGGGAAAAGGGGCCTGGAGTCCAGGACTTTCCCCAGGCCAACCTTTCCTCTGAAGCCATGCCTCGACTGGCCCCGAATCTGGGATGGGCGCCAGAAGGCCACGAACGGCCAAAGACCCCCAGGAGCGAGACTGCGACGAGGAAGCTGGAGGATGCCCAGCGAGGACCACGACGACCACGACCACGCTCGACTAGTTAAGACCACGAGGGCGACCACGACCACGATGACGACAACGACGACGCCCGAAGAAGACCACGACGACGATGTTTCGGGGGTTGCCCAAGGTGTTCCTGGCAGAAAGTGCCCCAGGCTTTTCGCGCTCTTTTGCAGCCCCTGGGGCTCTGGGCCTCGTCACGGGTGGCTCTGGAGGCCGTGGGGGCTCCCTGGAAATCCTTGGGACTGCCTGGGCAAGAGACGCCTTTGACAGCACCCGATAATCTCAAACCTCGGACGTCGTGACTTTGTCACAACGCCGGCCCCCAGAAGTCTCGACAACCACCTGGGGACTTGGCGTTTCATCCCGAACAGTTGTTCGAAGCCCCAGGAGCCCGGCGAGAACCCCCCAGAAACCAAACACAACCAAAGCCTTCCGCCGTGCTTCCCAGAAATCCGGCGTACAAATTACGGCGCCGAGAAAAATCACGACTGGAGCCCTAGACCCCATCACCATGTTTCCATGTTTCGATCTGTGATCGTCCCCGCAATTGGGCGAGAACGACCTGTAGGAGCAAATTGCAGCGCACAGATCTCAAGCTTCTGCTGTTTGTCTCGACGTGGAACAATATTTTGGCAACGCCTGGGCGTTGACGACAAGGAGAACGAGCAGCGGCGGCAAAGGGGAGGAGGAGGAGGAGGAGGAGGAGGAGGAGGAGGAGGAGGAGGAGGAAGAGGAGGAGGGCGAGGAGAAAGGAGGAGGAGCGGCCAACAGGAGGAGGAGGAGGAGGAGGAGGAGGAGGAGGAGGAGGAGGAGGAGGAGGAGGAGGAACAGGAGGGGGCGTGCGCGGAGGCTGGCGGCCTGCCTCGGAGGTCGGAGTTTCCTGGCGCAGGCCCTGCAGACCGTCCGGTGGCCGCACGGCACCAGCAGGACGTTCGCCCTCGGACGCCCCCGCCGCCAGCGCCGCCGAAGGACGCGGACGGTAGCTGCGACGACGACGTCGACGGCGGCGACGACATCGGCGACGAGAGCAGCGATGACGACGCCGCGGAGGACACCGCCATCGACGCCGATGCCGTCGGCGACGCCGCTGACGGCAGCTGCGACGACGACGCCGACGATGGCGACGACATCGAGAACGAGGGCGGCGATGCAACGCCGTGGAGGACACCGCCGTCGACGACGACGGCGGCTGCGACGGCGCCGGCGCCGACGTCGACGACGACGGCGGCGACGAGGACGGCGACAGATGCGACGGCGACGGCGGCCTTCTCGCGGGACGCAGGCAGCCAGAGCAGCGGTTGCGTTGCAAACGCGGAGGCCCGCCCCCCCCCCTGTCCTGCTCTCTGGGGGGGCGGGGGAGGGGGAGATAGCAAAGCGGAGTAACGAACCAGCTTCGTGCAGCAATTTTCCCGGCGGCGCCTCCCATGACTATCGTCGAACCCGTCCGTATCCCCACTGGCGTGGCTTTGGCCCAATAGACCGACTTACGCCCCCAGGTCGGGATTTACGATCCAGGGCTCCGCCCCCCGCCCCGCCAATGCTAATGGGATCGCCCCGCCCTCCCCCTCCCCGCTGGATCGCTGCACTGGTACGCCCGTGAGCCTCGTGAAGGCCTCGCGAGTGGGATCTTCCCCCCCTGCGGTCGTGGCACTGTGGACGTGGCGTGGTGGATGAGGGCCCCGGTGACATGCCATTTTCGTTGTTGTCGTCCTCCCCCCCATCCGATCTTGGGGTGGGGGCGCGTGGCTGGGTTCGGGGAGGTCCAGCGGACCCGGGCGATTGCATTACCCAGTCCAGCACTGCAGGACGCCATCCCCGACCACAGCCAGAGTAGCGCGGTGGATTCCCAACGATGACAATGATGACCAGCTAATTACGTTTTCAAATGTGGCCACAAAATGCACTCAACTGGGTCTTGAACTCGAGCCAGCAATAACTACGGAAACCTTTGCTCCCGTCCCCACAGTCGTACTGTCTGCAGCCGTATCTATCGTCGGCCACGGATGCCCGCCCGACCGCCAGGTGCTGAAGCAAATCGTCGAACTGGACCTAAGCGAATAATCTGAACTTCCCGGGGGCCCCACAATCTTGCTGCACTTACCGGTCGCGAGGTGCATGCACCAAGGGGGCCGAACGAGCACGCGACAAACAGACAAATCATCGCGTCGGCAGTGGTCTCTGGCAGAGCGGGTCTCATCGCAACGCTACTGGGACAAGAAGAGACGGACTGACCGCCTTACAATCCGCTCGGCATCAAAAGCCCACGTATCGCTCTGGAGCGGCAGCGGGTTATACCAGATCGTATGTATAATTAAGACGAGGCAAGAGAGAGGCGTTTCCTCCGCTGTGCAATAATTCTTCGTGCTCCTAGGCAAACAGCTGCGTGCGCAATGATGACTCCACGCTCGCTGCGATCAGATGTCCCGAAAAGCGGCGCCGGAAGGAAATTCGAACACCGATTCCCCAACAACGAATCTGTCAGGCAAATGATCGATACGTGCGCGAGGGACTGACAGGGCCCCCCATCTGCGATACTCGACATGTAGAAGCTGCGGATGCCCACGTCGCTCAATGGCCCTTTCAAGAGCCGCTCATCTCCAGTCTGAAGCTCCAAATCTGTTTCGCGGTGCTCCTCAGCGGCGCTTTTTTCTACGGCCGGTTTCCTCTCCAGCTTCAGCATCGGGGCGCTGGTGCGCGCGATCGGCTTCTGCGTCTCCTGTCTGCGCCAGCGGCAGATCAAACGACCCGGAAGTCCCGTCCGCTCAGCTGCGCCGTCCTGCAGCTCTGCATTGGCGACGCCGTGGTTCCTGGCGAAGGCGCCGCGGGGCGCGCGCGGGTCGCGGGCGCAGTTCGCGCGCGCCTCTGGCGACGACGCGAGTTCAGAATATGGGGCCCACTTCTCGCGCGAGGCCTTTGAGAGCTCCCCGCGCACTGGGCGGTCTTGCGAAACGCCCCGGTGAACGATGCCCTCAATTATCGGCGCGCCCCCTCCTCCGCCCCCCGGCGCCTCCACGGCGCCTGGTCGTGGAGGCTGCGCGGGGTGGGATGTGCAGGCCCGTCGCCTGCCTTGCCGCTCCTGTCGGCACTTCCTGGCGTCGCAGAAGACGCGCGCGCCGCCGCCATCCCAGGGGGCCTCCAGCCCAGGGCTGCAGCGCAGAGCGCGGCCTCAGCCGTGGAAGGCGCGGACAGGACAGCTTTGCTGGAGCGCCCCGTGGTGAGCGAGCCGCGCCAGCAAGCGGCCTGGCCAGTCGCTCCGCGACTGGTCGGCTGCCCTGGCGAAGCCCGCATCTGAACGCACTTGCAAGTCGTTCCCTGCGCCCTGGGCGGCGAAGGGAAGACCTCGGCCAGCTGACCCCGCCACGCGCTGGGGCGCCTCAAGGGCGAGGTCGCGGCCCCGTGCCCCGTGCTCGGTGGCACTTACAGTCAAGGGGGGGGGTCCAGTGGGGCGTGCCTGGCCTGGCGCGCGCGGCAAGCCAGTCGGGCCCCCTGGCGCGGGCGCCCAGATCAGCGTGCTGCTCTCGCTGCGGCGGGCGCTCCTGCTAAGGAAGCCTGTCCACGAGGGCGGGCGCGGATTTGCGGCGGTCCATCCTGCGCTTCGCCAAGGGCTCCTCAGCGAAATGCCCCCGGTTGAAATGGGCGTCGGCGCGCGACCGCCCGTGCCAATCCAGGTCCAAACATTTCGGGGGCACCCGTGGTGCGAGGAATGTCTCAGACCCGAAGACATCCACGGACTGTCGAGCGCCTTGACGAACGCCTCCCTGCTCGGGCCTTGCGCGGCGAGGAGGGCGACGTCGTTCGCGCGCGCGCACAGAAGCCCATGTCCCTTTCGCCCGAGGCTCCATGCCTGCGCGTCAGCCTCGTTATGTCACAAGCAAAACTCGTCGTCGTCGTCGTCGCAGGCCCGCCGGTGCTGCTTCAGCTTGCAGTCTCTGTCGTCGGACTACCACTTCGGATCCTGGCGGGGGCCGCGCGCGGCCTCGTTCGGCATCCATGCCGCGCCCTGCTCAGCGATGCCCCAGGCGACCCCATGCGCGGGGTTCTGGGCCAGGATGAGCTTGTTAGGCGGCAGCGGTGCATTGAGGAACGCCCCCGTCCACGTCCAATTTGCCTTCCTTCCACCCGCTGCCGCGCGGCGGCAAGTTTGGCCGCCGCGTATGCTGGATGGCTCGGCCCAGGCCGCCCAGCGCTGCGCCGCGGGGTCACGCGGCCGGAGGTCCCTGGCCAGGCTGGCGCGGGGCCTGCGGACATCCTGGTCTGTGCAAGACCGCGCGTTGAGCATGGGCAGCGACCTCCTGCCGCGCCCCCCGACGTCGTCTGCTGTCGCCACATGGGTCGCGCCCTGCATGCGTCGAGGCAGAGTCGCGCTCCGCCTGGGCCGCGAGGATCCGCCGTTGGGGTCGGGGCCGAATGCTCGGCGGATCTCTTCGGGGGGCGCGACTCTCCTTCCCGGCTCTGGGCCGGCGGGCCGTCGCTTGGCCATCGGAAGATCGCCCTCTACATGGTCGACTGACCCTTGCGGCGCCATTGCCGCGCGCCGCGCTGGGGGCGCATTGCAGACGACGCGGGCCGCGAGAGATGGCTCTCGACATCGCGCCCGCCGTCTGCGCGAAACGCTCGAAGGTCGCAGCGCCTCGCGGTCTTTCTCGTAGTCTTCTGCCACTTCGGGCTCCGAGTGTTCGCTGTCCTCGGTCTTTCCTGCGCGCCCAGCCCGCCCGTCGCGGCCGCAGCAGCCGCCTCCTCTGCGGGTGGAGCAGGGCCCGCGACCAGCTCGTCGTCGTCGGTGAAAAATGACGACCTGCCAGATCACCCCAACCCAACCCGAAGACCGAATGTCGGGTTTGGGGGGGCAAGGGTTCCACATGTGCTTTTCCGATGTTTCCCGACCCCCCCACACTGGAAATCGAATGTAAATCTGAGCCTTCGGGTTGGGTTGGGGTGGTTTGGTGGGTGGTGAAAAAAGGGCCCGTGGTCGCCCCCACCGTTGCACTGGGCCCCCCCCAGGGGCCCGCGGCGGGGTCGTCGACGGTCGACAGAACTGAAGACCGCATCGCGGGCTCAGGCGCGGCCGCGGCGAAGGCCGGCGCATCGTGCGGGAAGCGCCGCCTGCGCTCCATTTCCTGGGCCCGTGGCCCTGCTCGCGGGGCCCATGCTCTGATGGGCTGGCTCGTGGGGAGCGGCGCGCGCGCGCGCGTGGGTGGGGTGTGTTGGGGGGGGGGGGGGGGGGCAAACTAGAAAAAAACATCGGCGCGCTGCGAAAAATCTGCCTCGCCGCGGAAGTGGCGCCCGCGAGCGCTGGCGTCAGGCCTCTGGCCGTCTCGCGCACGGCGGCCGGGGGGCCCGTGGGGCGCGGCCTCGGCACCGCAGCAACGTAGAAGTCAATCAGGTCTGGAAGGCCAAGATGGCGGTCGGGAGGGCCCCAACTGCCCGCGTTGAGCTTCGCCCGCGCAACGTTGTCTTGAGCGAGGTTCTCGCGGTTGGACGGCCGTCCGCGGCTTGATCCATCCCGTCTGGCGAATCCAGCAGGCGTCTGCGATGCAGTCACAGCCGCGCTCCGCCCGCGGCGCCCGCGAGCTCCCGGGGGGCGGGGAGGTCGCAAGCATCGCGCGCGCGCGACGAAAACGGGCCTGGAACAGCATCCAAGGCCGGCGTCGGCTCGCTCCAGCTGCGCAGCCGCCACGTCGCGCCGACTCCCCAAAAATTGGTCGGAAGGCGCGCGCCGCCCAGACGGTCGCGACATCGACGTTTGGGACAGCCGACCGCCTGTTCCGCCGCAGAAGCGCTTGCGTTGGGGTCGTGCCCCTGCGCGCGTGCCCCGTCGATTGCGCGCTCGCGGCTGTGCTTGGCGAGCTCCCGGCCGGCGCAATCTGCGCCTCCGTCGCCGCGCAGGCGGATGCAGAGCGCGTGCAGAAGGCCAGCGCGGTAGTCGTCGACCGTCGCCAGGAAGAAGCCCACGATGGCCTCCTCGGCCACGGCCTTCGAGCTCGGCAGGGCCGCGCAGATGGGCGGCCGCTGGATGTTATCGCTGCTGGCTGCAGGGGCTGCGTCCGAGGCCGCTGTCGCGTCTGTCGCCGCTTCGGCGTCGGCCAGGGCCGCCGGCGCAGGTTGCGCGTCGGTGCGCCCCCGCTGCGCCGCCGCCTGGGCGACGAAGCCGACTGGGCCAAACATGCGCCGCCATGTCCCGCTGGATGCGCCCCCCCGGGCTGCGGCGACGGCTCGCGCGGCCCAGACAAGTCGACGGCGCAGACTCCGAGGGCGGAGTTGGTTTGTCGGCAATGCTGGCGCTTCCGCAATGCTGCCTGCCAGATCTCGTCGTTCGGGGTGCACCTCTGCTGGGGGGCACTCCTCGAACAGATCCCGGAGCTCGCGGGGCGCGGCGCGCCCGGCCGCGGGCGCAATGGGGGGCCCTTCCTCGTGGGCAGGGGCCGCCGGGAGCTGGGCGCCCTCGCCTTGCGCCGGAACCAGGTCTAGGGCCCTGTCAGGGGCCGGGGGCTGGTCGACGCGCGCGAGCGGCCCTGTCTTGACTCGCCCTGGTCAGGCAACGGTCGCGGGCGCGTGGTCAACCGGGCGCGCTGCGCCGTCGGAAGGTTGCCCTATTCGACCGCGCAGCGGCTGCGGAGGCTGACCTGCTGTAGCTGCGGCTGCCACTGTCGCGGCAGAAGCTGCTGCCGCCGTCGCCGTCGTTGCAGCTGCCGACGCGCTGGCCGCCAGGTCCGCTGCGCCGTTGGCCGCGACGCCGAGCGCGTCGACGAAGTGCCGCTTGAACTCGCCCGGAGGCTCCTGCGCCGCCGCGGGGGATGCCATGGATCCCTTCGGAGCGCGCTGGTCGACCCATGGGCCCGCCAACTCCTTGGCGGCGTCCGCGTCGGCGCGTGTCATAGCGACTGCGCACGACGTGCGACGACGGCGGGCGACTGGTTCCACTGTGCTCCTTTCCGTGGAACCGTCTGGATTGCGAGAATGGCTGCGAAGGCCCCCCCCCCCCCCCTTAGGATGGGCGGCCTCGTGACCGCCGAAACACTGAACTGATTTGAGAATCAAGTCGCAGAATGCCTCGGGTTGCCTGGCCGCCCTGCGCGTCTCGACCCTGTGGGCCCTGCTCCTTGAAGGTGTAGATGATGGCGACTGCGGTCGCAAAGCGCATCCAGGCCGACGTTGGGCTGGTTGCGTGAACACAAAAGAGCTGCTCTTTCTGACGCGTTGCCCTTCGATCCTGGCCCCGTGCGAGCATTGGTTCAGCCTGGTGGAGCTCGAGCTGGCCCCGCGCCTGCTGCGGGCTCTGCGCAGATTCCCTGACGACGCCGCTCTTTTTCATTGAGGAATTGTCGCCCGGCGAGGCGCCTGGAGAAAACGACGCGTCGCCGGAAATCAGCCCCGGCCCCGTCGCGGCCCCCGCGAACTGCCAGAAGCGCCGAAGATGCGCCTTTCGCCGTGTTTTCCCAGAGAGCGCAGTTGGCGCTGCGCAGAGGCAGAGGGCGCCCACAACCAAGATGCCGCACAGGATGAAGGCGCGATCAGGTCGCCGCGCTGCGAACCACCCGCGCACCATGACCAGCGGAGGCAGATGAGAAACGCACTGATCTCGCACGCGTGCCGAGAGGGCGCCCGACACCGAGCAGAGCTCCCACGAGCTATAGGCAGCCGCTGCGGCCCCCTGGGCATCTGCGCGACGTCCCGGGCCGTGGTGACGACATGCGACGACCACTTCGACGTTGCCTGCTCAATGGAAGTTTGCCCAATCCCAGCACTTCCCCAAGATTGTGGCAAGGTTCTCCGCGGGCCCCCCCCTTTCAGGCGCTCCAGGTCGACCATCTGTGCGGCGCGAGCTACCCGGGCAGCCATGGGCTCCCGCGCCAGCCCGCCAACGCGACCGTTCTCGCAATACTCTGCGCGGTCGGAAAGGAGCTGCCGAGCTCGGCCTGGGCGGCGCATGGCAGGCCCCCCGGCGCCCGCGCGTGCATTTCGCGCCCTTTCGGGCTCTGCGCAGCGAAGAAATGGCCGCATGGGATGGCGCGCCCTCGTTCCCGCGAGAATCCGCGCGGGAACAAATCGACGTTCTCCCCGGGGCTTCTCCGCGGCGCGCAGGCGGCGGGGCGCCCCCCTTGGAAGTCTCCTCGTGGCACAGACAATCGCCGCATGTTATCTGAAGCTCGTCCTGGAGGTGCGACCGCGGCAAATCCTTCGCGAGCGCGAGTCGCGCCTTGGCCTGGCTGTCCAAAGCGACGCCGCCCCTGGGGAACTTGACAGCGGCGCCCGAATCGGCGGCGGCTGCTGTCGCGAGGTCAACGCGTGTCTTCGAAACGCCGCTTGGCTTCCTGAGGGCGTCGTCATTGCTTGCCCTTGCCTTGCCTCATTTCTCTCCATGGCCTCCTCTGGATTTCCCCCTCTTGGCCCGCTCGCCGATGTCCCGGGCCCCCTCCGTCGCGCGCCGCCCATGGCGCCCCTGCCAGCGCCCGTCCATCCCAAGGTCGGCTCGCCCGCCCAAGCGGAAGCAGGCGCTGCCGACGTGCTCCGGGGGCCATCTGAAGCAGCCTTTCGCGCCCGCTGGGGCGCGGGCGCGGCGGCGGCGGCAACTCGCCTCGCGGGCGCGCTCGACTTGTCTCCGGGCATTGCAGGGCGCAGCCCGGGGCGATAACGAACGCGCGAGGAGGTCGGGCGGCGCCGGCGCCCGGGGCAGCGGCCGCGGGCGGAGGGGCAGCCGCAGCTGCTCATAACGAAATTGCCCTCCTCTTCTCCGCGCTCACCTGCCGCAGTCGGCCCCCCCCCCCCGGGTTGTCCGCGAGCGGCGGCCCCGCGCTCGAGGAGCTCGCGCCTGATGCGCGAGGGCGGAGAGCGCGGCGTCAGCGAACTGGGGGGCCTCCTGACGGGCCCGAGGAGCGATGGTGCGCGGCGAGCCCAGCCTTTCCTTGAGCTGGCTCCGCCGCTGGGTGAAATGCGGCTCCACCGCGTCGAAGACGCCGCCGGACATCGTCGCGGGGGCCGAGTGGCTCAACGTCAGATCTGGCGGGCAGCATCCCAAGTCAATCATCCCCCAGACATCTGCGCGCCAACGCGCGAGCTCGATCTGAGAGGCCCCCGCGTCTGCGCGAACGGGCGGCGTCGAGGTTCCGCGCGCGAGGCCGTCCTTGTCGCCTGGGGGGCTCGGCCCAAAACGCATGCGGGGTAGGCCGCCGCGGCGTGGGATTGGTCGACGGCGCCTTCTTGCGTTCGGGGGCCGCCCACTCTCGCTGGGACTTCAGAACGAACGAAGCGCCGTGCACGTCAGGGGTGCGTTGGCGAATAAGTGAAACAGCATGTTCCGCTGCCAGTGGCGCGGCTGCGAATCAAGAAGACGCCGCGCAGACGCCGACAGCGACGACGGCGGCGGCGAGGGGGGGGGGGCGACGAGGGGGAGGAGGACGAAGGCGAGGGGGAGGGCGAGGAAGAAACAGCACTGGCAGGCTCACTGCTCACGCTGTTTCAGCCCATGTGAGTGGCTCTCCCACCACCCCGTAAGCAGAGACAGTCCACTCTACATTCAGACAAACCATCCGCATCTGCTAAATGCTACAGCTGCGAAGAGAAGCGCCTTGCGACTCCGCGCCAGTCTCCAGGTCTGTGCCGCCACAGCTCCTCCAAGGCGTCTCGGCCACCGGCCGCTGCGCAGGCCAAGTTAAACACATTGCGCTCCCATGTATGCCTCGGTCTGCCTCGCCTCCGGGGCCCGAAAAGGCGGGCTAGGATGAACGACCCTGGTTGGAATGCCGTCCGTCGCGTGACATTGTCTCGTGGTAGACAAGCGATTTGTCCTATCAGCTCGCGCTGCTTGCAAGCTAAAATGGATGTCAGACGATTCCTGCCGCGCCTCTCCAGCGCGGCTGCGTTGGACACCCGGCTGAGATAGGAGCGAGGGACTCCAGCGATTCTTCGCAGGCACCGAGCTTGGAAGGCGTCCAGTCGCGATCTCTCTGCCTGGTTCAACCAGAGGGTGTGCAGGCAGTACATCAGCTTGGACACGACACAGGCTTCAAACATCATGACCTTCTTGGGCAGACATATCTGCGCGTGTCTCCACAGGCTGCACAGCGCGTCGAAACCTTTCTGGGCCATGCCGATGCGCCGACTGAGTTCAGCTCCGCTCCCACCGTCTGCGTGGAGCAGCCCCCCAAGATACACCATGTTATCTTTCTGGGTGATCGGTTGACCGTCAGGGCGTAGGAGCTGTGCCTGGCAACGGCTTGACATTGCCTGTCGCTTGCCCCAAATTAAAAACATACACCATAATTGGTGCCGGCCTCTCTGATGCTCTCCATGAGATCGCGGACGTACTCCTCTGCCACATCAGAAATCAATGTGTCATCGGCGTAGATCACTTCGCCCAGGTGCAGCCGGCCATCTTGATGAATGCCTCTGCCGAGCATGCTGCGCGTCGCGTCGAACATCAGCAGGGTCATCGCGATCGAGGAAAGGCGACAGCGGGCATCCCTGTGATACCCCGAACGCTTGCGGCCTTGAGTCGGACATGGACCCCGCGTCGCGCACGCAGAAGCTCCGGTTAGTATATATGGCCTTGACCGCCGATGCGAACTTCTCGGGCGCACCGAAGCGGACGAGCGCCTACGCCAAGCCATCGGGAGACACGCTGTCGAACGCCTTCGCCCAGTCAAGCGCGAGGAGAATCAGCTTGCCTGCTTCGGAGTCCCACGTGTCCTCGATCAAACACCTGGCGATGAACAGAGCGTCCGCTGTTCCCCGGCCAGATCGGAAGCCGAATTGCGTGGTCCATATGCGTTCTTCGGCCCCTGCCTTTTTCAGTCGCGACAACAATATCATTGCGTACAACTTGTACCCATTCGGCAGAAGGGATATGGCTCGATAATTTGCACAGTCAGAAGAATCGCCTTGCTTGAATATTGCGGAAACGACAGCCTCGCGCCAGGCTTCGGGAACGTCTGCTTCCAGCCAACACCGGTTGCAAAGTAAGACGGCCCACTTGGATGGCCGCGGCGGTTGCTAAGTACTTAACATACTTACTACGCTAAGTTAAGTACTTAGTAAGTAGTTAGCGGACTTAGCTAAGTACTTACTCAGTCAGTACTAAGTGGCCCACTTAGTAATGACTTAGTAAGTACTTAGCTATCCACTTATAACCAGTTAGCTAAGTGCTTAGCGCACTTAGCTAACCACTTATAACCACTTATAGCTAGTTTGCTAAGTAGGTTATAAGTGACTTAGCGGTTACATTGCACTTGTTATCCAAGGGCCATCCACAGGGAAAAAAGGTAAATCCACGTCTTGAAAGAGCTGAGTTTGTTCGTTGAGCGCTGCAGCGCTACAAATTTTGCATTTTGATTTGGAGCCGGTGTCCTGGATTTTTGCTTTAAATATGAGAAGCGCTGCAGCGCTGCCTTCGGATTTATATGAACATGAAGCGCTGCGTGCGCTGAATATGAAGCGCTGCAGCGCTGAATGTTGAATTAAATGCATGCATCCTAGTTGCACGTTGTTCGGATCTTCATTTTCGCCCAGCTCCGTTTGCAAGGAATTTGAATGCACATGTCAATTATGTTTTGTTGTATTCGTTGTTTTTCAATGGTCGCATTGAGCGCTGCAGCGCTCCAAATTTGATAGCACGTATGTTACTTTGCGCTGCAGCGCAAAAAATGGTTGTCGTCGTGATGTCGCATCGCGCTGCAGCGCGTGCGCGCTCGTGCTTCATGGGCCTCGGGCTGCAGCCCAGATCAACATTTTTGCTCGCAAGTTGCATGTCCATGCAAGTCGATGTTCACGCGCACGCCGCGCGACAGCTTGTCTCAAGCTGCGGCCGCGCGCCGCATCCGCCGTCGCGCCCGCGGGCTCGCACGTTGCATTCGGCGCTATATATAGCGCTGGCATGGCGCTGCAGGCGCGTCAGGAGGAGCAGATCTTGCAGTACATCGAGGAAAGCAATTCCTCGGGGAGGTTGGCATCGGGGTGGGATCAACTGAAGGAGTTCCTGCTGGCGGAGGGGCTAGCGTATTACCAGCAGGTCCCACCGAACCAGATGGGCATCGACATTCGGAACCGCAGCGGTTCGTTAGTGAACCCTGCGCGGGCTCACAATTTAGGCGCGAAGATTTGCGCCCAGGGCTTCGTCTTGGCCAAGACGGCTGCAGCCACTGCCTTCGAGGCCCCGCAGGGGGCGCAGTTGGAAGAGACCGCGATGGCGAACGACCGCCTTTCGCGGCTCAGCGGGGGTCGGTGCCCCCCGCTGGACTCATTGCGGTATACGTCAGTGGGCGGCTCCCACACGAACGTCTTCCTCCGCTGCGTGCTGGCCAAGGCGCCGACCACAGTGAAGGCGCTGGCAGACTCTCGGGACAACATCGACTCCGAAAAGCTGTGCGCGTTGCATCCGCAACTTGCGACGGCAGTCAAAAAGGGCCTGACGTGGTTGATCATCAAGCACGCGGTGGCCAAAGTGAAGGGCCTCAAGAACTTCGTGCAGAGGGCTTTGAACGCCGACGTCAGGGAGGCGGTTCACGAGACCGAGATCATTCGGTCAGGCTGCAGCCTATCCCCACTATAGTATATAGCGGTATGTAGTAAGGACCAGGATGATGCACGAGGAGGGTGATGAGTGGGAGTGCGTTGGGGAGGAGGTGAGAACGAGGAGCAGGAGCATTATATCTTACCGTGCTGCAGCACTTGATCGGCTCGGCGCTTGCTGCAGGCAGGTGGGCGGATGCTCTTGGCACACAGCCTCGCTGAGGGTTCCAGCAAGCCCGATTGGCGCGACATCGCCGAGCAAGCGGGCCACGCGAACCCACCTTGCAAGGCGTGGATCGCTGACTTGTGCAAGTTTGTTGAGCTCGGGCCACAAAACGGAGAACTTCTCCGTGAAATAGATGAAGCCCTCAAGACCTTCACGAATGTGGACGTCTCGGGGCAAACTTTGATGTGCGGCTCTGAATTCTGGCGCAAGTTGAATTCGATTAAATGGGGGAAGCACCAGGAGTCGTACCCGTATGTCGTAGCGGCGCTCGTGAAGGCCAACTATTCAGGCGAGCACGTGGTGGATAGCATGTGCAGGACCATCCATAAGCTTGTCGGCGCCCCCTTGTAGTGACATGCGCTGCAGCGCATCTATGCATTGCGCTGCATTGTTAGAACTGCGTACCCACCCCTCCCCCCTCCCCACACACACACGCACCGTTACATTGCTTTATTCCCAAACGCAATCGCTGAAGCGATGGGCGGATCAAGGCAAACGAGATCGTCCACGTCGCGTCCCGCAAGGCGGACGTGGCTGCGGCCGACAACCTCATGGCCGACGCAAGGTCGCTCGTGAAGAGGTTGGATATCGGAGCGGAGCAGGGCTTCTTGCACATCACAAAGTTGGATGTCCGCTGTGCCATGCACCTGGCGAAGAAGCGAGCGCCAGGAGACCGCGCTTTCGGATGCGTAGCAGATATAGCACAGGTATCTTATCATGCCACCTTTCGCGTGCCCCTTGTTTCCCTCCCTCCCTGCTTTTCGCCATTCAATGTCGCTGCAGCGACCCTCCAGAGAGGTCTTCCTACATGAGCTCGGGGGGCCAGCCCAGCTGCAGATGAAGAGCTTGGGGATCGAGTTCGGCAAGGCGGCGCAGACCGACAAACAAGGCGATGGCGCACCCGAGTTGCCGGCGAGCGCCGATGCAGACGCGCCGCGCGCGGCGGCGTCGTCGGCCGCTGAGTTGAAGAGCAACGTCTTCCGCATGCGGCGTGCAGGGTTCGACGTGGGGAAGCACATCGTCCAGAAGAAGGAGGTGGATGCCGTCTTCGAGGTGCTCTCCATCTCGGAGAATGGGATCACCGCCCAGAAGAAGTTGCACGGCGACCTGGTGGGCGAAGAGATCTCCATTGCGTGGCTGCAGCCACCCCGCCGCCCGCGGGGAGCAGGGAGGGGGGAGGGGGAGGTAGTAACTGCGATATTGTATTTCCTGTGCTTAAGTTGCAATGGGTTGGTCGATGCGCTGCAGCGCACGGAGCAGTTAGCCGAGCGGGCGGATTGAAGTAAACATATTGCTCGAGAATTACAAGTTGACGTCCAGGGTGCAAGAGCAGTTGTCGTTCACGAAGGAGCACTTGCCGCCAGCCCACGAGGGTTGGGCGATGGACGCGTGCAGGGGGGCATGCAACACGGCGCTGCGGCTCCAAGCGGTGAAGTACCAGGCGAACATTTTGCACTTGGAGGTCCTGCAGGACCCACCTGCCGTGCGCTGCAAGCGAGCGTTCAAAGTGGGTGAGCTCGTCAGACTTGTGCTTCCGCAATCGTCCGCGCCCCCCTCCGACGACGCCGCGCTGCAGCGCTGCGCTGAGCACAGGGCAGCGAGGATTTCGGGGCACGTCAGGCCGTAGCGACGAGGTCAGTGATGTTACCGACTGCGCGCCATGTAGCTCCACGCGGTGGAAGTGGTCGCATTTCGGCCTCGTCCACGCGGGTCAGCACGGGCTGCGTTGCGGAGAGCATCTCGTTGGGGAAGGTTGGCCTCTACGAGTTCTTCGTGGGCCCGCATTTCGCAGGGCCCCCCGCTGAGGGGTCGCGGGGCCCCGACGCCCGTGTCAGCCCCTTCTGGGTGGTGGCAAAGTCCGACTCAGAGCCCAACATGGAGCTCCGAAAGGAGACCGTGACGTTCGGGACAGGCGTCAACAAGGTGCAGGTGGGGGTGCCCCAGATGCATAACACTTGCGCCCTGTCCGCGGGCGACTTCCTGGTGGTGAAGCCGTGGCCGCGGCTGCAGCCGCGGCCAGCCAAGAAGCTCAGGACGGCCTGAGCTGGCGATATAGAGGGACCACGCGGGAGGATGAGGCAGGAGGGAGGGGTGATGCGGAGGAGGAGGAGGAGGAGGCAGGGCAAGGTTTGGCATAGGGAGGAGGATGAGGGGGCTTAAGGAGCGGCGAGCGCACATGACGGCACCGAGCGTGGCCCTCCGATTGGTGTAAACAGTGCGGGTTGGTGCGAAGTGCGATACTTGCCGCGGCGCTGCAGCGCGCGGAACGATTCGTTGCGCCAGCATCGTCGCTGCAGCGACTGTACAATATTGGTGCTGACATCAGCCTTTCCCACAGACATGCCGCTGCAGCGGCTTCGTCATCACTGTTGTGCTCGATGTGATCGTTGCTCTTCGCTTCATCTTTCACATGCGCTGCAGCGCACCGCATCATGAGCACCTCGTCCGCGCGCATGTTGCCTCATCACTCCATCGCAGCAATTTTGGCGCTGAAGTGCGACCGCGCTCGGGCTGCAGCCTCGGCGCGCCGCGCGCGCGATGACGACGATCAAGCGCGACTGCGTCGTGTTGCACGACAACCGCACGGGGCGCGAGCTGGTCACGGCTGTCGAGGTCATCGGAGACCGCGAGTGTATCACCGTGACCACCGCAGGTTGGAGCAAGTGGGTGCGCGGCAAGGCTCAGGACTTGCGAGGCACGATGTTCCTAACGTGGCTGAAAAATCAGCGCACCGCGTCGTCGGGGCCAACGGGGCCGACGACGCTCTTCGCTGCAGCGGAGCCAGGCCGCCGCCCGACCACGCGGCCCGGCCGCGCCAGTCGCCAGGTTCCAGTGGACGAGTGCTTCAAGACAGTGCAGCTGCCGCCGTTTGGCGATACGGAGGCAACAGAGCTGCAGATTGCCATTCCCCCACCTCATAGGGGGGGGGGAGGGGCAAGCTGCAGGTGGTGCTGCACGAGAAGGGCGTAGAGTACATCAAAGCCAAATTGCTTCAGGAGGCGGCGGGGGCGGCAGATGCGAGCACGGTGCTGAAGCGCTCGCGGCGCCACGAGACCGATGTTCCTTGCGGCGCCCGCGTCTATTGGGTGCAGCGGCTCCAAGCTTGGCGGGCCGTCCGCACAGACTGCGGTTGCAGCAGGACGGCCTTGTTCCGCACAAACCGCGGCTGCAGCAAGGATGACGCTGAAGCGGCCGCGGCGAAGTGGCGCACCGCCGAACTCAAGGATTGCGAAGCGGATGAGCTCCAGGAAATGGAAGCGGAGGCGGAGGGCGATGCGGAGGAGGAGGAGGCCGACTCGGACTGAGCTGCGGCGCGCTCGGTCGACCGCGTCGCTGGGGCGCGCGATCACGGTCGGCAGTGCGATTGAGAATGGCAGCGAGGAGGACGAGCACGAGGACGAGGGCGAGGAGGAGAACGAGGAGGAGGATTGGGATAATAATTGCGGATTGTTGGTGGATCCCCCCAATGTTCGCTACTGTTGGTGTCATTGCGAATCGTTGGTATGATCAAGCGTGCTGCAGCACGACGACGCTACGATCAAGTGTGCCTCTCACGCGTTGCCGCCGTCGATGTGTGACCTCACGGCGCTGCAGCGCTGACTTACGTTTCGTGTGTTTGGAGTCCATCGTGCTGCAGCGCTGACTTACGTTCGGGTGTCTGGCGTGCCGATATCAGATTTTTGCGTCGCGCTGCAGCGCTGACTTACATTTTGTGTGTCTGGCGTGTTGATGTAGCGCTTCGATCGCGCTTGCAGCCCGCATGTTCGCTTTATGTTATTGCATGTGGTTCGCAGCCACCTGTGATCAGAACATCAATGGCTGCCAACATGAGTGCAGCGACGCCGCCATGGCGGCTTCCCTCGGAGCCAGTGCCGCCGCCGAAGGCGAAGTCCGCTGCATCGGATGCGACATATGCGGCTACCCCCCCCTCCTCCGCCGCCGCCGCCGCCACCACCGCCTCCGACGTCGACGAGGGCCGCGGCTGCAGCCGCCAGTGATGTGCCAGCCCCGCGCGCGGCTGCAGCCGCGCGCAAGCGCGATGCTGAGACCAAGGTTGGCATGTGGAAGCTTGTGTGCGACATGATTCGGGAAGCGCTTCAGCGCGGGGACCGCGAGACAGCGGTTGCGCTGGCAGTCCAATACCACGTCGCGAAGAAGCCGCGGAAGTGACGGGCGCGCGGCGCGCGCGCGGTCAGTGCTGCAGCACCACTGTTTCAGTCGGAGACAGCATCGCGACGGCGGCGACGGCGACAGAGACAACGACGACGGCGTTAAAGACGACGTAATTCAGAGCAGTGCATGCAGGAGAAGAAGGTGGAGGGAGGATGATGATGAGGAGGAGGAGGGTGATCAGGAGGACGACGACATTGAGGACGACGTTCTGGAACGCCCTCATTTTCACAGGTTCCCACCGCTCGCTGCCAGCACCTCGGAGCAGGGGAAGGGGGAGCAGGATGATGATGATGATGATGAGGAGGAGGAGGAGGAGAAGGAGGCCGAGGACGAGGAGTATGACGAGGAGGAGGAGGAGGAAGACAACCAGTTGGCACCCATGCCCCGCCCCCCCGCTCCTTCTGCCTATTCCTGCCTCCGCATACTCCCTCTCCTCCTCCTCCTCCTCCTCCTCCTCCTCTCCTCCTCCTCCTCCTCCTCCTCCTCATCCTCCCTCTCATTCTCCTACTCCTCCTTCTCCTCCTCCTTCTCCTCCTCCTCCCTCTCCTTCTTCTCCTCCTCATCCGTGTCCTCCTCCTCCTCCTCCTCCTTCTCCTGCCCCCCCTCCTCCCCCCCCCTCCTCCTCTCCCTCCAATCCTCCTCCTCCCCCTCATCCTCCTCCCCCTCCTCCTCCTATCCTGAGGGGGCAGCCCTGGGGAGGTCAATCCAGTCGTTGGCCTTCGGAGGTTCAGTTGGGGGTGATGTTACTTTGCGGGGTGATGTTACTTTGGGGGGTCAGTCGATTGGTTAGCAGGGGTCCATCGTCGTCAGCGTCGTCGCCATCGTATTCGTCGTTGGCACCGCCGCTGTTTTTGTTCCGCGCAGCTGCAGCTGCAGCTTCGCGCGCTGCAGCGTCGCGCGCCCGCGCGCCCGAGTGCAGCTTCAGCTGCAGTGATGGGACTGGTTTCCACCACCACTACCATATGTTGGAGAAGGAGGAGGAGGAGAAAGAAGGAGGAGGAGGAGGACCTCTCCCTCCAACTTATGGTACTGGTGGTGGAAACCAAGCCCATCATGCAGCTTGGCGAGCTGCAGCTTCGCTCGCTGCATCGCGCAGCGATGGCGTCGCAGCTCGACTACGACGAGGACGCCGAGGAGTTCGCCGTCCTGCGGCCGACGCCGCCTGCGGTGCCGCCGCCAGGGTTCGAGCCGCGGGGACCCCGCGGTCGAGCTCGCTGCCGCCAAGGCGCGGCCGACGTCGCGCGCCGCCCCGCGCGGCAAGGGCGGCAGCGACGGCCCACCTTGCAAGGGCAAGGGCAAGGGCAATGGCAAGGACAAGGACAACTTCGGCGGCCCACCTTGCGGCAAGGGCAAGGGCAAGGACAAGGACGGCGGCGGCCCACCTTGCAAGGGCACGGGCAAGGACAAGAGCAAGGGCGGCAAGGGCAAGCTTGTCCGCGACGGGGATCAGCAGCAGCGGCGTGGCGGCTGGTTCAATCGGGCGCAGCAGCTCTGCGAGCTGCTGCTGCAGGGCGAGTGCGCCGACGCGGCCGCCCTCGCGGAGGAGTTCTACGCTGGCCCAGCACAGGTCTGGGTCGGCGCTGGCGCCGGGGAGGCCGCCGAGGAGGCGCAGGCGCCCGAGGAGGCGCTGAGGAGGCCGCCGAGGGGCGCCTCATGAGGAGGCCGCGGAGGAGGCCGCGGAGGAGGCCGCGGAGGCGGCCGCCGAGGAGGCGCGGCGCCGCGCCGTCTCGGCGACGCGAGGGCTCGCCCTCGGCGCTGCGCCCTCCTGGCGCTGCAGCGCCTGCGGGCGCCGCATGAGAGCTGCGGCGCGGCCGCGGAGCATTCCACTACTGGTGGGCGACGGAATGGGACGGTAACGCAGTAGAGGTAGACAGGGGGAGAGGGTGGACTATAGTAGAGGTAGACAGGGGGGAGACGTGATATACATAGGGAATGCGAGGGGGACGATGGAGACGCAGCGCGGGGGGGGGAGTGAAGACACATTGGGGAGAGACGGTAGACAGGGCGCCCGCTGCAGCGGGCATCCACTCTCCCGTGAGCGAGGGGGACAACGAACGCATAGTGATAGGATACATGCTGTAGCAACCCAACATGTAAGATCAATGGGAGCAATGGGGGGGGTGGATTGGATCAGTTCGCGAGCATAGCTGACGCCGACGCATGCATGTGTTTAGGCCAAGTTATATTTCGCGCGCCAGATCGCGTGGTGCGCCCGCGCTGTCGCCCAGAAAGGCGCTCCGATATCCTCATCACATCTATCTGCCATCGTCGACGTTCACATCCTGATCCGCTGACATTTTTTCGCATGGACTGATGTGCCAGGGGTCGGCCTTGGATTGGCCAGGAAAGTTTGGGGGCACTTGGGGGGGTCCTGGGGCACTTCAGATGGCAAGCCGTCTCGCATCGCATCGCCCTTCGCCACTCTCCCTGCTCCCCTTCAGCACAGTTCGTTGCGCCGCCGAGTAGCTCCCCCCCATGGCCTCGTGGCAGCCTCACCAGCTCCCATCAGCCTTGTCCTCAGCAGTCTCGAGCCATCGCGACGCTGCTGCAGCAGAGCCGTGAGCGTAAATCTTTGCAGTTGACAGCGGTTTCGGCATCGTCAACCTCGTCGCGACGCTGCTGCAGCAGCGCCGCGTGATGTACTTCGCGCCTCTCTTAGCTTCACTCCCACATCGAAATCAGCAGTGTGGACAGTGTTCTGGGACTGCGTGGGTGGGCGTTGGGGTGGGCTGGAGTGCTGGATGTTGGCATCAGGATGGCTGATCTGAGGTCGAACGGGAGCTTCGGGTGAAGCGATCTGAGAGCGTCGGTGCCCCTCTGCAGAGGTGATGCTGTCTGACAGCGGCGTGTCTGTTCAATAGCCCCCTCTATTGAACAGCCACGCCCGTGTCTGTTCAATAGCCCCCTCTATTGAACATGCCATGTTCAATAGCCCCCTCTATTGAACAGCCACGCCCGTGTCTGTTCAATAGCCCCCTCTATTGAACAGACACGCCTCTGTCGATGTCCCAGCTGCCTTCGAGGCTCCCAGATCGCTTCGGTATTTGCTCCTGATCACACTTCGCGCATCTCCTGAATCCGTCCCGCGCCCTCCTCGGACACCTTCCGTGTCCCTCCTGTGTCTGCCCGCCCGCCCGCTCCCGAGCTCCCGTGTATACCTATCCGTCTCCCGTGTCTCTCCCGCGTCTCTCCCGTGCCCCTTCCGTGTCTCCACCTGCCTTCCGTGCGCTCCCGCCCGTGTCCCTCCGCACCGCTCCCGCGTCCGTCCGCCCGCTCGCCCCCGAACTCCCGTGTCCCTCCCGTGTCTCTTCCGTGCCCCCCCCCCCCGTGTTTCTCCCATGTCCCTCCCACCCCTCCGTGTCTTTCGCACCGTCCCTTCCGTGTTCCTCAAATGATCATGCATCCCCCCCCGTGTCCTGCCCGCCCGCCCGCCCGCGCTCGTGTCCTTCCCTCCCGTGTCTCCTCGCATCTCCCCCCGCCCCCCCCCCCCCCCCGTGTCCCTCATTATCTCCCTCCTCTCCTTTCCATCACTCTATATCTCTCTCCCTATTGCCCACTACCATGCGTTCCATCATGGTGCGCATGCATAGCGCTGCAGCGCTTCATGTTACTTTGTGACGATGATTTCTGCTGAGCGCTGCAGCGCTCACGTGTTTTCCTTAATTGCATGCGATCGTTGCGCTGCAGCGCATCTGTACTGTTGTGGCCTCTCTTCCACCTCAGCAGCCGAGTGCTTCAGCTCTCGCAGTGTGGGAGGCCCTCCCTCGCGCTTCCCCTCGGAGCGTCCGCGCACCCCCTCGCCCTCGCGGAGGGCATCATGTCTGCCGCGGCTGCGGCCACACCCATCAACCACATCCTGGATAACCTGGACAGCTGCGACGCTTTCTTCGCATCGCAGATCGGCGTCATCGCCGCCGACGCGATGGCGCAGAGCCAGTCCGCCTTGTCCATGAGCGTGCAGCTGCAGCTTCACAACTTGGGGGCGATCGGGGCTGCCCAAGCAGCTACCCTGCAGAATCGAATCACCGCGTCGGGCTTCGCGGACAGCCACAAGGCGCGCCTCAGCGCCGCGCTGGCCGCGCGCGTGGGCACGGCGACGCCCGCGCTCCAGATGCGCGTGCAGACGCTCGCGTCAGGGCGGTGCTATCCATCGTGCTTTGCACATCGGACCGCCGAAGTGTTATTCACATGTATGGTTTAATTGTTTGTTCTGTAATTTATGTATGTTACCATGTTCATGTTTCAAATGTACTTATGTTATCATGCTGCAGCATGCCTGCGTCGATTCGTCGGCTGGTGGACTTCACCATGCAGGACTGGGGTTTATTTCGCGACCCCAACCAGAGCATCGTCGCGAAGGTGCGCGCGTTGATCAAACGTCGCGGTGCCATCGGCTTGACGGTTCCGAGCGAGAACGCGCTGAAAGAGTTGGCGGCGTTGATGGCATGCGCCCATCTTCCAGACGCGAACCCTGGGCAGCTCTACGGGATCGTGACGGAGATGAAGGTTTTGGGATTCGGCGGGAACGCCTAACGCAGACGCATCGCATCGCACTGACTGCAGCCAATGCGATGCGGCGCGTCAGCGTTAGGGTTTCCCGACGAGTCGCCCTTTACAGGGTCAGTTCTTGGCGAGCCACATGGGCGCGACGGGGCAAGCGGCGACAGTGACTTGGAATTTCCCAGCAGATCCTCGACAGCTCCCTCAGCACATCTTCGACGCGGCGTACACCGATGCGGACCCGCCGATCGATGTGACGCGCGACCCCGCCAACGTGGCATCGCATCTACGAGGCTGCTGCCACCCCGTCATGCGCTGCAGCGCTGATTGTTCTGGATGTCTTGGGTGCTTCGGTGAGCTCGGTCCTTTAGGTCCACCTCGCATAGAGCATGGTAGGTTTCATGCTACGCGTGCGCCGCTGAAGCGGCCTGCGGGTCTCAACGCCATCAAGGCTCGCGTGCCTCTCAGGCTGACCAACAAGGGCGTGCGGGCTGCCACCCCACCGCATCAGCCGAGCACTGCCATTGCGCCATGGGCACCATCGGGGTCGCCCTCCGTGCCGCCTGCAGCGCCAGTGCAACCCATGGACGCGATGGCCGTGATGCCGCAAATGCTGGCAGCGTTTGCGCCACCGCCATCGCCGCCCAACGAGCGACAGCTGCAGCTCTTCCCGCGCCGCCCTGCGGCGCCCGCGGCGAGCACCCCCGCGAGTCCCCCCGCGATTGGTGATTCGCCAGCTGGGCCAGCGTGCCAGCGGCGGCGCCAGATGCTGCTGCAGCAGCGCCAACGCCGCCAAACGAAGATGCTGCTGCAGCAGCAGACGGAGACGGGGATGCTGTGCTGCAGGCGATCGAGACCTCGGCTGCGGGCAGCGCGAAAGGCGAGCTGCCTCGCAAGGGCAAGGGCAAGGGCAAGAAGGGCAAGGGCAAGAGCGCGAGCAAGGGCAAGAGCAAGACAGGCGCTGGCAAGGGCAAGACGGCGGCCAAGGGCACGGCCAAACCGAAGGCCAAGGGCAAAGGGAAGGCCAAAGCCAAGGCCAAGGCCAAGCCCAAGGGCAAGGAGGCAGCCAAACGGGGCCAAATGGCACTCGGGCGCAGCAAATGCCGCTACCTGCCGAATGGCTGCGGCACGTGCCGCGACCCGAACTTCACTGGCCGTCGCGGCAAGCCGTGAGCGCGCAACGGGCACTGTCGGCATATGGAGGTGAGGATGAGGATTCTGAGGGCGAGGAGGAGGATGGGGAGGATGATGAGGAGGATGAGCATGTGGAGGAGAAGGAATGAGGAGGATGGTGAGGATTAGTGCGAGGTTGGATGGAACGCTGGCCGATGATATGAACGGTAGTGGCGATGGTCTTGCCTGGCGGTCGCGCGGCTCGCACGGACGACGAGGAGGATGAAAATCAAATATGTTGACGGGTTCTCTTGGATGCGGGCGCTGCAGCGCTGGCGCCTTTGTGTTCAACGTTTGCATCGCCATCATGATCGCGATGCCGCGCTGCAGCGCTCGCTTTCCTGGATGGTGGCGTAGATAGTGCGTGCTGTTGTGTTCCGATGCAGCGCTGCAGCGCCTGTCAGACTTGTGGTGCCGTTGTAGCGTTGGCGCGTTTGTGAGTGTGCAGTTGCAGCCGCGGTGTCCATGTATTGCGTGACGTGCTCGTCTTGAGTGCCAGTCGTTCCTCGTCGATACGCGCTGCAGCGCCATCATTCGTGATGTCGAGCGTTGTCTCCCGCATGGTTGTTGCCAAGTCACGCGCTGCAGCGCTGTGATTCGCTCATGTTGCGCGTTGCCGATGGCATGCCCTCCTCCCCCTCCTCCTCCTCCTCCTCCTCACTTGGCTCGCGCGTCGCAGCCGCCATCGTTCGCTGCAGCGGGTGCTGGCAACGGACCTCCTCCGCCTCCTCACTGGGCTCGCAATGGCGGCGCGCCGCTGCGACAAGCCGTTCGAAGCGCAAGCGCGCGCCGACCGTCGCGACGAGTTGCGCGAGGCCCGCGCGAGAGCGACGGCGACTGCTACAGCAGAGGTGAAGGAGGCGCGGAAGAACGCCAGGAAAGCGGAGAAGCAGGTGCAGATCCGCACCGCGGAGCTGCAGGTGGATGAGGAGGCGGATGAGAAGGAGGACGGTGGGGTTCATGAGCGCGGCAGGCTACTCCCCCGCTGCAGCGGGGGAGAAGGACGACAGGGGGGATGATCAGGAGGAGGTGGAAGGCGATGATGTGGGAGGGTGAGGAGTACGAGTAGCAGGGTCGGGGTCAGATGGACATCGCCGCTTCGGACGCGGCCAACCAGAAACTCAACGAGGCGTTGACCTCGCTGCGGAACGCCAAGAAGATGAAGGCGACCTGAGTGAGGTCGGCCTCGGCGACCGCCTGCTGAGGCATGCTGGTTCGATTGATTGGTAAAGGCTGGAGGGGGCGTTTATGAGCGTGTTGTTTGAGTTGCGCTGCAGCGCTTCTCCGTGGACCACGGTTGAAAGTTTGCGCGCGGATCATGATGTGTTAATGTGTTGCGCTGCAGCGCAGTTTCGCTTGCAGTTTCTCGTTGGATGGTGATGTGGCGGATGATGAGGGCGAGTGATATTGATGCCGTTGACGATGAAGGCGATGGTGACGGGGAGGATGAAGGGACGGGAGACGGATGATGAGCAGGATGGGTAGGTTGAGGAGGAGGATGGGGAGGATGAGGGGGCGCATGAGGAGGAGGAGGAGGAGGAGGAGGAGGAGGAGGAGGAGGAGGAGGTAGAGGAGGGGGAGGAAGAGGAGGAGGACGAGGGGGATGGCGAGCAGGATGGAGGAGGAGGAGGACGTTCGCGCTGCAGCGCGTCAGATTGTCATCATTGAACGTTAGCGGCGCTGTAGCGCCATGTGCTCCCAGACTGTTGCTTGGCAGTTGGCGCTGCGGCGCGCATTTGGTTGCTCTCCACGCGGTGCAGCCTCATTTCCATCCGTAGTCGCCGTGGCCCCTTGCGGAGGGGCCCCTCCGCGCGCGCGCAGCGACGGAGGCAAGCTTGCCTCGGGAACGCGCGCGATGGCGGCAGAGGACGACCGCCCAGCGAAGCTGCGGCGGCTGCCCCGCCTTCGCGCGGAACTGCCATTCATGCATTGTAATGCGATGGCGCAATTCCTGGCGTCCGTTAAGCGAGACGGAATCCCCGAATTGGGATCCCGACGCCAGGATATCAGAGACGCTCGGGAGCTCATGGTCGGTGAGAACACGCCGTGCGGCAAGCTCCACCAGAACGTGATAGTCGGGCAGCGCACGGTGGAGATCTGCAGTCCAGCAGCAATGCCGCGGTATTGCAGCGCCCTCCCCGCGACGCAGCCTCTGCGGCAGCGGGCGCTGGAGCTGCCACGCCCCCGGCACATCATCATTTACGGCGATGAAATAGGCGCTGGCAACGCGCTGGCGCACGCGCAGAACCGCAAGTCCTGGGGCATCTACTGGGCGATCGCGGAATTCGGCCCGCAGGCGCTTTCGTCGGAGGACTTTCGCGATAGCGTTGCTGCAGCAACGATATATGCGGGGGGGGGGAGGGGGGTAGAGAGAGAGAGAGAGAGAGAGAGAGAGAGAGAGAGAGAGAGAGAGAGAGAGAGAGAGAGAGAGAGAGAGAGAGAGAGAGAGAGAGAGCGAGAGCGAGAGAGAGAGAGAGAGGCGCTGCAGCGCCAGTTGTGCTGCGATTTGTTCGCAGGATGCGTGGTTCCAGCTCGCGACGATGCGGGCCAAGACCGCGAACGACATCCAGCCGCACGGACTGACGATGCTACTGGACGCAATCCTCGCGCAGTTCTGGCCTGATCAGGGGCACAACTTCAGCGCAGGCATCAGCTTGCGGCTGCGCCCCGACGGCGCGACGGAGCTCATCCAGATGGACCTCGGAATTTACATTCAGCCGCTGCAGCGGTCGCCGCATAGCACCCAAGATTAGTTAGCATACATGTGCACATGTATATATCCATTACGCCTTCTTGCGTCGCTGCAGCGGCTCTGTCGGATCGCGGGCGAGGATGCAATACACCGCTTGATCGGAATGAAAGGTTCGTCAGGAATCAAACCATGTTTTATGTGCCGCAACGTGTTCTTGAAGGGCGAAGTTCGGGATATAGTTGCTTCTGATACGACGGGTGTCGCTGTTCACCACTCGGAACCAGATGCGTCGCGGCTGCAGCCGATGACGGCGCCGTTGCTCGATGCCATCTGCAACAGATTGATCGAAGGGGTCAACATCATGAACAAGGGCGAGTTCCAGGAGTTGGAGCGCCGACTTGGCTGGAACTGGGACCCCCATTTGCCTGAGCGGGTTCGGAAACTCAAGCCGCTCGAGACAGTCATGTTTGATTGGATGCATTGTATTTTCGTCAACGGTACATATAACATTCTGGTGTTCCAAATGTTTCGAAGGTTGAAGGGTTACTGGGCGCGCGCAGACGCATATTTCCAGGACTGGTCGTTTCCAGGGTGCCACTCCATCTCCCCCGACACGCGCGCGATCTTCGGCGAGAAGCGCGTGAGGTCCCACGTTGACAGCAAGCATTTCAAGTGTACCGCCAGCGAGGGGCTCACAACCATGCAAGTATCATTGCATGCTTCGCGCCCCCGCCAGACCAATAATACATGCGCTGCAGCGCACGTGAATTTCTGTAGGATATGTACTGCACCCCTCTTGTTCGGACATGCGTTCGCGCGGGCGGATTGACGCGTTTCTTCAGGGAGGTGGCTAGCGACGCTGCAGCGCCTGCAGTCCGATCGGCTTGCGCAGTGTTCGAGGCGCACACGATCGTTGTGGAAGAAATCCTACGAGTATCCAGGCGTCAGGCAGACGCGGATAAGCTGCAGGCTGCGGTTAACAAGTTTTTGCTGTCATACAGCAGCGTCTTTGGCAAGGAAACGATGGCGCAGAAGTTCCATTACCTGCGCCACTTCGCCAACTACGCGAGGCGTTGGGGCCATGTGGCGCTGCCGTCGCGCTGGGCTTTGGAGCGCAAGCGCAAGACCAGCAAGCGCTTTGCGAACGCTCTTCAGGCGGGGGCTGCAGCCTCCAGCGGCTGGGGCGCCAATGTCCTGAAGAGCGTCGCCGAGCGGCACCTGTGGCAGCTCATGGATGGCGGCACCTTTAAGGTTAACTGCCTGGTTAACGCCACCAGGCCGTCCAAGGCCACCTCGCGCGAACTGCTGCAGCAGTTCGGGCCTGCGGACTTTGTTACGTCCGCTGCAGCGCGGTGCCGCTACCACGACGTCAAATACGGCGACGTCGTGCTGTTGGAGGACGGAGGAGGGGAACACATTGCGGCCGAGGTGTTGAAACACCTCTCCTTCACCAAGAACGGCCACTACTATGGCTTGAGCTTGGTCCTGCCCTACTTCTTCAAGGAGAAGCTGCACCCGCGCGCCTCCGCGCACGTGCTTGGCGGCGATGCCGACGCCTTTTGGGCGCACACGGCGAGCATCGCGTGCTCGCTCGCGTGGGCGCCGCGCGAGGGCGGCGGCATCCGAGCGGCGCGCCCGATATGGTCGCAGCCGCGGTGGTGCGCTTTAGCCTAAAACGTGGATTCCTTACTGGCGCTGCAGCGCACTTTTTTACATTGCTAAATGCTTCGGTGCTGCAGCACCTGAACGTTGCATGGTCGACGACTCCTCTTCTCCGCCTTGAAAACGTGGATTCCTTCTGCATGGCGCTGTAGCGCACCTTTTTCATTGACACTTCGGTGCTGCAGCACCTGAACAGTGCATGGTCGCCGATTCCTCTTCTCCGCCTCCTCCCCCCTCCTCTTGCGCCTAATGTCGTTGACCCCCCCTCCTCCTTCTCCTCCCCTCCCCCTCCCCTGGCGAGGGGGGGCGGGTGGAGGAGGGGGAGGGGGGGGGGGGGGGGGGG